>JABUIW010000035.1:3117710-3138154 GCA_013363375.1 Menidia beryllina | reverse complement strand
TCAGTTGCCTAAATTGGCCCAAATCATAAAGTGCTGTGCAAGTGTGATGAATCTTTTTTCCCATTTGCTCATAGACATAAACATTTTGTTCCTTCTGACTGAATACTAGTTAGTAGACATAACTTGGTCTGGGTTAGGTTAAGATTTGATGGTATGATATGTCCATCTGTGTGCCCATTTAGGTACCACTGTTAGCTAATTCTAGAGGCTATTCATTTATAAGGTTTGTAAAGTTTTACTATTGTGACATTTAAAGTATTGTGCAAATAATGTTAGTGTAAGCTCTTGGACAGTGATTTCCATTCCAAAAATCTCTCACTGCCAGCTTCTCCTTTTTTATTTCAATCCCACTTTTACTTTCTCTGTCCACCTCCTACCACCTTTATATCCTTGCTCCCTCTCTCAGCAGTAAACCCCTTAATCTCTCCTGTTGAATCTCCTGGCAGAAACATGCCCTCTGTCTGGAGAGCCAGTGGGGATGCTTCCTGTGCAGGTGTGCCACAGAACATGCACAATAGGTGTGGTAAATGCAGAAGCTCTGAAGTCCAGTACAGTCTTTCCCAGAATTTAGAGTTATGCTGAATGCTGACATGGTGTATAGAAAAGACATGGCATGTTTGCTGACTATGGTAGGTATTGGGAACATTGAACACAGGGAAGAGGTTACATGCAAGAGGTCAGTGGTTCTGAATTTGCTGGGCAAATCACAGCAGGTATAGCATGCTTAGTAGGAACTCTTGGACTGGCAGATGGTGGTGAATTTGTGTATGAAATATGGCAAATACTCTGAGTACAGTGAGCAGAGTGGGAATGCTTACTGTGGCAGGGGTCATAGTGAGACAACATGCTGGGTGGCAGGACCCAAGGCCAAGGTTGCTGGTCGCATCAGGACTTGGGCCAACTCTTCTGACCTCCATTATGATATTTTGTTTCTCAACACTTGCTGAATCATTAGTAGTTAGTGATAGAAAGAAGATCTGCTCCTTGTTGCTGGCATCTCTTAATCAATGTTAATTGGCTTGAAATCAGCATATGTTAATTAATGATATTTACTTCAAATTAAAGGTATGAGTGGTCCCAGAGGGTTTCCTGTTCATCTAATTAGAACCAATTAGCTCCCATTAACACGTGTAAATGAGACAGCATTGAGTCCAAAACAAACAGTGTGCATATGCAAGCTACTATCCAGATTCCCTTGTGTTGAAAAACATGCACAGTCTGTATCTCTATCTGCATGTGTATTTATATGCATGAAAATATCAGAAAACATTTGCAATGCTTACATTTGTCATACCAAAACAGATAAAACACATAAAACTTTTTATTTCAAACAAATTCACAATTACTCCTTCAAGACCTTTCAGTCACAGTTTTCTCACTTACATTCACAGTATTTCCCATTATTTTAGAGCTTGCTGCCAAACTAATTTGTTTTACAGACCTTTCTATTAAGTGAAAAAAATCCCAGAGGTGTATTAATTGAAATTCAGTTGACGGCACATCTTGTTTTGGTCTAAGAAACCACCAACCGTGCTGAGTGTGGAGAGTGATTTCACATGGGGAAAATTGCCAGGAAATGAGGAGATGTAAACAAGGGAGAAGGTAGAAAATAAGCAGAAGTCACTCAAGCATCCATATAATCTCAACATACTCTTTTTAAACTATACTGCCTTTTTTCCTTTCAATTTCAGCAGATGCCATCTTGTTTTGCATAAATTGGATTCATTTCTCACAAAAAAAAAAACGTCATTTATATTTTGGGGTTGGGGCAAAGTAGGTTTACATTATGGTTGCAACAGAAGTGCTAATATCTCCAAATTATTCCATTGGCTCCTGTCATCGGCATTATTAAAATGCTTCTCATTGGGAATGTAACTTAGAGAGTATGGGGTACTTTCGCAAGCTATCCAGCTCCTAAATAACTAAATCATGTGTTCACATTATCGGTGCATAGTCAATGAAAGGGCATAGTTGTAGGATGTTCAATAATGGAGTGACAGTCAAATCAGATGTCTTCAATTTCTGCTTTAGGAACATCAGGGTCTTAGCTATGTTTTTGCAGACAATGTGGTTTTGTTGGCTTTTCCCAACCAAGACCCTCAGCACACACTGCCATAGTTTGTAAATGGGTATGAAGTGGTTGCAATGACAGTCAGCTTTTCCAAATTCAAGGCCATGGTTTGAAAAACAGAATGCTATCTCTTGATCAGGGATAAGTCCCTTATCTTGTATTATCATGTATTATCTTGGGATCTTGCTCAGGAGTGATGGCAGGTTAGAGCATCTGTCAGCAGTAATGAGGGTGTTGCTCCAGTCCATTATGGTGAAGAAGGAGCTGAGCCAGCGGGTGAAGCATTCAATTTACTGGTCCATCTTTGTTCGAATTCTCAACTATGGTCACGATATGTAGTTAGTGACGAAAAGAATGAGGTCAGGGCAACTGAAATGGGTTTCTAAAGCTGGCTGGGCGACGCCTGAAAAATAATGCGAGTCAGTTTGCAGTAGAGCCGCTCTAGACAAAAGCCAGTTGAGGCTGTTCAGGCATCTGATCTGAACCGGTTGCCTCTGACTTTTGATAAGTGGATGTATTGGGCAGATGGATGGATATAAATATTCTACATACATTACTACTTCTTCTTTAGAGACTTTACCTTAAGAATATGGTAGAATTGTTGCTCTCCCACATCTCACTACCAGCTAAATGCTGACTGTTGGCTGAGTGATGCAGAAGTGCAACATAAGACATCTCTGATTCAGATCTACAAAGTTGTTTCTTTCTGTGTTATCACTTATCTACTAATCTCCTTGGTAATAAAAATTAATTACTGGTTTCCCCAAGCTATTGTAAAATATATATGACAGTGATATAGTAGGTTGACAGATAAAACCATGATTTTCTTGTTGATGGCAAATTTAAAAGGTGTATAATAATTCCTTTTTCCTGACTAGCAATGGGGTGAACAAAATTCAAATGTGGTTGTGAATATGTTACACATGGAAAGCTCAGGAAGTGGACTGGAAAGGACTATTGAAGTCCCTTTGTCTAGACAACCATTTTACTTTGTTCTTCCTGTTTTAGTTTCTATTGCTTTTAAGGGATTTTAATTTTCATCAGTTTCCTCTGTCATTTTCACTGTAACATACACAAATATTCTAATAATGTAATGCAGGGATAATGTTTACTTTTTTTTTTTTCAAAAAATTCAACAAATTGGTGAAACAGCTGACTTATCCAATCCGTGCTCCTGTATACACCCAGAAATTGAAAATACATACCACAGTAGCTATCAATTCATGATGCTCTGGTGGATTCTAAAGATATTATTCCAATATTTGTACTGTTTAAAATTAAGATATACTACAGGCTAAATTCATTGTATAAGTGGCTAACTTACAGTCAGTGAGACTAGTTTAGTTAGAATCAAAATGACATACCTCCTAGGAATACATAGCATTTACATAGCATGACATCAGGAATACATATAATTTATTTTTAAGAAGTTGTACTAACTATGATTCAAACAGACTGAAATAGTTCATGTTTAAAAAAATAATCTGTACTGTCTCAGATATTAAAGTTACCCTACTGTCAAGTGTTATCATATTACGTTTATGTTTATGTTTTTGCATTTAGCAGACGCTTTTATTCAAGGTACAGCAACATACTGCAAAATTTCTCTCAATGCAATGAATTAGATGTACCATCTTTTATATGACATTATTCCTACTGATTTTTTTTAAGGGTTAGACCCCGTGCATGTCTATAATAAAGTAATTTAACTAATAAGTAAGTTGAGATCAGTAATTTTATATGATAATGAACAAGAAAATAGAGCTAGATTCAGTCTGGTCCCATGAAAAACGTATAAACAACAAATTAAGTTCTGTCTTTTGTTATTATTATACATTATTTGTATTCTGTCCATCTGCATGTACTGGGAAGTGATGGCACCCTCATCATCTAAAAACATGAAGCCTCCTCTCAAGTGTTTTCAACCTAATGTCAATAAATCTATCCATCATCATTACCGCTTCTTACCTAATGGGGTTACAGGGAGAACTGGAGCCTATCCCAGTGGTCAACAGGCGAGAGCCAGGGTTCACATTGGACAGTCCACCAATCCATCGGAGGGCCACACAAGGACAAACAACCACGCACACTCACACTCACTCCTAAGGCAATTTGAAATGTCCAGTCAACCTAACATGCAGGGTTTTGGACTGTGGGAGGAAGTAGGGGAACTTGGAGAGAACCCATGCAGACACAGGGAGAACATGCAAACTCCCCCTAGTCCTGGGTCCCCAGGGACTCAAACCCAGAACCTTATGCTTGGAGGGAACGGTGCTAACCACCACACCACCGTGCAGCCATGTCAATAAATTCCATGTAAAATGTGCCAAAAAAGACAAAAGAAATATTTTGCATGCTGTTTGTTTGCAGTGAAATATGCATAATATAAAAAAAACACAGGACAGCAGATAAGATGTAGTTTTCGAATAATATGTATTTGTTCTAACTGAAACATTTTCTTATCACTCTGAATGCAATACATATATTATATTCAAATTTATGTTCAAATTTATATAGACTCAAATTATCCTATCTTATCCTTATTCTATCCGTTTTCTCCAGAGTCTGGCATATTGTTCTGCAGGGTGAAGTCAACCCATGTTTTTTTGTTAATTCTCTTTTATCTAGAATGCAGGTCTGTCTGGGTGAGCGAAATCTACAAAGAATTTCAAAATAACATTGTCTGCTCTCGGTGCTCAGCTCTTGAAAAGACCTGAAGCACTGGCTGGAGTGTTTTGGCACACGCATCCTTTCATTCCACCTGGGTATTATAACTCCCCCATGTGTATCTTTTCTTTGAAAAACCCCAGACTTCAATTATCCATCCAGCATTGGAAGGGTATCAATGAAGACCCTGGCAGTGACATCCACAACTTCCCGTGCTGTTCTTTAATCATGAATAGATGCAGATTATATTTCTTATTGTGTCATTTCTTCTTCTCTGTCGCCCTCACCTAAACCCCCACCAACAGTCATCAATGTGAAAAAGGGTTTCTTGTTAAATATCCCTCCAACTTCAATGGTCTCTAATCTTGAGTTAGAGGTTGTGCTGATACTGTATTGACAGGCGTCTCTCTCTTTCTCTCTCTGTCTCTGTATGTATGAGGTATTTGGAAGACTCCCCTCTTAGTCTCGAGGTTTAGCGGCAGGAGACGGTAAGATTCTTCAGCATACTTACCACTGTAACAATCACTGGGTAGGGTGGAGGCTAATGTTGCTGGAGGTTTTGCAGCTTAAAATACACCATCCACTGCTTTTGTTGAGCGATAAAGGAAAGAAGGAAAGGTGGTGTGTGGGGGTGTGTAGTGTATGTGGGGTGTCTTGAAGCTGAACAAATCTGAGCATGGCATTATGGGTTGGTAAACACGGACACCATAAGAGGCTGCAGGATTTGCCATTTTCCTATTTTTTCTTATTTACTTTCCTCAGGAGGCCTTGCGTGCATGGCATAATGAGTAGATGGAAGTCGTGCAACGGAAAAGATGCAATAAGAAAGACTTAATTAAAACACACATTAAGAAAATAGAATACGGAGAGGGACAGAAAAATGTTGAATAGGTACAAGTAAAGACATGAGAATGGAAAATATAAAGACAGTAGAAATATATCATATCTAGAAACAAAGATAATTATGTGTTTCTCAAAAGTGTTCCACATACCCTCTACAGAACCACATGGGGTTACACCTATGTGGTCTCTGCAGCTGAAAAGTTGCTGTATCTTTGAAACCAGACTGAATGAGCCCCACCATGTCCAACGTTAAGTGGGCGCTAATTCTGTTCTACTGTCCATATCATTTTGGAGTTGTTTTCTTATTTTTTAACCTCCCCCTCGTATGAGCTGACTTCCAAGCATATAAACTGTCCAAAGAGATACCATTTGGTCTTTTAAAAATGTAATTGCAAGCAGTATATGAGGTCTGAAGATTTTTAGTCAATTCAAATGTATGCATTTAATAAAATTACAATATATTTCAAAAAGTGGTTTACTTTTAACTTCCCTTCCCCTATATATATATATATATATATATATATATATATATATCAGGGAAAGAGCATACCTGAATACTATCATAAAAAGTTATTTCACTAAGTCCAAGTCCAAGAACACACATTAACCCTGTAATGCCATATGTATCATATTTGATTCATACGGTTTCTGAAGTCTTTTGGATCTGAGACTTTTTGTATCATTCAATGGTAAAAGCTTTGCTCAAACCCCTGTTGTACACATTCAGATATACCTGATAACAGCCAGTAGAAGACTACACCAAAATACATTTTTTACTTATTGCACGCTAATTTGATCAAGACAATTTTTTTTTTTTTTTTTTCTTCATAAGTTGTTGAGGGACCAAAGAAAGACTTCAGACTAAAAAAAATCCAATATTCTTCCTATTTTTCTTGGATCAGGCTTTAAAGGGTTAATCGAAAAAGTAACTTTTACCTGAAAGGGTATGTTCGCAAAACACAAGCAGTTCTTCAGCCATACAACAGCACAAAGAACATAGCCAAATTAAAATAATAAGCCATCAAATCAACAAGCAATTGCCCAGTTAGCAAGTTAACTATGCTCATGATCTTATTCCACCACTCAGTTGTTTCAAGAGAAGGATTCAGTTAATAGGTAGAGGAGGAAAATATTGTTGTCAGGAGGCCAGAAAACCCTCTTCCAACTGTAGACAGTAACTCATGGGTTTAATAAATTGCAGCACCAGCCTAAATGCATAAAAGTGGGTTGTATACTACATATACATTCTTATATCTATATGCAGGTAAAGGAATCTTTACCAGAAAACTCAGAAAAAGGCTCATACTGTGATTCAGTTTGAACTAAGGGCATTTAACCAGACAAGGGAAATTGGCCTTGAAATATTTTGTGATGTTGAACTTCAACGGATTGATATAAAGCTACACTTTGCCCACTTGTATCTGTTGTTATTGTATCTTTTTTTCAGTTTGGATACTTTGATTTCCTCAAAAGTCAGTCTAGAATTGTTTCCTTATATGTTCATGATCCCAAAGCCCTACCAGATTTGAAGTAACTGTGTGGGCTAGTGGGATGAAGTACCACCCCAAATATCCCTGCCAGTATCCAGAATATTCGCTTGAGGAGAGACAGGAGAACTCTCACCCTGCTTTTGGCTGCTTGTTAGAGATAAAAGATTCAGTCTTTTACCTGTGTTTTCTTTTACCGAGGTGTATTGAGGAATTACACCAGGGAGCTGGTCGATAACACCGCCACAATCAGGCTTGCTACAGTGAGTAGCGTGTTCGCCTTTCAGAGCTGTCACAGAGGAAAGACAATGCACACCTGTAGGCCCCACTGAGAGCATCCCCTGTTTCATTGTCAGCTCGGTGTGCTGGGACTGAGACTACTGCTTGTCCCTCTGGATACTCTTCTCTATCACACACAAAAGATTAAGCAACAAAACATGTGCTGCATTCTTACTTTGTCTTGTATGCACTGTGAAAATGTGAACTCCAATGAGTTTTTTTTAAAGACCCAGTCTTTGTCAGTCTTCAAAATGTCATGGTATACTCAAATATTTAAGTTGCCTTTCACTGGAACTAAGGGGCCAAAGCCAGTTACATGCAGTTGCTTGGCCATTGAAACCCATTCTCTGATGCTCTTTGTGTATTGGTCATGACCAACTACGAGTTTATAAGGCCTGTCATGTTGTGGCTAAGTTGCAGATCCCAATTACTTTCTACAATTACACTGATAGTTGATTGTGGAATTTTAAAGAGAGAAAAATTGTCACAACTGGCAACGTTTAACAATGTAGTGTGTGATTCAAATAAATATTTTATTTGTTATAGCTATTAGCAAATGTGTAAGATTAATTTGGCAACAAACAAAATCCAATACTTTCATAAGCTCCACATAAAGGTGCATGTTTTGAAACATGATATTCACATCAGAAAGTGCAAAGAAATTGCTTTCTTTCTTTCTTACTCAGTGTAGACTTCAATAGATTAGTATATGAAATATGTTTACTCATCCTAGAAACCACACCAGCAGAAACTTAGGAAAACCAATACCTGCTTGTGTATGGACTAAGGTATGGAACAGCTGTAACTGATTGATCATCTGTCAGTTGGTAAGAGTACTCTCTATCCCATGACTGTACTCCACACCCCATAACACTTAGGATACAAGCATGTGGTTAATGCATACATGTAAACATAACACTGACACTTACAGAACACTGTATGGTCTATGAAGTGGGGCCTAAATTGTAAAAACACATTCAACAAAAGTGTTTTTGCTAGTTGGGCATAGTTTTTTGTTTATGTGAAAGACACAGCTAAGCATGTATGACACCATTTTAAAGGCTACATTACTAAGCATTTTTAGTACAGAAAAGTATCTAAGTTAGTGTTGCAAGACAGAAGATGCGAAAGATAATCAAATATGTTTTATTTGTTTTGTGTCTTTGCTTTTTTGCTTTGTAAATGCCTATAAACCTTAGTAAATTTAATCAAAAGATAAAATTCTCTATCTAAAAAGTTTAGGCATATTTTTTTCTTCAACTTAATTTTGTTTTCTGTTCTCATGCTGACTTAAATCCTTTTATTCCATTGCTGTCTTTTTATTCAACTTTTAAATGGATTTCTTATTTTCTTTCCACCACCATAATCATCCGAAAATAGATTTCAACTTCCAAACTTATGGTAAACTAAATCCCCTCCCCCTCCTCCTTCTCATACATGCACATACACACACACACACACACACACACACACACACACACACAGTCACACACACACAAAGAAATGTTTGGACCTGCACACAAACAGTAGCAGGGATCTTAGGCATTCACAGGCTGATGATTCCGATAATCCAACTTCAAATACAATTCCAGGATCACAGGATTTAAATGACATTATATGGAAATTAGATTTCACATCGAGAGCAACTGCACCTACCTCGATTCCATTGCTTTCTAATTATGCTATTTTGCCATTGATTCTACACCAGAGCTTTTCTATTGCTTCCCATTTTGTTCATTAAACTTGAATACAGACCTGGATATCATTCAGCAGCACAATGCATTTATTATAATTTAAAGTAACCCTGAAGCAGTTATATCTATACATCGTGAGACCTATGTGAATTAGTATTGTGTTTGATTCATGGTGGGCTGTGATGAAAGCAGAGATTTTCCGGTTCTGTGACTAACAGTTAAAATTTAGATGAGCAGACTCTGTTCACCACTATTTACTCAAAATAACTGCTTTGGAACGTTTTTAAAACTGAAATCTTAGAAGTGGTATCAGTGATATACGCTCATCTGATTTCCCAAATAATCAAGGCCAGCTTTGCTTTTTGGTGAACATTTCAACAGATCATGTTGTGTTATCAACTTGTATACAACATCAAGGTTTGCAAGGTGTTACTTCTGTTTGAATAGTATATCTATCTGACTTTGTGGCAGGTACACAAAAAATGAATCTGCTCACCGAACCAATATACACTATCAATATTGTACTGGTGTTTCTGCAAATAAACATGTCTCTGATTTCTCCCAAAGCTTTCTTCAATAAGTTTTTAGGACTTTTCCAACCTCTGTTACTAAACGACATAGGTCCTATAACAAGCATATAATAAATAAGACATAACTATCCACAGGCTCTGGTCAGTTTGAAGTTACAGATTTACTATGTTCATATATGCATTCATGAATAATGATAATATTTTTAGTGAATTCTGATTGAACAAACCTGTTTTTTTATTTGACCAATGTGTTGTGAATGACATCCTCACTTATGAGCCAGATTACCTGTTGGATTGAAAATAATTATGATTTGTAGTGCCATGTGTCACCTCTTGGCAGCATGTATTGGACAACACAGCAGACACGGACTAGTTTGAAGAAAGGAAATTGCATTAGAGGCTAGATCATTTGTACTCTTGGCAAAACCTGAACCCTGTCACAGTGGCTATATAAGGCGATAGGCAAGAACTTGAGATCATAATTGTATCGCTTCCATATGTAAAACTCTACATTCAGTGCCTCGTCATATCTGTGCTGAGCATAGTTAATGACTCTTTACTCCATCATGATTTTTAAAGATATAATTTCCCCTGATTTTTGATAGATACAAACCTATCTTAGTTCAGCAAATTGTGATTTGGAGCCTTTAAAGTTTTATTTGTTATGGTTGAATCCCAATTTTGGTGAAATCATAGGCATTATGAATGTGGGAATTGTTTAATTTAAATCTACTATGGAACCACTGATAAGATAAATTGAGCTTTTGATTTTCAATGATGAGAGGGTATCTTGATTTTGATGGGTAATATTAGACATAAATGCAAATATGGATTGGCATCTACACATTTTTCGTTAGTGCCAGTGTTTGACCCTTTAAAGCCTGATCCAAGAAAAATAGGAAGAATATTGGATTTCTTTAGTCTGAAGTCTTTCTTTGGCCCCTCAACAACATATGAAGAAAAAAAAAACAGAAATTATTTTGATCAAATTATCGTACAATAAGTCAAAAATATATTTTGGTGTAGTCTTCTACTGGCTGTTATCAGGTATATCTGAATGTGTACAACAGGGGTTTGAGCAAAGCTTTTACCATTGAATGATACAAAAAGTCTGAGATCCAAAAGACTTCAGAAACTGTATGAATCAAATATGATACATATGGCATTATAGGGTTAAGTACAACATGTTATAACAGTACATGACAAGGATGCTTTATAGGAGCGCACAGAAAAGCATTAAGTTTATTAGATCTTAAAACCACAATAGCTGAGAATTTAAAACGGTGTTATATGAATATTTCTCTGTACTTTAAAAAAGTCTTTCTCAGGTGTGACTTTACATAATTGTTTTTTAACATTACATCAACACTATAAAGCTGGATGACTTGATGTAAGATGCGTATCATCAGTGTATGACATCTAAAGATGAGGGACCACTTTGACTGTAAATTCTTATCACTCCTTGTTTCCTCCCTGATCATAAACCTTCAGAAATCAGTGTCAAAACCCATTGTTTTGTTTTGTTTTTTTCAATGAAAAGCTCCAGACAAATACATAGCCTATTCTTAACTTCCCACTATGTTGCAACATATACACGATTTTTTTTGTGTACGTCTTGTGTTTTATCCCTGAGAAAGTTTTTTTTTTGTACGATACTTAAATTAAAACTAAAATGGGGATGAAGAATAAATCTACAAATAAAAATGAAAAGATGATCAGAAAATACAACTGAGGATTAAATAAACTAACAAAAAAATAAGCATGTGCAACAATGTATTTTAAGACTTGTGGGAGGGCTGAAACATACCCCAGCTGTTTTTGCAAATAAATCTTTTTTTTATAAGTGAAATACTTTTTTTTTTTTCACTAGCTTCCATTGGCTTTTGAATATACTGTATCTGTTGATCCATATTTATGTTTGGTGTCCTCATAAAATCATGCTTAGCTTGATATTGAAAATAAACGTACACCTTTGACATGAGTATAAAACATTGGAAATGCATATAAAATGTGTGGGGATCATATTTGAGCTCCTATAATGTGTTGTATCAGTTTGTTTATAGGTACGTGCAAAGAAAACAACACTATTCAGTAAATGTTGTAGAGGATTTGCTTTTCCTTTTTTATGCTGTGGGACTTCTCTCCCTCCTCAAATATCAGAGGCACTAAAAGTATCAACAGAATGATGAAATAAGATTACTGAGACATTTTAGAGAGAAATGCATTAAGCAGTATAAAAAAAAACTACTTTTGGTATGAGGTCTCCTCAGGGCAACCAAAAGGAGCATAAATGGTACAAAAGAGTGACTAAAAAGGAGCCGGATATTTTTTAAGACTAATGTCAATAAGTCCTGGCATTAATGACATGAGAAATCACGAGAGAAAGATGAAATCATTGCAAAAAAATTTTTATTAACATGTAGCAACAGGAAAAGGACAAAGAAATAGCAGAAGACAGATTAAATTTTCATACAAGTACAGTTTAGAGGCTATTATTGTTGCAAAGGGTTTTATAACCAAACTTACATCAAGGGCATCAATTATTATTTTTTTCTTTATAACTTGTTGGATTGTTTCATGATAATGACACTATTACAGTCACAGGGAAGCTGGAATCTGTCACTGGACAGGAGCAAAGAAAGACCTGGAACAGGTCCCCAGACCAATGCAGATCTTGTTTGAAATTATGCTCTTGAGAATGTTGATAGTTCAGGGATTTGAATATTTTTAATCAAGACAGGTTTTGAGCTCAGAAGAGCTTAGATTTTATGATTAATCATTTTTAAAGCATCACCATTGGTATTCTATCCCTGCCCCAGCTAACTCTTATCCATTATAAACTATCAGCTACTTCAGTGTATGTCATAAGAGGAGCACAGTGTGTGTGACCAGGCAGAGATGTGCCCAGATAAAAGGATTCTGCCAAGTCCTGATTAGATCTGCACCCATGTTTGTCTTCCAGTATCAGGGATTACATGATTTATTGGAGTTTGTTGGGCCGTGAGTTGCATGGTGCTAACTCTCCCACCGATGCCCCACAGGGGAGAGCATTCCAGCAAACTTCAAGCAAATGCAGCAATTTCTCTCTCTCTCTCTCTCTCTCTCTCTCTCTCTCTCTCTCTCTCTCTCATATCCTTAACCTGTTTAAAACTCTAGTGTTTAAGCACCTTGGGGTGAGTCAGATCATTTTCTCCATTAATGAGCTCTACGATTGCAAATAAGCATAGTAGATCGATGGAATTGCCAACTGTGAGATTAATTTGTTTCATTCAAGCCAATTTATAATATGTGGTGAGTTGTGAAATTTAGAGAAGCTCCAAGAGTGCTTATTTTAATTCATGTGTGAAAACGTCACAAATAGTACTTAGTATAGCGAATTTTATGTTCAATATGTCAAGAATTCATATTTTATTTAC
Source organism: Menidia beryllina (assembly GCA_013363375.1). Taxonomy (NCBI): domain Eukaryota; kingdom Metazoa; phylum Chordata; class Actinopteri; order Atheriniformes; family Atherinopsidae; genus Menidia; species Menidia beryllina. Next base: position 3,125,167 of record JABUIW010000035.1, on the reverse strand, counting down.
ACAATATAATGAAACGTGTTAGAAGTAAGGTTCAAAGTAAAAACATTTTCTTCCCTCACTGTAAATAAAATTAAGCCGAACATGTCTTGTAGTTTGCTTTTTTTCTTTGAGTGTATTTTTTAAAAGAGCACATACAACAAAAGTAATAATTGCATGATAACTGGTTTATACAACTTAAATAAATTCAATTCTGCAGAACAAGTTACTTTTATAATGCATATGCATTTAAGATTTAAGACTGCTTTTAGATTAAATGAGTTGGGTTAGTAACCTCAGTTATTTCAAGGGGGTTTTTCCCCTCACTTTGATCTTTGATTTGCTTTTTCTGCTTTGAATGAATGAATGAATGAATGAATATACTTCACACACTTTCCACTACAAAAACTGCTCAGTAAACAGTAATTACGAAAAGGAACAATCCCAAACAACATATACACATTCATCAGTATTAGCTCGACACCACAATGCATATCCATAAATGATATAATTATAAAAAGAAATGAATGATATCAACAAAAAATCCAGTTAAATAAAGCTTGATCAAAAGTATAAACAACCCCAGATGTGAAATCCCTTAATGGAAAATGTTTTTATATAATGACCTGTGTTTCATACAATTTTCCATCATGTATTTGAAATCTGATCCAAGACAATGAAAAGGACCAAGGTGATGCACGACAGGCACACTTTATTTCCATATGTGACAAGTATATTCAACTGAACAATAGATGTGTTTGCGTGTGAGATATAATGATATAATCACGCAATATACAAACAATATTGATGCCACTGAAATAATAACAGAACACTTTTAAATACAAATACGTGGTGGAGAAAGGAATTTAATTTACCTGCCTCATCTCAATCCCATGCTGTTTAAACCGGCTTAACTTTACTTAGGACTATGTTTTGGACAAACAGTAAATGTGGACTGTGACAAGAATCTATGACTTGCCTCTCTCACCCTGTTTGGTCTTGGCTGAATGTGCTAAGGGGGGTCAAGGTGGGAGCTGTTCTCTGAAACGACTGCTGACCATCAGTTTGCCAAGCAAGCTAATTTACAGCCCACCCTCCTCCACCCTGCCATGTCCAACCTCTGACTAACCCCCCACCAGGAACACACACTCTCACTGCTTCTCTTCCTCTGCAATCTCTTTCCCTATGTTCCCTCTCTCCATTTTTCTCTATCTCTCTCTCTTTCTCTCCGGTTGGGCGTGAAGACACCACCAGCATGCTCCAGTGGAGACAAATCAGACCTTCCCGACTGTGTCATCGTAAAACATTCCCCAGGAAGGTTGTGACCTCTTCACCCTTTCAACTCATCTTCAGGCACAGAGGCATCAGAGGAGGAGGGTTCTTCATGCAGCAGCATAACTATCCCATCCACATTAGCATAAAAAACAAAAGGTGATATGGAGAATTCAGTGAAATGAAATGAGCAGGTATAAAAATATGACTAAATGCACTTTAGTAAATGCAATACACTCCATTGGCAAGAAAAAATCAATGTAGAAGAAACTATATTGAATATGACTGTAGCAGTCACCTTTCTGCTGTAAGCAATATTTATGCCTAGCTAGAGCAATCCCATTAGCCAACATGAGATTCTGAGGCATCAACCTTACAGTTTATTTATGTATATATTCGGACAAACAAACAGGGTTCATATATAGTTTAGATGTACAAATAATACTCACATGCATTATTACATTACAATACATTTCAATAACTAAAACAGAGAAAAAATCAACTTTATTGTTGTTGCATGATTTGCATAATTTCCTACAAAAAAGGCCAGTTGCACTGATGATGAGAAATTGTGAGTTTCATTTGTTTTAGGAACAAAACACTTTATGTCTACTCTTTTCCGTCCAAAGTGAAGCACTACAGTTGGTTGCAAAGCTAGTTTGAAAAAGTATGTAGAAGAAAATGCATGTCTAACAATCTTGACATTAAAGTTAGCTTCCCTCTACTATATTAAACTCTCAAAATGAACTATCTATCTCGGACTTTTTATTTTTTGTGAATCCCCCTAAGATGGTGGAGTAAAATATTCTCATCACCCAAATGGGATGGTTCTTTTGTTATTTGTTATGTAGTTCTACCGTGCATTTGAAACCAAAAGCTTTGTTTTCACATTTTTCTATTATTACTTTTGTTTGCAATAACTGCAAAATTGTGCTTTTGAGTGATACAGCCTAGCAATGTCCTTTCAAACCTCTTCTTTAACTTCCTTATGTTAGCTATAATTTGTGTCAGTCCTGGCTCCTACAAAATATCATGCAAGCTGTTAAATGCATAAACTCAAAAACACTTTCTCACACAGACTCAGTTTCAATCTCTTCCACTCTTGGACTCCCTGTTGTTCTTACCTGATGGAGCCATCAGCCAGAAATCAGGGAGGGACCAGTTGTTCTCATGGTCTCATCCCAGCTGCAGAGCCTTGACACAGGAAGAGACAAACAATTTGGCCTCCCTCCCACAGTCACAGCTCTAAGACCCAGCGGAGAAGCAACCAGGTTTGTGTGGGTATGTGCATGTGTGCAAATGCACGTGTGTGTGTGTGTGTGTGTGTGTGTGACAGAGAGAGCAAAAAAAGGTCACTCAGTGTAGATATTTCTCAGTAAATGAAAACAAATATGGGTTGTATTTGTGGGTATGTGGTCTGATATAGGGTGGCATCACGGTTCATTGGCTAGCACTGTCACATCACAGCAAGAAAGCTTCAACTCTGCTGGTTGGCTTAGCCTATACTATGTATGACTGACTGAAAGGTAACGTGTCCACGGTCCACACCACCTCTCAGTGTCAACTGGTAAGAACACTTTTTTTAAAAAAGAACAACAATATAGACATATTCAAATTATTTTGCTCTCAGCAAGATGCAAAAGTAGTGATAAATTAATGAGGACTCTGTTTTTTATCCTTTAAAAAACTAAGGGGTGTATGCATCTTAATTGCACTTTATTGTTCAAAATATTACAGACACAATAAAACTGCATGGCACTTGACACAAGAAAAAAGGCAAATATGGTGAGGTAGTTAATCTGAATCCTAACAGGGGCGGAAATGTCATTATCTCCAAATCTGATGAACCCTCTCAACTGGAAGGTCATGTCATCAATGGCCACTTTCCATCCTATATATGTCTGACCATGAGACTGGGGGCATGACTGCCAATCCCATTCAGAGGATTTGTGCTGTCCCCCACCAAATTCAGAAAGTGCATGCAAGCTCATAAAAGAGTGAAAATCAAGGAATATGTCTGGTAGATTAGGTTAAAGTCAATGAGCTAGTTTTTGTCTTTCAGGTGCAGAAAGTGGTGGATGAGATGAGGCCCCTTGAATTTCCTTTGAATCCTCCAATGTCCAGGGAAAGCAGTCCCAACCAAATGAGATGAGCACTGGCAGATTTACATACTGCCATGTTTTCCACCAACCCTTGATAATCCCTTCCCAGAAATAAATTGTCCCATTAAAATAAAATGTTGCCCATATAGCTTTAATAAATTGAAAATGCTTGTTTGAATCCTCATCAATTTGGATGGAATCCCAGGCATGTCGCAAAGGTTGCAACAAAATAAGATTATTTGCTGTGCATTATAAAGTGTGCAGCAGTATTATGCCACCAAACAGTGCCAGTGATTAAATGTGTGCTTATTTATATGCAGTTATTCAGGTATACCATAAATTCCAATTACTTCTTAAGATTTCTATTTAGTAGAAGGGGAAAATATGACCGGGATCCTATGTGTTTTGCGCAATACTGCAAATATATTAACTCTTTGAATGTACTAAAAAAATCTACATATGTACCAGGGAATGAACATTGCATCTAACATCAACTACTAGCTAATAGTGCAGTACAAGGATGTCAGGAACAATTGTACATATATATGTAATCTGTTCTTAAATTCTATGCTGGCCACATATTTATAGTAAAGGTCATATTAACAATAAATGAATAGCATTTTTGTCATGCTTTTTTGTCTCCTTGACCACTCAAAGCCCTTTTGCACGACCATTTTTTTTTTCCAAGTACGTTTTCATATTCAAGGAATTCATTCAATTGACCAACATAGTTTTCACTCAATTAGGACTAAATTTAAATCTGCAATGGTGGTGAGGATATTTACAATGAATTAGATCAAATAAATGATGAAATGATTCAGAACATTTTTAAAATAAGTAAACAAGTGAGTCAAAATTAGTATAATGACTACACTGTGTATAACATTCACTCATCAACACAAATCTGCTAATACAGTACCTCTTACATCACACAGTATTACTTTTTATCTCTCTTACAATAACTCAATGGCTTCCCAAGGATATATAACACATGTTCCTGGCAAAACAGGTATTGAGCCACCAACAACCTCACTGGCCTAAGAACACTCATCCTTCAGATTTACAGGCACTTGAATTTGTCTGACAACAAAGTGCATTGTGCTTTAATGTCCTCTTACTAAATTATATTCACTTTCAATCAGTGATGGCATAAACTTAAGTCAATTTTTACCACTGGTAAAATTAGGTAAATATAGTATTGTATTGAAAATAGTAATCATGGTTTATTATGTACTTGGTCAATTCAGATGTGGCATGATCCATCCAACGATTTACTTTTATTTTGGCCGTGACGTCAGAAGAATATTTTGTGCAATCTGTGTCTACATCAATATGTATGTCTGTATCATACAAATTGATTTCTTAATTATTATCACCCGTTGTAAGAAAAATATGTGAAATCAGTGTCCTCAATTATTTTCTAATCAATAATATGCATTTTTAGTGTGTCAAATGTAAGAACATTGTACATATCAGTTCATATTCAAAACACCTATAAATGTGAATGTTTCCCCTCATAACAAAGAGTCAACTTATCCATTTTCATCTAACCATTTGCTAAAGAAATGTCTTATTTATTCGTCTTTATGTTAACTGTTCATTCAGGGAAATTAATGAAGTAACATAAATCTAGTGAGAGATTTGTCTCCTCTGTGTCGCATCTCAGCTACTTCTTTAAGTATTAAATGTCATAGCTTTTACAGGCAACAAAACAGATACAAATAATTTACTCAAAGAATTAGTTTTATGTTGAGCTTGCTATTACTTTTCAGAAAATTTCACTGTTGTTGATAGTAGTTTAACTTCCAGTATACCCACAGATTTGTGCTGAAATGGATAGATTTTGCCATTCCTCCAAGGGGCATAAATAACAAGAAAACCTTGAGCTGACAAACTCATGGACCTGACTACAAAGACATCCAGGCTTATAACAACATGAAATATTTCCTTGTGCAATTCTGCCACTGTTTTAGGTTAGCTTCAAATGAGGATTTGAACATAAATTCAAACCAATGATTGCAAAAATGTCAATTTTTAAAATTGAAGTTAAACTTAATTCAGTGGAATTAAACGTAATTTTGCGTCAGTTTTTCATTTCAACACAGTGCTCATGGATGCCCTTTTCTATTATATTTTCTCTGAGCTGATCTCCTAGGTTCATTTCTTGTATTTCCAGAGTCATTTAAGGAAAAATGTAGCCAGCAGTAATAACATGTAGAAACGATGGGGCCGAAACAAGACTGAGGCAGGTCCTGGCTAATTCATTTATGAGTAACAACACGAGAGGAGGCAGTGTGGTTCTGACGCCCCTGCTGCTCAGTTACTTCATGCTGGGCCCCCAGGGCCCCTAAATCCCAGCCGCTGTTTGCCGTAGAAATACCCCCCACCCCCCTTACTTGCAGCATGCCGAGGCGTGCAGCGTTTTGCCTATGCATTAGCAATCCATTTCCAGCGGCTGACACCTCTCCAACATAAAACCGTAAGGCAGAGGTAAAATATGTCTCTCCTGGCGAAAATAAAGCTTTGTCTGCCTGCTGATCTATTGGATATAAAAATAAAGCCACGGCTTTGATGCGGGTTTTACCTTATGCGCGCCTTTGCTTTTCGTGCACACAAAAGCACCAATGAAGATGGATAGTGTGGGATTGGTCGCATTGCCAACACAGCAGCATCAGTCACGAGACTCATTTTTTTCTACGTCTCCCTTCATCTCTCCTTAACAGACGTTTTTACTCAGATGCTGTTTCAGAACTAAGCTCGTTGTTATTGATCAGTAAATATCGATAATTATGCAGGGATTCCCAGACTAATCGGCTTTTGAAAAAGTTGTGTGCCTCCATAAAGGACAATCACCTGCTGCTTGATTCTTGCTTAATGCCCTTTTTCGTGCAGGGTGAAAATGTCAATGTGCATGCAGGTATATGTGCCTGCAATATATGTTGGGAATTCTTGAAAGACGAGTTGTGATTTTGTGTTGATTTTATATTTGCAGGCCTCTTGCACGGCCCTTCATCTACATTTGACAGCAGTTTTTTTTCGACCCAGCATTTTGTTGAACTTCAAAATAAATATAGGTCAATTGTGTATATTTCCAAGGAGAGTTTGATCAAATACATTTTCTTTCATCACTAAATTAGCTTCAGCTGAATTTTCTACAAAGGAACATAAGAAATAGGCAGTGAGGCGTCCCTTTATTTATGATTACAGCCTGAATAAAATAATCCATGAAAGTTCAAATTTGGGGTAAAATTGCGGCAATTCTTAACAGTTGGACGGTCAGAAAACGTCTCTAAAGGCTAGTTTTCTAATACAACAGCATATAATGATATTGGAACAAATAAAAAGCACGCAGGACATACGTTTTTGTTCTGAAAATGTCAATTTCAAACACACAATGGAGGGGGCTGGTGGAAAGTTCAAATAAACAAACAATTTAAATAGCCTACATATAAGTCTTCAGCTATGTTGAATTAGCAATGTTTTCCCGCTGACACTCTCCACAAGCTGTAGACACAATATAACTATTCAGTGACGAAAACGAGTCAGAAAAGTAGTTGAATGCCCATTTTATTTTAATAAGATTTCATTACAATTAAGAAGCAGGGTGTCTTATGAAAAAATATATATTTAAATTAATCTCATTATCAAATATACATAGAAGAAAAACAAACAAGAAGCTGTCTCCTGCTGTAGATTTTAATACAGGTATCAGCAGCAGCCAGCACTCTCGCTCCTCATGCTTGCGGGCTTTTTCCTTTTTTTTCCCTCTCTCTTATTATTATTTGAGATCGAAGAAATACGCTGCTGCGGCTGTAGCAGCAGCTATCTGACGCTCTGCAGCCATGCAGCTCGTCCCCTGAGCATTGGCCAGCGGGTGATAATATCTCAAAGGGAGTGGTTATCGCCACACATTATATTATAATCATTAGTGATCCCAGCCCTTTCACCCCTACTGCAGAATAATCGCGCAGTACCATTAATCTAAACTAGGGGAACTGCTTTAGAGGCTGCTTCCCAGCCCTTGTATGCGATCATCCCTCACTGAGTCTAAGTGTAAAAGCTTTCTTTCTTTCTTTCTTTCTTTCTTTCTTTCTTTCTTTCTTTCTT
>JABUIW010000035.1:3090870-3108783 GCA_013363375.1 Menidia beryllina | reverse complement strand
GATGATGATGATGATGATGATGATGATGATGATGATGATGATGATGATGATGATGATTATTATTATTATTATTATTGATCATGATAATAATTTTATTTTGGGGACTTTTGTCCATTTAAACAATTTCTTCCACGAAATCATTTTTCCACGAAAGGAGTTTAATACTCATCAAAAAGGTTTTCCTTAAAGTATTGGAAAATAGAGCTTTAGTACCTAGTGTTGTCGATTTGTTTTCTTATTGAATTTATTAATTGCAATAATCACATATCATTATCATTATCATAATAATTATTATGATCTTTTTATTTGGCTTTACAAATTCTATCTGTTTGTTTGGTGTATCAGAGGTGAAAAGGTTTGGCATTCCAAGTTATTCTTGATAAGGTGATTGTGTAAGGTAGATGTCGGTTATCTAGGGGATTGGCGTGGTCATGTGGGGGAAGAGGTCATAATTAAAGAAAACTGGCCTGTAGATTAGGAAATGATAACCGTAAGAGCCCGGTAATATCCTAGTTACAACCCCCCATATTAACTAATAATTGGAGATTTTAAGCCCTTTGCAGCTGTAATCGTTCGCTGGAGTAAATGGAGGGTTAAAAAAAAGATCATTAAGGAGGTGAAACGTGACTGCAACTTTTGTGACCATGATTGGGTGCGGATTTAACTTATGGTGCCGAAAAGTACATACGTAGCGCAATCATTGAAGGCTGTAAATGAAGGTACTAAATGTATTATTTACTTACTGTTTCCTATAAATTAAATATAATTTATAAAATAACATTTATTCATGTAACACATTTTCCTGTTTGTTTTTGGGGTATTAATTCATGACCAACCCTCTCTCTTCCTTTTTTTTGCTGCCATTTGAAAGAAATATCGACATAGCCAACAATAAGATATCGCGTAATGCTTGTTGATAGACCAAGATAAACAAATGCCTTTGTCTATTTAGGTCTGGTTCCAGAACAGACGTTCCAAAGAGAGGCGCATGAAGCAACTGAGCGCCCTGGGAGCCCGGAGGCATGCGTTTTTTCGGAGCCCGAGGCGGATGAGGACGCTAGTGGACCGATTGGAGCCCGGGGAGCTCATCCCCAATGGGCCTTTCTCCTACTATGGAGGTAGGGATAGTTGGCTTTGTTTAATAAATCTGTATGTATTTCACTTTAGTCCAAAATACTTTCTTGATTTTTAATTGTTAAATGAATCCACAGTGTGATGCCGATGTTCCATGTTTAACTCGTCATAAAACAATATAGGCCTATTTCAAAATCCACTTTGCTTTTCATTCATCTTCTGATGTTATTTTCTGCTGTCTTCGTCAAAAGTGAGTTAACTGTATTTGACACTGAAAAAGCACTGTGCTAAAGTGCTTTCATTTACGAACATATTTTGATCGTCAGTACATTTGTGTTATATATCTTTTTAAATAGCAGTAACTCAAATCTAAGACGTTTTGTTTGCATTATCCTCAGGTTCAGGGAGTCAAGTTTACTTCATGTAAAGTTAATTGGCTAGTTATTTAATGGCAATGCCACTATTTCTCAAAATGCTGTTAATGCTAGATCACTTTCAGAGGATTTAATTTATGTTTGAGCTTATGTTCTTTCTGTTGAAGCAAAAGGACCATAATATTCTTCTGAAATGAAAAAAAAGCTCAGTCTCAGTAGGTAGAACCACTGATGGAATTGGCCTCATTTTCATTAATATTGTGAACATGTTGATCTCCTCAACCAATTGTAGTTTTGATTTAAGTGTAACATGCTCTGTGACAAATGTATGGGTCTCTCATATTCTCCCTCCATAATGCAAATCAAACTTTTTATACATTCAATAAATCCCTTCACATCCCTGTTTTTTTTTTCTACACACTCATTGTTCTCAGCCTTAGCTAATACTGATTTCTTCCTTTTCTTCTTTTGGATCTGCAGATTATCAAAGTGAGTACTATGGTCCAGGTGGGAACTATGACTTTTTTCCTCAAGGGCCTCCGTCATCACAAGCCCAGACCCCAGTCGATCTCCCATTTGTGCCCTCCTCAGGCCCCACGGGCACACCTCTTGGAGGTATGGACCACCCTCTACCGGGCCACCACCCATCCAGCGAGGTACAACGCTTCTCTGATATCATGTCCCATCATCCAGGGGACTCTCCAAGCCCAGAACCTGGCATCCCGGGGCCCTTGCACAGCATCTCCTCTGAAGTGTTCGGTCCTAGTCCGCCCTTTACCTCACTGTCACTGAATGGCACTGGATACAACAACCACCTGTCTCACCAACCCTCAGAAATAAATGAGGGTACTGTATGGTAACTTTCTGGCAGAGGGGACTTTACTGTCCAGAGATTCAGCAATGGATGATGGCAAGGTCTGGTGGTGTTTGGGTCTGGTGTCCAGGACAGGTACAAGGAAATCGACAGGGTTAGGGCGGCGCCATAAAGATAATTTTTGTTCTTCATATTTATTTATTTATCTTTGCATTGTCTCATTTTTGTTCATTGATCTCTTTTAAATGCCCTTTTGGCATAACAAATATGCTCAAATACATTGTCTTGAGTATTGTGTTTGTGGGTTTTTCCATTGCTTTGAATCTTTTATGGAAGTTACATTGACAAACTGGACTTTCAAAAGAAAGAGAGAAACTAGCAAGGCAGAGAAAAGGAAAAACGAACTGGATGAGACTGATTGCATTCATCCTCTATTTGTACTGAAGAAGACACCCTGTCGCCCCTGCTGATTCTTGTCAGTGGCCCACCAGTGCCACCAAACCTGTAACACATACTGCTGTGTGAAAGAAACAAAACAAAACAAAACAAACAAAAAAAGCATCCCTCTCTGAACCTCCTACACAATGTTCCAAACACTAAAGCATCACTTGCTACTGTTAAAGACTTCAATAGCTTTAAAGATATATTAAAGGACTGAGAGTCAGTTTGTTATGTCCTGACCTGGCACTGTAGGAAGGCTGAGCGTAACGCAGACTGTATCAGAGGCACTAGAAGTGTCTACATTAATTTAGAAGCTCCTCAGCTCCTTGCCTACCAAGGCTCAGCCATACTGACATTTAACCCTTTTCACACTGGGAAAAGGCAGAGGACATAACTATTTTAATCTCCACGTGGACTATCTATTGGTTTTGGTTTCAGAAGTTACATTACACCTAAAGAAGGCCGCCTTCAAAAGGCAGGCCAGAAAAAAACATCTATGGATTGCAAACCCTTTATTTGTAATGGAAGTGAACTTGAATTGTTGAAATGAAGTCTACCTTCTAAAAATCTTCTACTGGGGTTCTGGGACTTAGTACAGTCAACTGTTTACGTAACCTATTTAATTCAGGAGTCCATAAGTCTCGAAAACTATGTTTTAAAATCTCTTGATCCAGATAAAAATGTTCCAAGCAACCAACCAAACTTTTGTATTGATTTCATTTATATTGTATGGAGATAAAAACACATTTGCTGGGGTTGTGGTTCACTGTGCTAGTTTGTACAATATGTTGTTTACAGAAAAGGTTAAAAATGATAAAAACATAAGTAAAGTAGACATTTGCCAATTTTGAAAAAATAGCACAAATACTGTTACAGTGCTTTGCACCATTATCACAGTATGTGTGAGAGAAGCTGTACATGTTTAAAGCAGTAATTGACTTCTAATTCTTTTTTAGTCTACTCACGATGAATAAATAAAATAGTTAATATAACATGCTTAGGTTTTATTTTTGTGTCTTCAAAGAAGAAAAATTCAAACAATTAAAACGGATGGTCAACTATGCAGCTATTAGCTGCCATATCTTCTTGAACATCAAGCCCCTGATGGTATGTCTTTTATTGTTCCAATAAACCTAAGCTCATGTGACCTCCAGTGCATATTAGACCATTCACTGTATAAATCCAACATGTTGAAAAAATGTGTTTCTAATAAAACAACAAAATATACAGATGTATTTTCTAAGATATTTTTTGAAGCTACTATTCTACACTCTAAAGATATATTCTAAATATATTTGAAGTCACACTGAAGCAACAGTGTCAATCAAATGTAACTTACAGCAGTGAGCTTTAAAAGCGACCTTTAAGGACAGGCTCCCTTACGTCAAAATTTAGGCTTTTTTTCCAGCTCTAACTGTCCATTTATATTTTGTGAAGTCAGATTAGAAGGATTCAAAAGCGACAGACAAAATTAACATAGTATTTGGTGTTAAAAATGAAAAGATACAAAATAAGAGAAGCCACATTGTCAGGTTGAAATATTCATACATGAACATGCTACACAATCCAGCTTTGCAGTGTCATGTTTGTTTGGCTAATCTTTTATTGTCTAGTTGGAAACGTTCTCTTTTTACGATTCCACTGAACACTTCAAAGACAAATGAAAGAAGGGTTGTAACAAAAAAAAAATCTACTTTTCCCCCTGGCTGTGGAGTCATTTTGTTGACCAGCTTGCGGCGGTTGACACAAGGGGGAGTGAATTCACAACTTATGCTGGTGTAAATTATTTCGGTTCTTCTCATCGCTACTTTTCCACAAGTCCCGCACACTCTTATTTCCTTTCTCAAGATTTGTCAAGTAAGTATTAGCCGCAACTTTGAAGGACAATGATGAAATTGCTGTGACTGCAGCTTTGCTATTTGTTATGCTTTTATCAGGCTACAATGACATTATTTGAAACAGCATTCTTCTCCTGCAGTGCAGTCTCCTTACTTAGTTTGGTGAACATAGCTGAAGTGATAATCAAAAAGCCAGAACATTGAGGCGCGTTCTTTTGAAGGAAGGATGGAAAAATTATCCATACTTGTGGAGAACCCATTCTAGATGAGGAATTGTGGCACAAATCCAAGCAAACTCTTATCTCCTCAACTCTGTGTGTGCAGTTTGGACTATATGCAATCCCAGTTTTCTCCCCTGCCTCCAGACTGTAATCCACCATGAATTAATCATGGTCTTGAGAGTTAGCCAAGCTCGTGGAGGTGGAGTGGAAGGAGGGGATAGAGGGTGGATAGAAGGATATAGGTCTCAGTTGAGCCCCAAGGCTTACTCCAGACACACCTCCACCCTCATGTGGCAACACCATGCACTGGTGACTGACCGCTCCCAGGGCCATGGTTCTTAAAATTCAAATCTTCTATTGATCGCTCATCAGATGTTGATGCAAACTGACCTTGTAGGCTCACACTGGAAAAATACAACAAGCCCTTACAGCATTGAATAGGTTTTAAAGGACATTTTAAATCTCTGAGTCAGGGCATTTGAATTCCCTACACCCACTGGGAACCGAAATAAGTCTGCTGTAGGTGCAAGTGTGTAATGGTGAGGCTGACATGGGGATAAATGCTTAGAGGAAGGAGGGGTAGGAGGGTACAAGATAGTTTACTTTAGGGTACAACGGGGGCCAAAATACTGAGCAAATCGAAAATCAGACCCAGCAGGCAACCTCTAAGATTCTCGCATTAAGAATGAAAGAGTTTTTTTATATAATTTTTTTTAGCTGCTCTCCACATGAGAAGCACAAAGCTAAATGTTTTAAATGCAGTATGGCTCAGCTTAAAGTATACCCTCTCCTTGGTATAAACACAACATGATCACACAGAAATTAACCTGAACGACACAGGCTAATTTCTGGGCCAAAAATGGCAAAATATTAGTTGATCACTGAAATGTATTTCCCTGACTGAAGGCCCTTTTTGTATCATACGTTTATCTGTCTTTAGACTTAATCAGTCTCTGAGAATTATGAGTTAGATAAACATGAGTAATTATGAGTAATGCTTTTTATTGGGAATACTTTTGGAAGAATTTCGTAGTTGAACCAACCAGATTCTGCAAAGTTATTGGAGAAAGTAGTTTATAAAAATAACAGAGAGGAAACCCTTTCTTTACTGAGACTACTAATTTTTGTTGACTCAAAGAAAGAACATATTCAGAAAATTACAAAATTGTATCTGAATAGAAAAATGTACCATATCCTGAAAAAACTGCTGTGATATTACTTAGTCCCTGAGCAAAAGAAAAAACAGGATTACGGAGATTGTATGACTTAATTAGGGTTACAAGTCTTAGGGGTTGTTTCCATTTCCCTTATGTTGATCGGAAGTGCAACGTACACTATGTATGTGGACATGTAGTTTGCAGTAAACAGCAAAGTCCTTGTTAACACTGGACAAAAAATAAAGCACCCATAGAATGAAGAGATAATAAACATAACTGAATAAAGTGTTTGGATGCAATAAATATACTTTCACTGTCATAAAACATACCATATACTGTGATGGGATGAATGTTTGTCATGTGCACTTTGAGGCCGAAGCTTTTAGTCTGCCTATCTGCCTTTTCCAAAATACATTGGATTAGAAGGATTGGTTCTGAATGTCCAAATTATTTAATTTAAAAATTCAATTTACACAATAAAGAAATGATTGGCTGAAAATGTGTAAAACCGTTTTATTTCATAATTCAAACACGAGTATCTGATAGAGTCTACTATGAGGCCAATTGGTCAGAGTTGCAGACAGGCAAATATCAAATGTTTTTACAGAGGACGTAGAATCTCAGGAGGGTATAGAACTGTCTGATCATGCTTATGGATTGTTGATCACATTTTTGACACATAAAACATTTTCCTTGATATGTAGCAGAAAAAGTGCTCAAACTTTTCATTCTTTAAATGTACATAGTATGTGTCTGGACATTAGGTTTTCAAAAAAAGTTATTTTCCGAGAGCAGAAACCAGATGTGCTTTATACATCAGAACTCATTTGAATTAGATGGTTCAGTATGTGCTGATAGGCATCAAACATATCAACCAAGTCTATGAAAAAAAAATGCTACTGTTTTTTTTTCTCTTAAATTCATGCATGCTCCATTTAATGCACATGAAAAAACTGGGTGGGAACTTTTTTATTTGCATTTTTTCTTTTTCTTTTGAACACTTGAACACTGAGCTGGTTAACAGAAAATTAACTGAACTGAAAAGTATTTTTGATGGCAAAAAGAAACCATGTTGTTTCAAGGTATTAACAATCATGCAGTTGTTATATCAAAACCAAAAATGAAAAGAAAGAAGAAAGCCCATGCATTTAAATTAAAATTCTACTCTCCTTGCGGTTAATGTCTTTACAAGTGGTTATTAATAGGGGCTGGATTAACTTTCTTCACTGTTTGCACTGCAGCACAATTGAAGAAACTATTGACTGCCAGTAATTTCTTGTTTCTTCTGGATTTTCTTTTTTACAGATTTTCTGCATTGTTGTCCATTAGGATGAGAACATTTGCAATATTTGTCTTTGAGATATAATCTATGGGGACTTGAAAGTCCCATGCACAGCCAGTTCTCGCAATCAGATTTTTTTTAGTTTTTCAAGTCACATGTTTTAATGCTCCACCTCCATGAGTTTGGAGCAGAGAAAAATGCACTTTTTAACCCAGACTTGGGAGATAACTGCAACATCTTACCAAACAGTGATGTACCCAAGCTTCTTAAAGAATAGGGTTCTATTGAATTTCTTGTAGACATGCATCCAAGTCTGTTGTTCAGTTAAACATCTAAATGAATTATACTGAAAAAAATATAGTAATTACGATAACATTTCTAAAATAAACTAAATACACTGAGCAATAGAGCTTTCTTCAAAAGTTTAGGTCACATAAATTTGAAATAGTTTCATGTAATTTAATTCTTTTAATAATTGGCCTAAGTGCTACTCCATTACCTAAGCTACTTGTTTGTATACAAAATGATTGCTACATTGTAGATAATCAACTGTACAGTTTTTTTAATTTTTACTATATTGTTTATACCAAATCTGAAATAAAAACATCAAAATGAATTATACTGAAAAAATATACTAATTACTATAACATTTTTAAAGTAAACTAAATACACTGAGCAATAGAGCTTTCTTCAAAAGTCTAGTTTACATCAATTTGAAATACTTTAATGTATTTGAATTTCTTAAGTAATTGGCCCAAATGCTACTCCATTACCTAAGCAACTTGTTCGTATACAAAAAGATTGCTACTTTGTAGAT
Source organism: Menidia beryllina (assembly GCA_013363375.1). Classification (NCBI taxonomy): domain Eukaryota; kingdom Metazoa; phylum Chordata; class Actinopteri; order Atheriniformes; family Atherinopsidae; genus Menidia; species Menidia beryllina. Next base: position 3,100,765 of record JABUIW010000035.1, on the reverse strand, counting down.
AATCAACTGTACAGTTTTTTCATTTTTACAATATTACATATACCAAATCTGAAATAAAAAATGACCAATTTTATTACAAAATAAAGTAAAAAAATCTATCTTTTTAATACACGTATCTATACTACCTATGGTCTGTTTAAGCACAACCTTGGACAGATCCAAAGCAAATAATTTTGCTCTCTGTCACTGTCTGAAGTTTTCCCATTTTTTAACTTTGAGGAAAAATTGACAGAACAGGTCCACAAATCAAGTCAATAACTGTTAATTGAATACATTCAATTTAGGAGGTGTCACAACATGTCGAAATATATGAGACTGGAAATTATGAAAAAAAGGGACAGAAAGTTTTCACTGCACTTATCACAATAATCACAACAATTTTAAATAATACTGCTTTTTCAATTATAGTACTTTTAATGTTGCAGAATTTTGTGATTGGGGCTTATGCATCCATGGTCTGGAGAAGAGGAGTGAATAAAGCTGGAGCTTTCAGTGGTAAAGATGTCCACATTGTTGTGATGGAGAACTGGCAGGACAGATAACACTGCAGTTGCCAACAGCATTGCGGTGTCACTTCTCTTATTGACCAAGTTGCACATGACATCTGTAAACATGGAGAAATGTATGCTGCCCCTATTTTGTTCAAAAAGAAAAAAAGTATGAACAACAGAGGCATAATTGAATAGTTTATTTTTCCTTCTGGGGATAAAGCCTTAAATCTATGAGAAAGTAAATTAGGATTAATAATATATATATATGAAAGAAAAAAAATAAAATACATCTATATGTATATGTATATGTGTGGGAAAAAAAGACTTGTTTTTGCCCTTTTCTTGAAGCAAATATATACGGGTCCAAAATGACCCGAAACACCATAGACGTTACTATATTTGATAATATTAAAATTAAAAAAATTTTTTTGTTGAACATTTAAAAATTTTGTTTTAATATCTCTCAGTTACACACAGGTAACACAACAACTGATTATTTTGTTGCCTTCTACTTTTAAGGTTCATTTGACCACTTTTATGACATTGAAAACGAGGGGTATGCTGTTAAAACAAAGGCCCAGGGGGCCACAAAAAATATTAATACTAATCTTTTCATGGATAAGGGAGCCCAACCAGCTAAACAAGAGTTAAGAAAACATTCGATGATAAAAGATTGTTTTTAGGGTATTTTATGGCTGATTAAATACACGGGTCCAAAATGACCCGCTAACACTACAGATGGCAGCAGAAAGCTAACACCAGAGGAAGGATATCTATATATGAACAAATAATAAATACAGCATCCGTTACACAATGACAGCACATATTAGAAATCAAAAGGAACTGTAGCCTTTCAGATAAAATATTAAAAAGACTCACAATGCCTAAAATAGTCTGTGTCGGTTCCCTCTGGGTACATTTTCCTCTCACCATCCAAACACAGGATTGTTTGGTTGTTGATTACTTTAAGTCCACCCAATGAGGGAGTGTGATGGACTGGTGAGCTATCCAGTATGTATCCAGTAACAGGGGAAATAGGCCCCGTATTAGACATGACAATGATATCCTTAAAAAAAAAAAAATCTTAGAATGTATTTAAAAATCAGAAAAGAAATGTTTCCCATTGCTTGGATCAGAGGTGTTTCAGGTCCACAGTTGTTGCTTAAGGTTTATATGAATGCCTGAAACACGGACCGTACCCGATTTATGCCTCTCTTTTATTTGAATGTTGAATGCTCAAGATATGATGAAGCCAGGGGCTAACATGTCAGCCAACTAACTTTTATAGAGCACTCATGCAGTTAAATATCTTTGGTGTTTTTTGCCTAATTCTTGCTAACAGACAGAGCAGTTATTCCAATGACTGTACCGACTCTTATCTTGATAAAGGGCAATGGATGAATAAATCAAGTTATACAGAATTCTGAGCTTGCCCCTAAGAAAAGACAAGTAATTGTGGTATTATTTGCTCTCTGAAATCAATATAAAACTGAATGTTTTACTTAGAACTGGTTTGGAGCTCTTTATCTAACATTTATTTACATATGGAAATTGCCCATGAAACAAACAATACATTCACACAGGGAGGAAAGTATACTCATTTAGCAAAGTGGAAAGTACTAATTTTCCCCTGGAGGATGTCCTGATGGTATGTGAGGTCTGTAGGTTGGCCTGATTAGCACAGAGCATAGAGTGTGTCTACACCATCTGACCCACTGAGTGATATTAATTTGTCATTCACATATTGGAGACCAACTGCTGTGTTTTTTGCTCAGGGCAAGGGTTTTCTCAATGAGTTGTTTGTGTTTGATTGAACTGGCTATTACTCTTCATATTACATGAAAAACATGCTTCAGTTCAAAATGTATTTATATTTTTTACATTGATTGTTTGTGAGCTTCTTATACACAATTTAAATGCGTTGAGTGAGATGTTCTTGTGATATGTTTCGGAAAAAAACTTCAATTTTACAATATACTGACATGCATCCAATCACAAGACAACAACCAAATTCTGAGTCTTAGCATACTTATGACAGATGGAAAATGTTAGACATGCATCTGAAAAAGCTTTTGCAATATTCTAAAGAAACATAACCCTCAGGTCACCAAGGATTATGAAAATATTAATTCAATACAATATGCATGGTGAAATGCCTGGACCATATTCATGAATTAGGTTGAAGAAATACATTATGTCTTCTACTCTACATGTTTTCTATCATGTTACTATGTCCAACACACAAGGTCACGTTGCTATTTAAAGCAATCATGTTTATCCTGAGAGGGAAATACCTGGATTAGACAAAGATTAACAGCTCAAACCTGAGACATGGCTAATCAATTTAAAGCCATTAAACAATTAATTCACTTTGGTGGAGGGTGGATATTGCAGTCACTCTAATCTGACCCCTTAGTTGTCACTATGTGTGCTGATGAGTATTGACTGCACTGTGTACATATACAGTTATAAGAATGGGTTATCATCTCACAAGAAGAAAATGAATGGACAAATAATATTACTCTTAAACATTAGGTCAATAGACTTATTGGATTATATCACAGACTCTAAATGCTATGATTTTGTGAGAAGCATAAACTTCTGGATTTTACAATTTCCCATTTTACAAGGAGCACGTTTTTTTTATCACCCTTTGTCAGGAATAAACAATTATCAATCTATAATTATACAGAAACGTTAATCATCCAGCGAACCATACCATCAGCACATTATTGACAGAGAAAAGATACAAATAATGATACAAGCAATTATCTGAGCTGTAAGTCAGACATTATGTTAACGTATGAATATTTATTTTAAATATGGCTTAGTTCCTTTTGTGTAAAAAAAAAAAAAACTTCTGCTCTAAAAGCATGTTGATATAATGCATAAATGCAAAAAAGCAAAGACAAAAAATGAATGCTACCAATTTGCCAATCCTGTCATTTATTTGCTCACCAGCTCAGCCAGTCCTTGAGTTTCAGTGCATCTTAATTCCCAGACCCAAACCCAGCTCAGTGGTTGTGAACATGATATTGTATTAACTCACCAGCTCACAAACTCAAAAACTGTCACCTTTTAAAGTCTGGTACCTGATTAATTTTGTTGTTCATTTGTTGAAGGTGTTTAAATTAAATCTCAGTTTTCCACCTTTCATGCTCACTGCGCCTACTATACACATTGGCTCTCACGTGCTGTTATCAAAGGAAGCAGCTTAAAGTCACAAGACAAAAAATAAAACAACATCTTGAAAATGACTATGAACAAAAACCTTGCATGAGGGATTTGTTAAGTGTAAAAATATGATTATATATGGAAGTCCTTTTCAAATAAGTGAGAAGGCACTGCCAGGGTCTTAAGTCCACTAATGCCAGTCAGCTACAATCAGCATTGAATCGCGCATTTTTTTTCTTTTTTTGAATTGAAATTACTCCTTCACAAAGAAAAACAAAAACTAGACTTTTTAGACTATATAAAAACAGTCTATAGTTTACATCAATCCAGAGGGAGGGGAAGTGACTATTACTTAAGCCATATTTTTTGAGGACAGTGGGGAATTGGCCTAAATATTTCTGTGAGAAAAAAACAAAACATTTATTCCAATTAAAACAGGCCCTGGTGAGTGCAGTCAAGCAGCTCTGTTATTCAATTCCATTAGAATGAAAGATGCAGTGGCATGCAACCATGCTGTTAACGGGAATTAAAACCATAGGCAAGATGACGAATTATATGAGAACATGGTGTGTGTTTATGTATTCTTGTGTGCGTACATGTACTTTTTCCTGCTTTCTATTTTGTCAAATTTGAGCGCCGTATATTTCTACAACACATGTACATGAATATTAACTCAAAATACTCTGAAAACGGAAACATCATATTAGGTCTACTCTGTGGCATGGCTTTAGTGTACTTGTCAGTGTTTGCCAGCTGTAGTTATTGCATGATGTATGGCTCTGTTCTTGATACATGCATGACAGTTGGCTTTCATTAATCATGCTTAGAAGATGGGACATGTTTTAGGGGTTCTTTTTCAAGCTTTAGCATTTAGTCAGTGTTTTTGTTGCTGTATGAACGGTAAAATTGAAAACCAAACTTAAAACTGAAATGTATGCGAATGCTATTTCATAATTTGTTAAAAGAAGAAAGGTACAAGAAAAGAAAAAAGAAAAAAGAAAGAAACAACAAACCAGCAACAGTCTTCCATTGCACTGTACATCAAACCACTCTTGTTCATATTAAAGCAGAAGGACTTTTTTTTTTAAAACTTTGTGTTGCTTTTCGTTTTGGGTTAAAATTTGGTTCAGTGAGTGTGTCTTAGCTGGTAAAACAGTGTTGTTCAGACACACCTACTTTCACAGAGCGGACTAACCATGCATTTAATTAGAAACAAAAGCCAGAAATAATTAATAATATGGTAATTTTCTTTTTTCTGTTTTTTTTAAACCCTTGCCTGAGTTTATGGTGGAAATGATTCTGCAGGAATGTTACAGAAAATAATGTATCTACAGTACATGACGCAGATATAAATCATTAGTTTCCCCAGCTTGTAGCTCATTTGGGGATTTATGAGTGCATATTTGCATATGTCTGAAGGTTTAATTCACGTTAAAGTTACAGTCTGTTGCGCTAAATTGTGTTAACAACTATGGATGATCCAACTCCGATGACCTTCTTAGTAATTTTGCAAGGATAAAGATCTAGGCCACTCTTGATGGTCCATTCAAGTTCAGTGTCCTCAAACTCCCCTAATCAGTGAGTTTAAAAAGGCTTCATCCAGACATTGCCAGTTCCCTCTCACTGGATTTGGATTTGCCGTGTCTGTCAAGCCATCACAAGCCAGAAAAAAAAGAGCAGGGAAGCCATTTCTCCAAATCTCCATCTTACGACAAGACCTCTAAGGGCAGAGTTCCCCACTAGCTCCTTCTCTTGTATCCTGATCCACACCTCACTTCAGGAACTGGAACTACAAAGCCCTGTTAATCTCAGCTCAATTTCTTCTCTTTACAGGAACTGTTAGCGTTAGTTAGTTAGTTGCTAGTGTCTCTGTCTCTTTTCTTACGGCATATAAATCCTACAGTGAACGCTTCCAGGCAAACCTAGCAGAGGCAAGTGTAGAGCAGCAAATTTACAGAGACTATTTCTTCCTCCAGAAAACCCAAGGGATTTACATGAAAGACTGGACCTTAAATGGCACAGCCATTTTTTAGGTCTAAACATCTCATAGGACTGTGACAATATAACACAGTGGGCGTTAGCATCAACTTGGGGAAACATAGGAGATTGTTTGTTTTATAATTGGCTCATCTTTTATGAGGCTTTAGATATTTTTCAAAGTTTTGTTATGAATGTAGCTTTTTAACTAAAGTCTTGTTTAACTTGGCTTACGTAGAAATGAAAACCAAGAAACCAATTTGAGAATTCCGCCGTATGTGGTCTTTAAGGGTATAATTATTTGTCCTTTTTTTTTTACCTGCTGGCAAACGTGCCTACATAGAGCCCACGGATGTGTGTCCTACACAGCTCAATTGTTGTAACTTCTCTGGTGATCACATAATTTACTGTGCACACTGTATAGTGGACTCATCTGCACATGATGATGTTTCTGAATCTCGAATTCATTCATTTACCCATACATGGACACACATAGACGAATGGTCTAACTTCCATGGTTTGTATAAATTGTACATAGAATTATCTCTGTCTAATTACATACATTAAATGTGATATTTGTATAGTGCTGTCCTTTGGGATCTTTGTTTAATATGTATAAGTGATATAGATTTTCTGTGTTTCTTCTGTCATGATCCTGCTTTCCCGTTGTTTTGTGTGTTTTCCTCTAACTTGTAGGTTGGGCTTAGAAGACACTACAGAACACCAGGGTCTTGCTGCTCCCTGCTGCCACACCTGGTTGTCATCAAGACCTCTCAAGACTCCTTTTTCAGGGGCAGCGGGTGAACCAGTGTTTGCCAGATTGTTTATCCATTTTTGTGGTAATCAGTCTGAGTTCTGCATGTGTTGCTCGAGTAATTTTGTAGTAGTTGCACTCACCTAATTTTTTTGATAACCCAGTTACCCAGATCTCAGGAAAGGTTGATTGACTGATTGATTGATTGATTGATTGACTGATGAATACTTTAATGATCTCACAATGGAAAAATTAACTTCCAGTACAGCCCGTCCAAGATCGTACAAACAGAACACATAGACACACCAGTTCGGGAAGACCGTGGGCAGCTTCTCAAGAGGAACACCATGTTTTCTTCAGAACAAAGATACATCGTGAAAGTGGTTGCAGGAAGAGGGGGAAAAAAGGCCCAGTGCCATCCCCCCTACAGGGGACGTAACAGTGATTTAAAAAAAAAAAAAAAACGTCAGTACACTTAAGCACAGATACAGTGAAATCACAATGTCAAGGACAAATAGGGAGGGATGGGCTTAGGAAAGAAGGGTAAAGGTAACAGCAAAGCAGTAAGTCCAAGGAATGCATGAAGTCTGTACTTCATGTGTGTGTAAGTGTAAGCAAGCTGGAGTTCCACAATCCACAGGCTTGATAGAACTTATCGTTGTGAGGCCAATATTCCTGCTTGGGAGGAGGAAGGGGGTGGGGGTCGGCAACGCGTCCATCTGCAGTTTCATCCAGGGCAAAGTTGCAGATTAGCAGCTGCAAGGCTGCTCTCGGAAGGCCAGATTGAGATAAGAGAGATAGCTTTGTTCCAGACAGAGGGTGTCTTAAGTCCTCAGCGGGTCTCTCAATGGCGATTCCAATTCAGCCGAATTGTGTTGATTTCCCTCGATCCGGATCACCAACCTCTCCAAGGTGTTACCCATCTCCTTCATGCTGTTTAGGATCGTCCCCATTCTGCCGCTATGAGCCTCCTGTCTGCTCCACTGATCATCCAGTTTGCTCTCCAGGGAATTTGTTTGCGAGACAATTCGCAAAAGGTTTGAATCAGAGTGTTGATGGATCGGAAAAGCAGCTCGATCGGCAACCCGCCACCAGTTGGCGTCAGCCTCTGAAATTCTCAAAAACCTAGGTATCCGCCAACTCCAATCAGGAGGAACCCAGTTATCATGAATGCCAATAGGTATGGGTCCTCAACCTCCTTCACAGAGAGAACTGAAAGGCACAAAACCTTCCAACTCTTCCAGGCATCCAGTGTATAACCCGCAGGGTGAGTCCCAATTGGACAAGATGTAGCCCCTGCAGCTTATCTTTGGGTAGAAAAGATGCTGTCAATTGCGTTGAGAGACCAGCCGACAAAATCCATGGTTGATGTTAGTCTTTAGGAAGTGAAAATGCAGAAAGAGGCTCTGAGAAACGACAGGACAGAAATAGAAAACAGGCAAAAAAGGGCTGGGGAGAGAGCAGAGAGAAACACGTCTGCACTCGCGAGAGCGGGAAGAAGACATTATCTATGGACTAGTTCATAGTTTCTGGATTAATTTTCTCGTAACAAACTGATCTCCTGAGGAAACCCTCTGTTTGCACTTGCATGTCTCCTCTAACATATTCAGAATCAATGACTCACGGATAGTTGAGCAATGCCCTGGGAGTTTAGACTACCACATACAAACTACAAATTTTCACTTTCACACAGAACTATATATTTCCTGGATCATGTAATAACATTAACATTCTCTCTGTTAATTATTTGCATTACCCTGAATCCAGATTGAGCTTGTAGTCGCCCTAGTGAACTCCTGTCTTAAATACAAAGTTTCAGACCTTTTGAGTTTTGCATAGGAGTCTAAACCTTGATCTGACCTCAGTCATTGTGACAACTTTACTGTAGGCTACCTGCAATGGGGTGTGCCCACCTGTTTCTTTTTGTTCTTATACAACCTTGTATTTTTTATTTTTATTGTTTTGTTATATTTCTTAATTAGAGAGTAGTTAACTGGCTGCTGTTGAGGGAGCAATTTTATTTTACTTGTATGGCTCATCATTTGAGAAAAGTGCAAGGGTGTACTAGTCATGTTGGTGGTAGTGTTTTTGTTTTCTCCCATTCCTTTGGGATAATATAGGATCAGTAGTTGTGAAACATAACATAACATTATCTATATACATTGTTTTATGCCCATGTGTCACAGTCCAATCTTCAAGCCCTCAGTTGTTCTTCTGATCCGGCTTTGCCTCCCTCAGCCTGTCAGCCACACCCACCCCGTCAGTCACTCTACTCACCTGTGCAAACAGCTGCCTTTGCATTGCTATTTTTAAAAAATGCTTCTGATTAAGAACAGAAGAAAAAGTTTCAACTTTGTATTTACTAGCGCATTCAATTGATTTTGAGTAACTCTTGAAAACTAAAAGTAAGTTGTTGCTTTCAAAGTAAAAACTATGATTAGATGCCCTGAAATGAGTGGTTTAATACTCATTGTACTTTCTATTGATCTTTAAAAAAATATATATTTGGATTATCTCTTGGTGATTGTTCAACTCATGTGTAGTCTTGAAGAAATCTATCCCCACTTAAATTCAAGTACCTATGGCTTTGCACGTTCATGTACTGTACATTTTACTGATAGAGATTTTCACTTGATCATTTTAACCAGAATATCCTAAGGTCCATCTGCTAACTGAACTTACAAATTTATTCCATGTGTTAAAACAGTAGTGATTACATTTATATGTGGCTGATTTAAAGATGATTCCATTCCATTCCAGCCCCCTCAGAAATAAGTAATGTAAACCGACCTGAGCACTCTCCTAAGCTTTGCCCCTGGTCAGCCACTAGTAAACCTTCACAATACGTATGATTTGATATGATCTTGAGATGACATAATTCCTTTTAGGTTGGCAGTGACTAAATTATCATCCTTGCATTTCCCTTTAACATGGCTTTATGCGTTAAAAGCACAGTTTAAAAAAATATATTTTTATTGCTATCATCATATCTTTTTCACCATCCATGCTTAAGTGTGTTGACCAGGGGACCTACTGGGGTTCTTTAGACTCAGAACTGTATTGCCGCATCTATGTAGCGCATGTATCCCTTTCTTGTAGTCTCTCTGGGGCTTCTCATCAAATCAATGCATTCATAACCACACTGCCACTGAATTTTTTGTTTTTCCATTTATACATTTTCTGTACTTCTTATTTGATCGGGTGGGGGTTGGGGTGGGGTGATGGGGCCCATCCTATTTGACAAGGGGTGAGAGGCACGGTATACCCTTGTTCCCCTCTCTTCTTAAGTCAGCATTGAATCTCTTATTTACAGGAAAACTTATTTTCATTTGTTTAGAGCAAGGAGCTCTAATCCCCATGATAAAACATTTCCAACAAGCTGAAGAAACAGCCAAGGGCAACAGTCACCAATGTGGATGTTGCTCAGAAGGAACAGTGGTCATCTACGAATCCATACATACATACATACATACATACATACATACATACATACATACAT
>JABUIW010000035.1:3049815-3090860 GCA_013363375.1 Menidia beryllina | reverse complement strand
ACATACATACATACATACATACATACATACATACATACATACATACAATATACTATACAAACAAATGAACATGGATACAATATTTACATATAAGTAGTACATACATAGCATAATACAGCATATACATACACACAACTAAGTGTGTGTGTATATGGTGAAAGATGTGCTGTGTAAGTGTACTCTTAAGGGCTTTAAGTGATCAGTTAGTTTAGAAAAAGTTGTACATAAACACAGTCTATTGGCGTATCAAAGTCCCAGTTGCTTCTTCACTCAAAACTTCCCCCGACAGAAGTTGGTTATATTCACATATGCAGATTTACACATGGCTTCTAACCCCTAGTTTGCACTCTCACGGCCCAAAACTGTTGACACTATAATATATAAAGTGTTCAAGAAAGGGTTTATGCTACCATAGAGCATTTTCAGTATAATCAGAAGGGAAAAGGAAGCAGGTCAGAATAGAGGGAATGATTGATGATAGTAAATGCAAAAAAATCCTAAGGACCACGTCAATTCAATCTTCGAAACTTGACACTGGAATAGAGGTTCACCTTTTAGTAGACTATGACACTTAGCATAGTGCTAAAACAACCCTTAGGCAGTTAGGTGGTAAAAGACTGTTGTCAAGCCGACCTTGAATGGACTTTCACACTATAAGCCGCATTCACACATTCTCTCATGTGCTTTGCTTGTATGTAGGGTTAAAGGATCTAAAAAAACCTCTCTTTCACTCAAACCTATATACACATTATAGTTTAAATTGACTCTGTAGTTAGTCAAATTGTGTAACATAACTTTTTTAAGGTGTGATTGTTCATCTGAACATTTTTCTCTGGGTGGCCTTATGAGGGACTGGCAACTCAGTGTGTATACCATCTCTCGCCCAGTGACAGTAAAGAAAGTCTCCAGAGTCCCCAAAACAATCAGGTATTGAAAATATTTGAATGTAAATGCTATACGTCAAAACAGTCTTGAGGTGAGAAAGGGGAGACTGGCTATTGCATTCTGAATTGACAAACTTAAAAAAAAAAACTGGAAAGTTTGCTATTTCTATCATTTATGTAAAAACTTACAGATTCTACTCTTTCTCAGATCCCATCTCTTGGGTTCCTAAATCAGATCAAGAAATTGATATTCTTAAATTCGACCCGCTTCCTGAGTCTTCTAATCCAAGCCTTCAGTTATAATGGCATAGAATTTTTAAGTCTGTTGTATGATTACTAATTACTTGAAAAAAACAAAAAACATATTGTGTGGTCAATATGAATTTTTAAAATGTAAAATTGAAATGTGTTTTTAGATATTTTTTTAATACGCCCATTACGCTCACTAGGGTATATGGATGTTTTATGCGTATCTTAACATTTTATCTCCTGTTAAAATGTACAAATAATGTTTAGCTGCAATCAAAGATTGATGTTATGTAAGCATATTTCAGTGAAAAGACCAACAAAACAGATGGCAGAGAAAAGGACACATTTACACCTCAATTAGTATTTTCAACACCATGTGCTGTATCAAATTCAGAAAACATAGCTTGTACCATCCACCTTAATGAGTCACTGAAACATAGGTTCCAATGGGCCTCCTCCGTCACTGTCACATCCACTGAGTGCCTCAGTCACATTCAAATTGGCCCTTGGGTCAGCAGACATTGATAGAGGGTCTCAGTGTGGTGGGAAGCAGACGTATTCCAGATTGTGGTGAAGGAGTCCAGTTGTTGTCCATCACCTTTCTTTTATTTGCATTGGCCCCGATCAGTCCAGAGGGGTGATCAATAAAAGTCAAAGTGAGCTTTCTTTAAGTGTTAGAGGCTACTTTCCATCACACTTAGTATAGACATGTAATGTCAGTGTTAATGTCAAAGACATCCTCATTGGGCCACCTACACTAACATGGGAAAAAACACCTCCATTAGGTGTCAAACTTAGGGAACTGTGTAGGTATTTTTCAATGTGTATTCATTCGAAATAAGTCATCAGAATGTTTTTATCTTTATTTTGGGTTTGTGTGTATGTGCGTGTGTATGTGTGTGTGTGTTTGTGTGTATGTTAGGTCATGTGGGGTTGAGGGGGCAAAACGTATTTCTATAGTCGAGAAACAAGTGGCTTACTGGGAAGTTGAAGGTGGATTTAAGATACTTAAGATGTTGTACTCTTAAAAACATCTCTTTTTCCATATGTTTCTACAGATCTTCCAAGCATTTATTCGTCCCAAAAAACACCTACAGCAACTTTTTTTTAACTTTTAAATATCTTTATGTGCATGATTATCTTTCCATTTGGTGTTATGACTTTGTGATTAAACATCATTACAAATGGTTTAAATACTATCAATGGTTTGCATTCTTTTTTTTCTCTCTAACAGCATTTTCCACAATCCTACTACCTGTGTCGCTCATCATTAAATGACTGTGTTTTGCTTTTTCCTAAAGTAGGCAGGTCTACTTGATGATTTACAATGAAATTGCTTATAAATTGGAGTAAAAAAATGTTTTGCAGACCTGGCAGCTTTCAAGTGCTTCCCCCATTTGTCACTCGACATTTTCTTTTGTGTAACAGCACAAGAATTAATTAGGCTGACCGGCGGCAAAAGTTTATGGATATCATTTATGGGGAGATGGGATATCTTGGACCCAGTCCTGGACCCATGTCAATTTATTAGTTTTATTGTTATTGTAATGCACAAGTGTATATACAATAAACATTTGACTCATGGATAAGACTGTGCTGCACTGTGAAAGCACTAAAGCATGCTTCATTTGCAGTTCTTCAAAATTCAGGTAGGGCAAAAAATCACTTCGGTGTAAGCCTATTTTGTTAAATAATGTTGAGTTATATGTACATAAAAATGCAGAGAATCTGCATCCTTATAACAACCACTAGGTCTGTTACAATATGTTTTTGTAGTTACCAAACTGAAACACTGCAGTCTTAAACTCCTGAGACCATGCGTTTTCATATGAGGAAATTGCATGTTTCCATCTCTTTACCATGATCCTTCTTTTTTTCTTTCGACTTTTACTAATTGGCCTTATAGTAGATGGTACCAGACACTTATGTTCGAAATCTAAAATGAAATGGTTTCATACATTTTCAACCAATCATGTTCCTATTGTGTAATTAGAATTTTGCGAATGTGTAATTTGGACTGTCAAAACCAAATTAAAAAAAACATTTGATCAAAAATATATTCCGTTTTAAAATAAAGATAAATCCGCTGAGTCTATAAAAAGAAAAACTAGCTCAACCATCAGAAAGTCTTGTTATTAAACTTATTAGGTCCTACCAATCCCATATATCTGTTTGTTGTTTATCTGGATCAGATGATTCAAATAAAATAAATATCTAGTTTACAAAGAAAAATTCCCCTTTTAAATGACCCTATTCACTTAATTTTGAGCACATTTACCAATAATATGTGGATAATTGCACCAACAGATATTTGTATGCTTAAAAGTTGAAGTGGGCAAAAACAAATGCCACGTCCAGTTGTAGAGATAAGCGATAACAGGTACATTAGTGTCAGTATTTTGTTACTTAACATTGTTTCAAAAAGATACCCATGTAATTATTTCTGTAAACAATTGTTTGGTACCTTTTGCCCCAGTACGCTGTGGATCATATGGTTCAGAATATTAAAATAGAATATAGTTGTCGTTGTACATGCAGTGGAGGCAGACATGTAATTTTGTGTCCCTAAAGTTACCCTGTGAGTGGTAATTGGTGAGACTTGAGGAAATGACTGTCACTGAGCCAGATGGATGTTGTGCAGATTGTCTGGTACCATACAATGTGACGTGTAGTAAAAAAATGTCTTGGGGCAAGGTCCTTCACAGTTTCTTTTGAGGGCAACACTTTTAATCTTTAGTGGAAGTTTTTACATCCAATCAATTCTTATGAAGCTGAAAAAACAGGGGAGATCCGACCAACATTGAAAACAACCTACAATCCCTCGCTGCATAGGCTGAAATGATCTTTTCAACTGCAATTTTGGGCTTACCTAATTAGTTAGTAAGGCAAGTACTGCTCAATGGCAAAGCACAGACACATAGCTGTTTTCAGAGCTATAGTTTGATGTGCTTGGGATCAATTGTGGATAATTTGACCTCCATGCAACATAATTTCACATGAGCAAGCCCAGTTTTGTTGCAAACATTCACACTCTCTGTTGTGCAAGCATGTGTGCCTAACCAGCAATCTAAATTTGAACTTCCAGTATTAAAAAAAACATCCAGTGTGTCTATATTTTGGTTTGACTCCAAAAACCTAATCTACAACCCAATGAAATGTATTTTGACTGATATAAAACACTAGAGTTCTGTGAACATCACATCGAAACCTATCATTGTCATTTTCCATCTTGCAATCACACGTGCAACATAGTCAACCATAACTTTAAGAAATGCTCCTAACACCAATTTTGTAATCAATGCCCAGAGAAAATGGGATTCCTTTGGCCGCTGGCAATTAATACATTTGTGTCCTTTTTTAACACTAGTGAGCCAAGCTTGAAATTACCAATGACTGGTTCCTGCTCATTTGCATATTTATTGCAGCAGAGGATGAGGAGGTGGTGGAGGAAGCAACAGTAGTGATGGGGGGGGGGGGGGTGAAGTCTGGGGTGAATGATTGATGTGGAGTTCGCCTCTTGCATTAAAAACAGCCCATTATTGGGCAGACAGAGGAAGAGAGAGAGCCAGATGGAGACAAGAGTGAGTGAGAGAGAGAGAGAGACAATACCCCATGCTGAAAGAGAGAGAGGAAGCTTTAAGGGCGGTCTAGCATACAGTTGATTAAAGTTGAAGACAGTGGGATCAGCCTTTGCTGGAGATTTTTGTCCTCCACCCCTCCTTCCTCCATGTCTGTTTCCTTTGTTTCTTCCTTTCTTTTGCTTTTTCCTACCTTCACCTTCTGTCTGCTCGCTCCATATTTTGCACAGAACATGGCCTGGGCGGGAGGATTAAAGGCCTGTTTTAATGAATGTTGACAAAGAGTGGACCAACAAAAGCCCAAGCCTAAGGATTTGCTTGAAAAGATTCAATCAGACATGTTTTCACTGCAATTAATTGGAGGACTCAAAGGAGGGAGGGATGGGAGGGATGTGCAGATGAAGGGATTGGCAATAGAGGTGTGAATGAGTGTGATTGTTCTGAGCACCCTGCCCATCCCCTCCCCATTCTCCTGAACAACCCCATGCTTCCCTCTGTCATTTTGAGTGATAGTTTGGAAATGTCCTTTCAATGATGCTAAAGAGCCCCCTCTCTCTTTTCCTCCACCTCCCCATGAATTATGAGAATTATTTCACATTGGTTGGATGCGTTAAGAATCAAGACTTTACCTCTGCCTTTGATTTGATGTGAAGCTGCTCGTGTCAGATACACACACCGATTGAACCAGCTATCAGCATGGTCTGGTCATGACACAGTTCATGTGGTACAAGTGGTACTGCTGTCTCAAGCGATTTTCATATTCACTCAGCAGTTCTTGATGTATAATGTATTACAGTACTCAGGGCTTTAAAGTTTTTAGTACTATGTTTGCATGTGAACTAATTCTGAAGTTAAAACTGTTTATATCCAACAAGTTCTAAGGTGACTCTATGTAGTGTGGAGTACCAACAAGCAAGGGAAGAGGCAGTAGAGAAATATGACTCATGGGACAGTTATGTCACAGCAGATATAATTCTTAGGTAATCTGTTTAAGATACACCAATATGCTCATAAAGAAGCAGTGTGGATGAATGAATGGCATGAGTTTGTGCATTGCTTACACATATATGTCAACATTTGATTTGAGATTATGGCCATTAGATTTTTTTCTATCACTTTTGATTCATGTTCAGTCAATATTTGACTTAAACCCCCTTTGTCTCTTCTTGATTTGGATAGACGTATGCATAACTTGGCCAATGCCTTGTCATGATTAGACTCAAAACACATACATTTAGAAGAAAACCATTTTACATATCAATTGTTCTTATAATCACTTGAATCTAACTTTTAACTAATAAACTTTTATCAAATTTTAGCACAGAATTAAAATGCCAATGTGTGCTCCTGGGTCAAATATTTTTCATACCAACTAAGACTAGAGAACGTTCAATAAAACAAACTGACATATTGAAGTGATGTTTAAAATAATAAAAATGATCCAGTCTATGTGCATCCTTCTTCACACATCCAGTAGGTCATGAAAGCAGAAAGCTTCAGAAGGAATTGGGAGCCTGGATGAGGCTGTGCATGATTTTGGTCTAGAACTTATTTTCCAGAACTGTTAAATCCCAACCCAAGAAGCATAGATGTTGACAAAAAGAAAGGATGAATCTCAAACTTCGCTTTAACCAAGAAACACTTCCCTTTTTCGAGATAGAAATAGAAATAGTTGAACCCTGGAAAAAAGTCCTCCTCGTGCTGTAATGGCTTAAAAACACATGTCCTTCCAACTCTCTGTTCCAGTCTGACTGACTCCTGCTTTCATGACTGTGGATTTCTTGTAAAAACAATACAGTAATATTTTTCCTTTGTGCTGTGTCAAAAACCAGTGCTCTAATGTTAGGTTCCATGGCTGTGTTAACATCTAATGTCCAAACTCTCAACCAAGTCATTCAAATGTTTTTGTGGATGTTACAAACAAAGACATTCAAAAAGAGAAGTAAAACTAATTCAAAGAGGCCCCTCATTAATACCTTATTAGTTTTCTCAGCTTAAACACCCCTCATTAATACCTTATTAGTTTTCTCAGCTTAAACACCTGCTTTGTGTGTCTTTATATCTCCTGATCAGTGAGATCCTAAGTTACTCTGTGTTTAATAATGTGTCTTGCTGAGTCATAAAACGTGAGCATGTTAGGAAAATGTTGCTCTAGATCCAAGCCCTTCATGCCTTCAGTTTGTTGTAGGAATGCTTTAAACATTTCAGCAGGATACAGTTCACTGTCATGACAGGCGGTTAATGACTGCGAGACAGCTTTCTACAGTCAGACGTTCAACCTTCACTGTTACTGCTGTCTGCATCGCATGCACATGCATCCAGCTGACCGGATTTGCAGCCCACTCTAACTGCAACTTTCACCACATTTTTGCATTTACTGCGATGCTTTGCGGGAGTAGGGACCTCCTCAAACTCACATGTCATCATAATTCTACTTTAATATCACTATATGAAGCAAATAAATACAGCATAAAACGCTGCTTTAAGTATGTCTATAGATATCCTTGTAATGATTATGCTTTTTGGTGTTTTTTTCCTTGGGACTGAGCAAGGTTGCAGGAAATGGAAGTGAGATTAGTTCTTTCCCCTTCACTTGTTTCTTGTTTGTCATGAAAAAAGGCCCTCTTAAGGACCAGCAGAAGTTATCAGACGACAAAAAGTGGTAATTAAGCCGATTCCTGTGCTTTCTTCAGAAAAATATTGCTGGAGATACCTCCCAGTATTTTCTCGTTCAGCAGGATTCACCTAAGGCACACCAGACCATAATAAAAACCTTTGTTCACTTAAACTCTTTGGAACAGCATTCACTCTTACGTCTATTTCTGAGCTAAGACCACACAATCTTACAAGCAGTGGACTCAGCGGACATCCTAAAATCTGATTTATCTAAGCAGTGCTTCATGAGTACGTCAACATTATCTGCTTTCTTGGGAAACAACAGGTCTTCAGCAAGAAATTTCAAGATCAAATTTTTTGTCAGCTCCTCCCCCACTAACACAACCCCTGAGAACACATCAGTGCAGTTTTGGGTCAATCATGCCATTGACTCAAGCCAGTCTTTTTTTTTCCAAATTGGTTTATTTGTTTTTTCTCCAAGTAACAGTAACAACAATACAAATGTGAAAAGTAAACACAACACTCACACACACACACACACACACACACACACACACACACACACACACACACACACACACACACACACACACACACACACACACACACACACACACACACACACACACACACACACACACACACACACACACACACACACACACACAAACACACACACACAAAGAAAATAGATGAACAGAAGTGAATAAATGAAAGGTACAAACAAACAATGGTACAGGTAGGAGAAAGTGTGGGATTTTCTTACACCAGTTATTCTGTTATAAAACAAGATTTTATAGTCAGAATTGAGAAGGCTCAAGGGTCTATAATTACCACACTTTTGTACTTTTTTTCCAGGTTTTGGAAGCAATGTTATTGTTGCAAGTTCTAAAGATTGAGGGAGTACTGTCTTTTGGAAAGCCTCCTTAATCATACTTGTAAGGGGGGTTAATAATTTATTTGAAAAAGTTTTAAAATATTCAATTGGAAAGCCATCTGGCCCTGGGGTTTTATTATTTTGTAATGATTTAACAGCAAGGTGAACCTCTTCCTCACTTACCTCACCTTCCAATATGTCTTTGTCGGCTGCATTTATCTCGGGTAAATGTAACTGATTAAAATTTTTTTTTATATCTACACTGTCTTTATGAAGCTCAGATTTATATAACGATTGATAATATTTTCTAAATTCCAAATTTATGTCTTTTGTATTTTCTAAATGTCTACCATCATCCGTTTTAATACTCTGAATAAATTTTTCATTGTCCTCTTTTTTTATCTGCCACGCCAGTAGTTTGCTTGTTTTATTGCCAAATTCGTAGTAATGATATTTTGTTCTAGCCATTGCTGCCTCAGCTTTATTTGTACACAGGTTGTCATATAAAATCCGTTTTTGTTTTAAAGCACTAAGTAATTCTGGGCGTTTTGCTCTTGAATGGTCAATTTCCAAAGTCCTTATATCTTTTTCTATTTGAGAAAGCTGTTCCTTCCTTTGTTTGTTTTTATGTGAAACATATGAAATAATATGCCCCCTCATATAAGCTTTGAGCGCTTCCCATATATTTGCATGTGAGGAGGTATTTAAGTTTACTTCTAGATACATATCGATTTTGGTATTCATGAAAGTGACAAATTCTGGGTCTCTAAGAAGATATACTCTGAATCTCCATCTAGGAGAAGAGAAAACAGGTTGGTGAAATTCTAACTTAATTTGTATGGGGTTATGATCTGAAATCGTAGCTGCTAAATAAGAACAGGTTTTAATTTGTAACAATAGTGGGAGCGAGGTTAAAAACATGTCTATTCTTGAATAAGTGTTGTGGACATTGGAGTAAAATGAGTAGTCTTTGCTAGTTGGATTACGTAAACGCCATACATCCCCTAATCCTAATTCTTTCATGCCCTGAGCCAGAGCAACCGCGGATCTGGACTGTGCAACAAGTTTAGGAGAGGAGCGATCCATTGATGGATTAAGAACCAGGTTGTAATCACCTCCTAATATACATGGAGCTTCAATCACTGCTAGTTTTAGAACTAAATCTTTAAAAAATTCTGGGTTGTCTAAATTTGGGCCATACAAAGATACAAGTACTACCCTGTTTGTATTTATTACACAATCCACCAAAATTAATCTGCCGAATCTGTCATTCTCCATATAATTTAGCCTAAATCTGAGATTTTTATTAACCAGCAAGGCTACACCTCTAGCTTTGGATGAGAAGGAAGAGTAAAATACATGACCAACCCAGTCTCTGCGCAACTTTGAGTGCTCTATATCTGTGAGATGGGTCTCTTGAATAAAAGCGATGTCTGTGCTTTGTTTCTTAAGGTATGTTAAAACTTTCTTCCTTTTAATGGGGTTGTTAATCCCTCTAACATTCAATGAAATACAGTCTAGTAGTCCTGTCCTACTCAATTTAAGTAATGTGAAAAAATATTCTAGTTAAGTGACAACATAAAATGCACATAACTCGGAAAAAATAAAGAAATCTCTGACCCTTTGCCATAAGCTTACAGTTTTCAATATTCACAGAATGAACCCCATAGAGAGAGTGCCCCACATATCCCAATAACAATAAAAAAAGAAAAAAGAAAACCCACACTTTAACCCCCAATAAAGGAAAAAAAAAGAAAACAAACTGTCGGATAAACTCCACTTCTAAACAATTGTGGCATCCCCAGCAGAGAACCCTTTTTTTTAAAGGGAAACGATACGATTGCTCCAGCAAAAAAAAAGAAAAACCTTACAGAACTATATTAACAATATTCAACAAAATCTACTTAACGTACCTGTGGTGTTCCCAGGATCAAGTGTGTCTGACCGTAACCTTTAAAGGCCAGCCAGTACTTATGAATTAACTTATGTAACTTTGTTTTACCGTTAATAGTCATGGTGTGCGGTCATCTCGCAAGAAAATGTTCTATCCCTCCTCCTGAACAGTGGACAGAAAAGTCTCCACTTCAGATGGGGCTGAAAAAAGTTTAAATCCTCCTCCATGTCGGATCCTCAGTTTAGCAGGGTAGAGGGTGGCATATTCTATATTTTTCTCCCGGAGTTTTTTCTTCACTTCATTGAACGCGAGCATTTTGCGTTGCACCTCGATGCTGTAATCTGGGTAGAATGAGATTCGGTTATTATCCAATTGTACCGTCCTCTTCTCCCTGGCCAAACGAAGTACTTTGTCTTTATCCCTGAAGTTCAGAAATTTCACGAGAATAGGTCTGGTCCGCTCCGACGCTCGCCCCAGGCGGTGTGCCCTCTCGATGGTAGCCGGGGTTGGGAAGTGTTCCTCCCCGAGAAGCCGTGGGATTAGTCGTTCCACGAAACCAATCATGTCGGCACCTTCGGACTTTTCTGGGATGTTTATAATTTTGACATTTGATCTCCTGCTCCGGTTTTCCAAGTCGTCTGTTTTCTCCTTCAGCAAAGTTATTTCCTTCTCCATTTTAAGTATGCGAGCTTGAGCATCAGAGAGGTTGTCTTCGTTAGCTCCAATTCTGGTTTCCATTTCCTGTACCTGTTCAGCCAGCGCTGACATTGACTGTTCAATTTTAGTAAGCGATTGTTGGATGTAATCAGTTTTTTTATTAATATGCCCAGTGAGCTCCTCTTTCGATTCACGGATAGCCTTCATCAGGGATTTCAATGTTAGTTTATCTTGATCAGCCGCCATCCTCCCCAGGTGAGAGGACTCTCTTAAGCCGACAAAAAAAAAACTTCCGAAAACAGCTAACTTTCAGCACCATTTAGTCAGGTTCGAGTAGTAGATACTTGTTCACTGGTTCAGGAATAAATTCTATATCTGGAGCAATGTAGTTGCTAGTATAAAGTCATCACCGCTGAGGATTTACCTGGAGCTCACTGACACACGTCTGCTTGCAGAGGCTGCATCATTGATCTCCCCTCATTTTGGCAATACCTTTGAGGGTAAACTGGGACAACTTAGAGATATCGTACAAGTATTTATGGACCTCATGCCACACATATACTGTATTTCTTACAAATGGATTGTCTGTGGATTCCTTAAGCTTCCCTGGTCTTGCAGAATATAGGTACAGTTGAAGATATAAATTGGTAGATGTAACTCTCTCTATATCAACCCAAGAAAAGCTTAAATGAGATTTAAACCAGAAAGCGGCTGTCCACAGTTGAAATGACCAGTAGTTTAATTTGAGGTTAGGAAGTTTCAGTCCTCCTCTATCAAAAGGCAAGTAGAGAAGAGTAGGACGAAGTCTTGCTCTGCGGTAATTCCATATGAAGTCTATGAAGAGTTTATTCATGCTCTTAAAAAAGTTTGGAGGTGGTGGAAGTGGTATGCATTGAAATAGGTATAAAAACTTAGGTAGGATTGTCATCTTCAGACAATTGATTCGGCCAACCATAGAAATTGGCATTGCTGACCATCTTTTTATCACATTGGTTACAGATTCTATTACTGCCTTATAATTGCAAGTTACTAAATCCTCTGGTGTGGGTGTAATTTCTATGCCCAAGTATGTAAAACTGCTAGTGTTGGTGAAAGGGGTTTGTAATGGTGGGGAGATTCTTTCAAAGTGGTTAAGAAACAAGATATTCGACTTTGATTCATTAACTGTATACCCTGACAACGAACCAAATGTATTTAACTTCAGCAGGCAAGGAATTGTATCTCTTAACTTTGGAACAAAACTATATTGTCAGCAAAAAAAACTATTTTGCTCTCAGCATGGCCACAAGCCAGTCTTCTATGATGCATCTTTCACACACCAGATCACACCACAGGTGACATGTGACCTGTGAAGCTAGGGGATACCTGCTACAAAACTAATTAGCTATTTTTCATTAATGACGTTCCTTTCCCACCTTCTCCACAAAAAAAATATTTTCACTAGTTTATTATAAGAGAAAAATGTTGCCTTGGTTCTAGATTTCTTCAGTTTCCAGATAAGTGACTCCTTCCTATGGAGCAGTTTCAAAAATAAGTTTTGACCCTTCAAAAAGACAATGTAACCAAAAACTACTTAATTTCAAGATGGGAATCTAGTCAGTCACAGAGTTGTAATTGTTTCTGAATTTTCATTGCAGATATGGAGTGGACTCTAATGCCCTTCACAGAAATGCCCTTCAAAAGAAATACATGCCCCATTTGGAAGCCTTTCCATAACGATACAATCTCTATTTTACTTACAACCTTAGCAATACCTGTTTCTCGGACCCAAACTGGAACCTGGTTCCACAAAAGAGGACTCTGATAACTGAACGCTCTAGCGCCCATTCTAGTTTTCAAGACTCTAGGAACTGCCAGTAACCCTTCATTCTGGGAGCGCAGTTCTCTGGTAGGGCAGTAAGGTACTAGAAGCTCTTTAAGATAAGATGGGGCCTGACCATGAAGAGCTTTATACGTAAGGAGAAGGATTTTAAATTCTATTCTGGATTTAACAGGAAGCCAGTGCAGAGATGCCAAGACAGGAGAAATTTGATCTCTTTTTCTGGTTCCTGTAAGAACACGTGCTGCAGCATTCTGGATCAGCTGAAGAGTCCTAATGGACTTTTTTGAAGACCCTGATAACAAGGAATTGCAGTAATCCAGCCTAGAAGTAACAAATGCATGGACTAGTTTTTCTGCATCATTTTTACACAGGATGCTCCTAATTTTTGCTATATTACGAAGGTGAAAGAAGGTGGTTCTTGAAATTTGCTTAATGTGAGAGTTAAACGACATGTCCTGATCGAAGATAACTCCAAGATTTCTCACAGTGGTGCTGGAGGCCAGGGCGATGCCATCCAGGGAAACTATATCTCTAGATAATGCGTCACGAAGGTGTTTAGGCCCTAGAACAATAAGTTCAGTTTTAGCTGAGTTTAACATTAGAAAATTGCAGGTCATCCAGGTTTTAACATCCTGAAGGCACATTTGATGTGCTAATTGTTGTTTGTTTTACAAAGTTAGAGAAGCAAGTGGTCTAGTTTTAATGGTGGCTGTTAGTCAAACTCTTAGGTCATTATATCTTACAATATTTTGATAATGACTTTTGAGACATCTGGAGGTGACAGAGTACTGGGAGACTGGGGTCTGCAGACAGTATTTCAAGGCCAGAAACCCCCCCTCACCCAGCCGGTATCTGGATTGGAACACTCACTTCCCTTTCACTCTAGCACAGGAAAGGGTATAATGCAGACAAAACTGATCTCTTCTAAAGATTCTTAAGCTCTGCACAGGACTACTGATGTTGCATTCACGTGAATCAGGTGTGTAGAAGCAGGAAAACCTCTAAAACCTGTAGGACAGCAGTCCTCAAGTCCTGGAGTTGCCCACCCCTGCTCTAAATCTTCACTGTCACAATTGTTGCCTCTAACACAGTCTGATTAGTGATTGTCTTTAGGCAGCTTATTGATGATTATGGACTGCAGCTGTGGCCGATTCTTATTTCATGACTAATGGAACATATTTATATGCATAAAGTCTTTTTGTTCGACAGTAATACTACATTCTGTCTCTTTATAATGAGACAAATAATCAAGATGCCAAATTTTCCAGTGAAACTTTGGCATTAGACAGAAAAGAAAAGTACTTTTTTGTTCTCCCATTGGGGTAAATTGTTCCATCCATCCATCCATCAATCCATCAATTTTCTGTACCGCTTATTCCCAATGGGGTTACAGGGGGTCTGGAGCCTATCCCAGATGACAAGAGGATACACCCTGGACATGTCGCCAGTACATTGCAGGTCTACACAAATACAAACAACACTCACATTAAGTAATAAGTAAACAATAAAATTTCACAATAAGTACTATAATATCCCACAGACTACTGTTGTCAGCTTGCCATCCCTGTAACAATGTGGCTTGTGATTTAGTCTCTCTGAGACAAACCTTGGTGTCAGAGAACTCCATCGAGGCACCCACGGTGGCAGAACTGCCACAATTGGCACCCAACGTGAACTCGACTGGGGTGCACAGGCCGAAATGACGGAACCGCAGCAGCCCATTCTAACGCTGGCCCAGATGGTGGCGGAGATGGCCATGATGAGCCGTGAACAGGCGGCCCTGAGCCGGAAGCAACTGGGGGCTCAACTGGCGCGGGCGGAGAGGCAGACGCTACTGCTGGAGGCGGTGGTGGAGCGGGCGGTGGAACCACCTTCACAGGCTAAACGAACATGATGACCCACAATAATTCCTCGGAATATTCGAGGCCAAGGCGACGGCTTGCCGGTGGCCGGAGGAAGAGTGGGCTGTGTGGCTACTAGCCCTCTTGTCAGGGGAGGCCCAGAATGCGGCGCTCGGCCTCCCGGCCCCCTCCCGAGTGCAGTACCGCGAGGTAAGGAGGGCTGTTCTGGATCTCCATGGGAGATTTTCCACTTGAGCAGACTCGTGACGATACTCTACGCTGTGCCTTTGACCAAGTGATAAGAATTGATGGTCACATGGTGCATCCTGACACACCGTTGACATATCCCCATTTTCATTGTGCAGGGACAGGTTGTATCGAGTGAGGCATGACACTCAGACTAGAGAGGTGATTACCCAGTTGTTAGTACCAAAAAGCCGCCGGGAAATCGTTTTCCAGGCGGCTCATTGTAACCCAATGGCTGCGGTATGACAAGACACTGATATTGGTTTGTGTTAGTCCTTGTGGATTACGCAACCCGATATCCAGAGGCAGTGCCGCTGCACACCATCTCTGCAAAGACTGTGGCGCAGGCACTGTTTCAGGTCATTTCCCGAGTCGGAATCCCGAAAGAGATCCTGACTTACCAAGGCACTCAATTTATGTCACGGACACTGAGAGAGCTGTATGGATTGTTGTCAAGTCGATTCTGACCAGTGTGTACCACCCTCAAACTGACGGCCTTGTGGAGCGCCTGAATAAGACTTTGAAGTCCATGATCCGTAAGTTTGTGCAAGATGATAACCTCATTGGGACAAATGGCTGAACCCTCTGTTGTTTGCAGTGCGGGAGGTACCCCAGGCCTCCACAGGATTTTCTCCCTTTGAGCTACTGTTTGGCAGGAAACCAAGTGGGGTGTTGAACGTGGTTAAAGAAAGCTGGGGGGAAGGTCCAAGCCCCAGTAAAAAGGAGGTTCAGTATTTCTTGGACCTGAGAGCAAAACTCCACACACTTGGGCAGTTGTCACGGGAGAATTTGCTCCAGGCCCAGGAACGTCAACAGCGGCTGTACAACAGAGGATTCAGGTTAAGACAATACTCACCGGGAGATAAAGTACTTGTACTGCTCCCATCGTCCAGCTCTAAATTCCTCATCAAGTGGCAAGGGCCCTTTGTGGTCACACGACGAGTAGGTGACGTTGATTATGAGCTTGAGTGATCTGACAGGGGAGGGGGTACACAGATTTATCACCTCAACCTCCTTAAAGCTTGGAGGGAGTCTGTTTCACTGGTGACGGCAATTGCAGAGAAAGATGAGTTGGGGCCTGAGGTACCAAAGTCGGCCAATCGTGCCTCGCTCCACTGTGAGAAACATCTCTCACTATCCCAGAAAACAGAAATAGCCACATTGCCAAAGTGCTATGCTGATGTGTTCTCCCCCTTTCAGGACGCACATGCATAATTCAACATAAGGTTGAGACTCACCCGGGCGTGTCAGTGCGTTCACGGCCCTATCAGTTGCCTGAGCAAAACAGAAAAGTGGTTCAGGCTGAATTGGAAGCAATGTTGGAGTTGGGGGTAATAGAAGAGTCCAACAGTGCCTGGTGCAGCCCCATTGTTCTTGTGGGTAAGAAGGATGGGTCCATCCGGTTCTGTGTGGACTATCACAAAGTGAACGACGTGTCACGGTTTGACGCCTACCCTATGCCCCAGGTTGAAAAACTCCTGGATCGCCTGGGCACGGCTCATTTTTTAACGACACTGGATTTAACCAAGGGCTACTGGCAGATTCCCCTCAGTTGGCTAAACACTCTCCCCTCTGTAAAAAGAGTAGCGTGCTGGACCTGGGGAAGGAACGAGAGCGGGACGAGAGCGGGACGAGAGCGGGACCCGAGCCACCAGATCGGAACAACCAAACAACCAAAAAACGGCCCATGCTGGGCATGTGTGTGCGCTTGTGTGAGAAGGTGTGTGCGCGTGAGTGCACACATGCTCGAATAAAACGTCTGAACAAACCTTGGTCTCAGAGAATTCTGTCGAGGCACCCACAGTGGCAGAACTGCCACACAGGCTAAATTAGAAACACTCAGAAATTACCTGAGGTTGACTTGCAGAGTAAAGTAAATTATATGTTGCATATTACTCCAACTAGATTTCTTAGTGCGGGAGTCAATAATTAATCCAACATGCATGTGTTTGGGAAATTGAAGGATGCCATTGTATCCACAGAGAACTGAAATGGACAGGAGCTGCATGTAAAACAAGGATATAAAGGGATTTGAACAAGTATCAACCACAGAAAGAGAGCTGTCAGACCCTTTCAACAGAGCCAGTACTTGTTTAGGAGTGAGTGACCAATCAATTACTAGTTCCAGACTTAAATGCCCAGACCAAGCACACTGGACATTGAAATGTAATGTCCCTTCCAGCTAGTGGGAGCAAGCATATTTTTGCCCAGTGCCATGATAGGCAACCATGCCCCTCTTGATGATCAATCTGTGGCTTTACAAGCACCAGAGTTACTCTAATGATGGTGATGAAGCTGCTTTATCATGATTAGAGTTTGCAGAGATCTACCACATTCAAGGGCAGCTGGCTGCACAGTTCATTAACTCTGTCAGCAGAGGTGATAGAGATCAAAGTTGCTCTTGGCTTGGAATACATAGCCCTGCAGATTTCATACACACTTCAAACCTATATGGCTATTGAGAATACAAGGGGATACTATTTCAGCAGTCACACCAAATAATTTTCTTTGGGCATATATTTTAATTAAATTTCATTAAATTCAACAATTCCCAACAATTCCCACCAAGAGCAAGCACTAGGCGACACAGGCAAGGAAAAACGTCCTTTTAAAAGGCAGAAACTTCAAGCAGAACAATGGCTCAGGATGGGCGGCCATCTGCTTTGGCCGGTTGGGGGTGAGAGAGAGAGGGCAAGAGAGACTATGGGAAAGGGAAAGAGTCCAGTAGTAACATGCGTTAATGGAATGAGGTTGCACTAAGAGGGAGAGAGAGAAAGGTTCCTATGGCGGCACCCTGAGAGGCTGCGGCTGTATACAGCTCTCAACAACTTGTGGCATTTTCTACAATTATTTAAATTATTAATAATTTTTACTAATAATTTTTAATTGTATTATATTATTATTTTTTAACAAAAATATGCTGCCAAACATGCTACAAACTACTCAGCGACCCGGTAGATCAGTAATTGACAGCCAACGCCTGCTGGAGTTTCGGTCATGTAGTGTTTTTTGGACTCGTAAGTACAACTACTCTTGAATGTTTAATCGGCTTCGGACTGCTTCAGGCACAAGTCCCAGAGGCCCACACTTTGTGGAGTGGCACACTCCAGAGAAGGAGCAAGCGAAGGTGGTGTGACCGGTGGCGGAAGTGCGGCTGTCGTGGTGGATTAACAAGTAAACTAAAAGCTAATTCCTACAGAACGCCGCTTCCATCCATCCTGCTCTCCAACGTCCACTCACTGGATAACAAAATAGACCATTTACAACTTGAACTCACTTCAAAGAGGGAGCTTGGAAACTGTTCCACTCTCATCCTGACAGAGACATGGCTTACCTCATCAATTCCGGACAACGCCATTAGACAGGAGGGGCTCGCTACTTTCCATGCAGATAGAAATAGCTGTCCCGAGAGAACGGGCTGTGTGTTTTTATCAACAACAACTGGTGTAAAAATGCTTGATCAGTCGCCAGCCACTGCTCTGCGGACATAGAGCTGTTGACTGTTAACTGCAGACTTTTCTACCTGCTTGGGGCTTGATGGTTGTCAGCATCACTGCTGTTTATGTGCCTCCCAGCGCTAATTCAATGAGTGTTCTATGAGCGTTCTTTATCTTCGAGCTGCAATCTGCACACACGGACAGTGGAAAACTGTTCTCCCTCAATTCTACCAACACATGGATTTTGCAACTCGGGGAGAAAACACTCTAGACTTAGTTTATAGTAATATAAAAGATACATTCAAAGCAGCCCCCTTTCCCCACTTCAGCTCTTCAGACCACCTATCTGTAATTCCTGCATACAGGCCCCGTAGTGATCAGAGCTAAACCTACAGTGAGGCAGGTGAGGGTGTGGACTGATGGAGCCATGGAGGCACTCCAGGACTGTTTTGAGTGCTCTGATTGGGACATGTTGAAAGCTGAAGCAACAAATGACAACATGATAAACATTGATGAGTATGCCATGACTGTCAGCCTACATCAACAAATGCATCAAAGCCACGACCCAGGATGACTGAGCCTGACACACCTGGAGGAGAAGAACAGCCGCGTGTGGATGCTGTTCCTGGACTTCGATTCAGCGTTCAACACCATCATCCCATAGCATCTGGATCGGAAAACTGGAACACCTAGGTTTCAGCACACCCCTTCACAACTGGCTGCTAGACCTCCTAATCAACAGACCTCAGTCAGTCCGGGTCGGACAGAATATCTCTGATGTCATCACCCTCAGCACATGCTCCCCTCAGGGCTGCGTCCTGAGCCCACTGCTGTTCACTCTGATGGCACATGACTGCATCCCCAGGTTCACCACCACTCGCATTGTGAAGTTTGCAGATGACACAACAGTGGTGGGCCTAGTCAGAAACGACCATGACTGGGACTACAGAGATAAGGTGGAGCAGCTGGTGGGCTGGTGCAGCGATAACAGCCTGATCCTGAACGTGGAGAAGACGAACAAGATCATTGTTGACTTCAGGAAGTACCGGCCTCGCCACGCTTCACTGCTCATCAACAACTCAGCTGTGGAGGTGGCCAGCAGCACCAAATTCCTGGGGTTGCACATCACGGACAACCTCATCTGGTCTGTGAACACTACATGCCTCATCGGTGACGTTCAAAATCTCTCCAACTGGTCAACCAACAAAGACATTTACTATTGAGAGTGCCTTTACTGCAGGCGGACTGGGCCTTGCGGAACACTCTTATCCAGTGAAGAGACTTCAGCGCAGATATAAGCACCTCAGGTGTTTCCCCCTGCATCCGTTCACAGCGGTTCATCCACTTCTGTTGATAGGATCTGACCGCACTTGGTGACCCCAATCGAACCTGTCCCTCTCGACCCACCTGGGGGCCCAGCTGCGGTAAAGACCAGGCTTGGTTGGTCACTGCAAGGGCCGGTCAAGTCCCTCCAACAGGACAACTGCCCACCACAGTGTCTGTTCATGTCCACCATCTCCCCGGCAGCTGAACTCTTTAACCAAGTAGAGAAGCTCGGGCAACTGGACACCCTACTGTGGCCTTGTGCCACCGTGGGTGTCTGACAAAGTCCTCCAGAGACCAGGATATACGGTGTAAACGGTTTTATTTCGAGCGTGTGTGCGGCACGCACACACACTCTCTCGCACCCACACACACACACACTCACGCACGCCCGGCTAGGGCTCTTTGTTTCGGGTGTCGTTCGCCTGCTTGGTCCCAATCTGGGTCTTGGGTTCTGATTCGGCTCTGCTCAAAACCAGTCCTCCCCAGGTCCAGCATGCTACTCTTTTTACAGAGGGGAGAGTCATCAGCCAACCGGTTCCAGGTGTGCCTAATCATCTCCCCTGGCACTGCTCACCTGAGCCTCTTCCACCCCTCCCCCCTGCAGCTGAGCGCCACGCCCCTTCCACACCTACCATACAGAAATGAGAAGCTGGTGACTAGGTCACGGAGAGACCAAGAGGCCATGAATCTTTTGGCGGCAAAGACTAGAAGAGTGGTGGTGGATGGGGTCCTCAGATATGCCACCCCACTATTCTGGGTGAGTAACATGCCTATACTCACGGCGCAGCCTGAAGCGATTCTTTCCAACTTACGTAGCACGGAGAAGCGCCTTAGCAGAGACCCAGTGAAGGCAGAGGCATATCAGGCAGAGATTGTGAAGCTAAAGAATGCATGCTATGCCTCAGAAGTTAGCCGGGAGCTGGTAAAGACTTCTGAGGAGTTGTCGTTTATCCCCCATCATCTTGTGACCAACATTGGGAAGAATTGGATTTTGTTCAACTGTTCCTACACTTATAGGGATAAGAACCTCAATGAGCTACTGCTGTCCGGCCCAAAACCTGGGCGCATCCCTCCTTGGTGTCTTGCTGCGGTTCAGGGAACATTCCATTGCTGTCAGCAGTGACATAAAGGGAATATTCCACCAGGTGAGGTTGCTGCCTGAAGACTACCCTCTGTTGCACTTCCTCTAGCGTGATCCACAGCTCGAGCGTACAAGTGGCAAGTCCTTCCATTCGGGACTACTAGTTGCCCATGCTGTGCCATATACGCACTACAGAAGCATGTACATGATCACACCCACCCAGGGGATGCAGTACGTGGGTCCATCGAGAACCACTTCTATATGGACAACTGGCTACAGAGCTTCCTTACCCCAAATTTCGCCAGAGATGTTGCAGACCAGCTGAGGATGGCTGTTACTGGAGGGAAGCGTCGAGCTGCGACAGTGGGCCAGCAGCATGCCAGATGTCATTGGTCACCTGCCTAAGGATATTAGGTCTGAGATTAGTAAACAGTTGCTAAATCACACTGATATGGATCCACAAGAACCTGCCCTGGGGCTGCGTTAGTTATGCCACTAAGATACACTGCGGTATAAGTCAAGGCTGCTGGAGAGCTCCCCTGTCACCATGAGGAAAATCTACAAAGTGTTGGCCAGCCAATACGATCCCATAGGTTTCCTCAAGCCCTATACTACGAGGGCCAAGGTGCTTGTTCAACAGTTGTGGGAGAAGAAGCGGTAATGGGACGATGCTCTGATGCCCGGCGAGTTGCTCATTGCATGGCAAGATTTGGAGAATGCATTATAGTACCTGGACCGCATCAGTATGCCTCGCTGCTACGTTAGTCCAGCCATGGACCAGGCAGCCTACAAGCGAGAGGTCCACATCTTCTGTGATGCGTCTCAACGTGGGTATGGTAGTGTGGGATATCTATGCACAGAAGACGCAGAGGAGCATGTGGAGGTGGCTTTCCTGACAGCTCGGTCCCGAGTGGCCCCCAAGCGCCAGCTCTCCATGCCATGGTTGGACCTGTGTGCTGCACTTACGGGTTCACACCTTGCAAACGTGCTAACCCAAGAGCTTAACTTTGAGATATGCAGGGTGGGCATGTGGACAGACTCCACAACTGTTCTTTTCAGTCGGACTCTTGTCACTTTAAGGTGTTTGCAGGAACCCGTATTGCAGAAATTCAAGAGCTGACTGGTAGCCGTGCTTGGTGCTACGAGGAGACGTCAGAAAACCCAGCGGATGACCTCACCGGGGGAAAGTCACTGAAAGATCTCTCAGGTGAGAATCGTTCGGCTTATGGATCCCTGTTCCTGCAGCAGCCACCTGACCAGTGGCCAGTGCACCCAGTCACAATGAGTGAAGGCATCACTGAAGGCCCTGTGAAGGCCCACGATCTGCCTGGTTAGCATAGTAGCCAGCACACCACCATTCCATTCCTGATGCTCAGCAGTTTAGCACCTTTGGTGAACTGGTGAAAGCCACCGCAGGGTACCTTCACGGGGGGGCTGCTGATGCTAAAGGGACTCCCACAGAAGAAAAGTTCAAGGAAGCGGAACTCAGCATCCTGCAGTCCACTCAAAGAGACAGCTTCCCTGAAGAAGTCCAGTGTCTAGAAGCTGGGAAACAAGTCCCTTCCTCCAGCTGCTTAATCACGCTGGCTCCAGAATATGATGCATCAGTCCAGCTGATACGGGTTGGAGGTCGATTGAGGCGTAAGGAACTGGAGGATGATGTTATTCACCCTATAGTCCTTGACCTGAGACATGCTGTGCTCTTTAAATACCTCACAACGAGAGCAGTCCATATTGAGGTTCTGTCCACCATAAACACAGTCTCCTTCCTGATGGCCTTGAGGAGGTTCATATCCCGTTGGGGGAAACCAGCAGAGCTGCTCTCGGACCAGGACACCAATTTGAGAGGTGGAGATAGGGAATTCCAAGAAGCTTTCCAAACCCTCCATCCTTCTCCCCAAGCACAGTTGGCAGAGTACCAGATCAAGTTCCGCTTCAACCCACCTAGTGCCCCTCACCACAGTGGCTCCTGGGAGTGGGAAATCAGGTCTATCAAGGCTGCTCTGACTGCTACCCTGGGATTACAAGTTGTCAGTGGAGAAGTGCTTACCACCATCCTTATTGACATTGAGGGTATCCTTAATTCCAAATCCCTTGGCTACGTGTCATCTGACGTAGCAGACTTGAACCCGGTGACCCCTAATCTTTTCCTGATGGGGCAGCCAGACCCCTCCCTACCTCAGACAGTATAACACGACACAGAGCGGATCAGCCAGCGGCGATGGAGGGCCTGTCAGGTACTTTCGGATCGCTTCTGGGTGCGGTTCCTGTGCCACTACCTGCACACACTGCAGTCGGACACATCCCCTCTTCAGCTGGACACAATCTTGATGATCGTCGACCCTCAACTGCCCAGAGCATCATGGCCTGTTGGGAAAATCAAGCAGGTGTTCCCTGGGGCCGATGGTCTGATTCGCACAGCGGATGTTGAAGTTCAGGACCGCACATATGTCCGACCTGTGAGCCGTCTTACCAGACTCCCGGCTATACCAGAGGAGAATGAACAGTGATAGACTTGGTACTTGGACAAATTTGCTGGAACAAATTTGGGGGCAGCTGTTTTGAAGGCTGCATACCTTAACTGGCGACTTGGCCAGCTCCGGCCACTAGGGGCGCAATCGCGCTTAATCAAGCCGAGTGCCACTGTGCGTGAGACAAAAAAGTAGAGACTGACGACGGTGAAATGCGTGTTTTGCAGGTAGCAGGTTGTGTTTGAAACAATGTATCCGTCGCTTTGCCACTCATGGTTCAGTGTGTGTCCAGAAAAATTTCTGTTATGTTGTTTATTGCTGGACGTAATATTGTTGTATATTTAATCTGTTTATAGGCCGGCTGGTTGAGATTACATCCGGTGCTACGGTGCATGTTTCTCGCGGTGTTAACTGGTAATTACCACTGATGGTTAAATGGTCCTTTATGTTATATTTATGCCATCGACCATTTATTTTGTTGTCAGTTAAATACAGGGTATATATTACTATTATTTAATTTGTGTGCTATCATTAAGTGTATTGATGATTGTTATTGTTTGGGTAATTCCAGAACCACACTGGATTAAAGTGCCATAAAAGGACTGACTGTCTCCATAATTAAGTCTTTGGGGAATTTAGTGCGTTCCGACACACTTCGTGATTACAAATCAGAGAAGCCAGTCTATTACCTTTGAACCACCACAACAGAGCTACTTTGAAGATATAAAAAAACTTAAAATATTTCCTAATAACTAATCGGAATTTTGCATTGTTCTACAATAAAACTTGTTTTTCCAGGCTTGTTATGCCCTCTGGAATTAACAAAAGATTAAATTAACTGTAATTTAAACTACCACAAAAAGTTATTATTAAAAAGATCCATCCATTCATATTCGTAACCGCTTATTCCCTAATGAGGGCTGGAGCCTGGAGCCTTAGCCAGTAGTCAATGGGCGAGAAGCAAGGTGTTTAAAACAATGTTTAACACAAATAAGTGCCTAAACCAGAAAGGTAAAGGCAAACATCTCAAAATTGACAGCAAGTCAACCACACACACTCACACTCACTCCTAGGGGCAAATTGGAATGTTCAATTAACCTAACATGCAAGTCCCCCCAGGGAGTCAAAACTAGAACCCTCTTGCGACGGGATGCAACCACTATGCCGACCAGCTCAGATAACCTTATTGGTAAAATTAAATCCACTTTAATAGAACATTAGTAGAGATTACTGGGTTACAAAAGAGAGAAAGTCAGTGGGAATGACAGAAAGGTGCTATCATGAGTGTTCTCTTTTCTATAGTGTTTTCATGCAAATTATTTTATGGTTGGGCCTTAAAAGTACATATTTAAGAATACTAAATCTATTAAAAATCAAATTACTATCATAATGCAATTATTCGATGTTGCGGGCCGACAAACTTTGCCCCCGCTTCTTTCGGAGATTCCGAGCCACTTGTTCCGGGTTCCTGAGCTGCTTCCACAGAGGAGACGTCGTCGTCATCGCGGTAGACGAAGCGGCCGGCTGGTGAAACTGAAGTCTTACATGACGCACTGTTCTACTTTTGCTCGATCATCGCAAGGATCGTTTCTGGGCTCTCGGGTGCCTCGGCGTTTCTTGGATCCCGTTGGTGTTTGCTTGGTGCCAGTTATTGGCGTTGAAGTTCCTTTACGCCGCCGCCCCTGCTTTTCTCGGCTCTATATGCGTCGTCGGGGTTACCAAAACCTGAGACCGCTGTGCCGGGTTTCCTGAGCTGTCGGAGCCCAGGATCAAGTTCCTGTTAGGATTGGCCTGATAAACGCCAGGTCGCTTGTGAATAAAACTTTTATTCTTCGGGACTTTTTTGGTCACCAAAACCTGGATTTTCTGTGTGTGACTGAGACGTGGTTGAGTGTTGGTGAGTCCAGTGCTCTATCTGAGCTTTTACCAGCGGATTGTTGTTATTTTAACTCACCACGGGCGTCGGGGAGAGGCGGAGGCACAGCGATTGTTTACAAACAGGACTACAAATGTAAGCAGTGTTTCTTACAGACATCATTCCCCAGTTTTGAGTTTACGTCTTTTGAGATAAGATACGTAGACCCAGTTTTCTGTGCTGTCGTCTACCGGCCCCCCAAATATGATAAGGATTTTATAAGCGACTTTTCTGATTTTTTATCTGGGATTTTAACTAACTACGATCATGTTCTCATTGTTGGGGACTTCAATATACACGTGTGCTGTCCAAACAAGCCTCTGGTAAAGGACTTTTTAACCCTTTTGGACTCTCTTAACCTGGTACAGGCCGTATCCGGCCCTACACATGAACATGGACACACACTGGACCTGGTCATTTCCTGCGGTCTGCCTGTGACAAACTTGGAAATCTGTGACTCTGTGTTTTCGGATCACCGGCCTGTTTTATTCACTGTTACTTTGACACCTACCTCAGTAAAAAGTCGCACTGCTGTTCGGCGCGGTCGCATTATTAACCCTTCCACTGCCACTCATTTTTCTACTGCTTTTCTTCAGCTCTGTGGATCATTTGACTTCCCCCACTTTGATACAGAAGAGCTCTGGTCCTGGTTTCATTCTTCCTGTCAAACCATCCTGGACTCGGTTGCTCCATTAAAAATCAGGCAGCCCAGGATTAAACCTGAGCCTTGGTTTGATGACAGAACTCGTGCAGCAAGGAAGGAATGTCGTCGTGTTGAACGCAGGTGGAAAAAGGATAAGCTGCAAGTTACTCTTCAGATTTTAAAAGACTGTTGGCGTCGCTACCAGAGCACAGTTAAAGAGGCAAAAAGGGAATATTTGGCAAATATAATTTCTTCAAACAGTCATAATCCACGTGTTTTGTTTAACACCATTGACTTTGTGCTAAATAGTTCTCAGAATGACTGCTTGGAAGCTTCTCCTGAGGTGTGTGATGATTTTATGCGTTTCTTTATTGAAAAGGTTGGTAGTACCAGGGCTCGTATCACAGCTCCTGACGCTGACCCTTCAATCTCAGTCCCCTGCTCGGCTGCTTTCAATCAGTTTGAGCCTGTGACTATCTCACTTTTAGAGGATGTGGTTCGCCACATTAAGTTATCAGGTTCCCCCCGGGATCCTGTGCCTCCACGACTTTTTAAAGATATTTTTCCTTGTATAGGGCAGCCTGTTCTTGCAATTATAAATAGCAGCCTGTCTTCGGGTGTGGTTCCCGCTAGTTTTAAACATGCAGTAGTGCAGCCACTGCTTAAAAAACCTGGCCTTGATCCTACCGTTCTGGCTAACTATCGGCCTATTTCGAAGCTACCTTTTCTTTCTAAGGTCTTAGAGAAAATTGTGTATTGTCAGTTGACACAGTTTTTAGATGACAATGGCATCATGGAGGTATTTCAGTCAGGTTTTAAAACTCTCCATAGTACAGAATCTGCTTTGATTAGAGTTTTTAATGATGTCCTTCTTGCATGTGATTCTGGTCACCATGTTGTTCTGATGTTACTTGACCTAACTGCTGCTTTTGATACAGTGGACCACAACATTTTAATATCGCGATTACACCACATTGTTGGTATTGATGGCACTGTTCTAAAATGGTTCAGGTCTTACCTGGAGGAGAGAACTTTTTCGGTGAATATTGGCGGCTCTGAATCATCTCCTGCCTCAATGTCTTATGGTGTCCCACAGGGCTCAATTCTTGGCCCTCTGCTTTTCTCTCTTTATATACTGCCTCTGGGTTCTATCCTTAGGAAACATGGGATTTCTTTTCATTGTTACGCTGATGATTGTCAGATTTATTTGCCCATAAAGCAGCAGGATGCACAGTCAATCAAACATCTCCTGGCTTGCCTAGGAGATATTAAAGCTTGGTTGGCCTTGAACTTTTTAAACTTTAATGAAAACAAAACAGAGGTGGTGGTGTTTGGACCTAGTGGCTCTTGTGAGTCCTCCTCTGTTGACCTGGGACCTTTGGAGGAATATTTTAAACCTGTTATTACAGATCTTGGTTTCAAGGTGGATAGTGATTTTAAAATGGACAGCCAAATTAGAGCCGTGGTTAAGTCCAGCTTTTATCATTTAAGACGATTGGCGTCAGTGAAATCTTTTCTTTCCAGGCAGCATTTTGAAACAGTGATCCATGCTTTTATTTAAACTCGTTTGGACTACTGTAACGCACTTTATCTGGGAGTCAGTCAGGCGCTGCTCTCACGTCTGCAGCTAGTACAAAATGCTGCTGCACGTTTGCTGACAGGTACTCGCAAAAGGGACCATGTGACCCCTGTCCTGGCCTCACTTCACTGGCTGCCTGTATATTTTAGGATTCATTTTAAAATTCTTATGTTTGTTTTTAAATCATTGCATAATCTCGCCCCGGCTTACCTCACTGAGCTTCTTCATCCCCACATACCCCATCGGTCTCTCAGGTCAGCAAATCAGCTGCTCTTGGAGGTACCGAGAACAAAAAGGAAGCTCAGAGGGGACAGGGCTTTCTCTGTTATGGGCCCAAATTGTGGAATGACTTACCATTGCAGGTCAGAGAGGCCCCTTCTCTGTCCACTTTTAAAGCTCGTCTTAAAACTCATCTATTTTACTTGGCTTTCAACACCAGTGAGATCTAGTTTAAAGTGAGATTTAGTTTAAAGTGTATGTCTTTGTTTTTGAACTACTTTTATTTTGTTGTGTTTTTGGATTGTACAGCACTTTGTATCAACTGTGGTTGTTTTATTGGTGCTTTATAAATAAAGCTGGTATGGTATGGTATGGTAACTATTTTGATTTTTTTTCTTCAACCTTCTGTTTCCTACCCTCATTTAAGGCATCAGGAATAGATCTGTTACACTCATTGACCCTTTTGTACTCAGTCCAGGCATACATTGCATTTAGGTGCTGCTCTGATTTTGAATGAACTTTAAACCCAGCATCCTTAAACAAGGCTTTTTCCAGTTGAAAAACCCTGCTTCAGATGTGAAGGATGATTCTGTATAACTAGGGAGGGAGAAATGCCTGGATGCAAAACAGTTACTGGCATTTTGATATACAGATTACTCAAGCCATGGGTTGTCGTTGTACCAAGACCTGTTGAAAGCCCTTGTTCTTGTTCCATGCTGAGTTCTTGGGAACTTTGGTAGACATGGCTGAGCTGGACCTTCCGCTTTAGTTCTTGAGATGTCTGGAATAAATATTAGGTAATTATATTAAGTATTTTAAGAGTATTTTTGGGCATCTCAGTAAGTTAAGTTGTAATTAGTTAAGTTTCTGTAGCATAACATAGGTAGTGTGTGCCTACCAACTGGTCCTTTTGGTGTGCAATAGGTTGTGCTGGGTGGGGGGCAGTTTAGTGCCATTTCCTTCTGCTTTACTGTCTTCCTCCCCAGAGTCTGACTCTGAATCTATATCACCCTCATCTCTCTCTGGAACTTAAGTGTGAAATGCATAAACATACACAATAAAAAATGCAAAAAGCATCATGCTAACCATTAGAATTAGGCTTATTGGATTTTACTACTTAATAACTCTGTCACAGCCTCTAACCTGCTGGTGACTTGGGCCTGGTGTCTCCTGGCTGGCTTCTCCAGGTTGGTCACTGCTGCAGGTTTCTGTCTGGTCCTGGTCTGGCCCTAGTTTTTGCCTCTTTAAGAAGAACTGGGAGATATTCCCTTTTCTCTGTCCACAAAATAACACAGCCTGGTATTTAGACTCCATGACTGTTTGGCAGAGACAACACTATTTTAACTATTATTTAAACTATAGTTTTTAGTTTTCTGTAGCTAGCTAAAATAATACTAAATTAAAAATAGATTAATTAAATTAATTAATATAAGTAGTTAGGTTATAATTCAAAGCTTTCATATGACATAGCCCACTTACATTTCAGTCATTATAAAACTTAACAATGGTTTTTCACATATTCTTACCACACACATTTCAAGCAAGAGCTGGGAGATATATCCTGGCCAAATGAATAAAATATTACAGGGCAGCATGTGCACTAAAACATATGTTAAAAGAATCTGTCTAAAACACGATCTATCAGCACTAGCATGGCTTATATAATAAAACAAGGCACTACAGAGCGGTGCACAACCATTTTTTTTTTCTTTTTAGAAATGTATGACAAGTGCCGCCTCTCATTAGGAAGGTAACACAGCGGTTACCGCTGAGCGGTAAAATGTTGTAAATACCTGTAAAACTCCTCAACGGTGTACTCTAAAGCCGAGGGTGTGTTTTGGATCAAGCAGGAACCACAGGTCAGCTTAACCAATGAACAGCGTTAGTGAGCAGCATGTAGGCTGCTACTGCATCGGGCTGCCTTCAGGGACAGTCGGAAAATACACCTTTCCTGGCAAATCTTTGCCGATCTCATAAGTATTATATTTTAAAATTACCATTTCCAGTGGGGTGGCAGTAGGGGTGGCAAGGGCTCTTTTGGGGGTGGCAAATGCCACCCCTGCCACCCCTCTGGCTCCACCACTGACTTGAACTCCTCCACTTGGGGAAGGACATCCACCCCAACTCGGAGAGAGACCATGGTCTTGGACTTGGAAGCACTCCCAGCTACTTCGCATTTGTCTGTGAACCGCTCCAGCGAACGTTGTAGATCAGGACTTGATGAAGCCAGTTTGACCACATCATCTGCGAAAAACAGAGATGCGATCCTAAGGCCACCTAGACGGACACCTTCAACACCTTGGCTGCGCCTACAAATTCTGTCCATAAATGTTATGAAAAGAATTGGAGACAAAGGGCAACCTTGGCGGAGTCCAACTCTCAGAAGTGTGTCCAAGCCGCTTTGACTGTCGATACTCATCAGCTGCCAGTCCCAAAGGCCAAGAAGGCCAGATAGGACACCTTCTTCAGCCTGATGGCATCCGAGGGTTACCGCCACGACAGGCACCGACGCTCGCCAATGTCCCCCACCTCCAGGCCTGGCTCCAGTGTGGTGCCCCCAGCGGGGCAACACTAGATCCATTTATTTTGATCATCATAAGGGGTCTTTGGGCTGCGCTTCGTCTGATCCCTCACCTAGGACCTGTTTGCCTTTGGTGACCCTACCAGAGGCTTAAATCCCCAGACAACATAGCTCCTAGGATCATTGGGACATTTGAAACCCTCCACCGCGATAAGGTGACAGCCCAGGGAGGGGCTGCCTTCATGTTCAAAATATTAAAAAGTAATGATGCATTTGGATCAGAAACAAAGGTGAGCATTACTATTTTTAGCAAGCATGTCTTCTCACCAGTAATTACAGTATGTTAAGAGTAGTATTTTAAGTTTCCCCAGATGTTAAAGCATAATGAAAAATACCTTCAAGGTGATCTAATAAAAGCATTCTCAGGTTTTACTTTCTGTAGGCACCTGTGGTGTCTTTGACACAGAGAATACATTATGCAAAGCCAAGTGTAATATTGAGTCTGTGATGACATAAGTACTGTGATCCCAAGCTTTAGGGAGGTAGGAAACCCACACAGCATTTGTGTCTGTCCTCTCAGCGTGTATCTCCGCCCTCTACCTCTCCAAACTTCAGATCCTCCTCAGAAGTATTGTGGCAAAGTCGCTCTGGTTTTGGGGGGAGGATGAATAAGAAGTAGGGCAGAGAGGGAGTGCGCATACAGCAAATTGGTAGCTCCATCAAATTATACTGGCATTAAGGGTGTTCCGCAGACGTAATCCACACACCAAAGCCTGCCCACCCCTCCCTACCTACAACATTTAACTTTTGTCGATGTAAACCCTACATTTCATGCTCTGCCATTAATCTGTCGGATTACAGGATGCAGGCAGTTTTAGCAGGATTTGGGTGGGGGCATAAGAAATGGGGTGAAGGTTTGATTTGTAATGAATTCTCTCATTCTGAGATAGGTAGGTGAAAAAGTTAACACCAATGATCACAGTCACTAGTTTGTCAATGGACCCTAAACTGGTCAAACGTGACGTTGAAACTTGTATGTCTGTAAACATGTATGGATGAATAGTGGTATGGTTTTCCTTTTTAATCTAAGTATCTGAACAGAGAGGGGGTTGGTTTGGGGAGAGGGAATAATGTCCACACACATTGTCACTGAAAAATATATCCTGCTCACTCTCTTGTGCATGGAGGAGTTCACAGTGGGAGCTGATGGTGATCCGTGTATGGTTTCTTACTGTTGAAGTGCAACATGGAGAAGTTAACACACAGGATTTAAAGGTTTTGCTGTACAGGAGGACTATCCCTCATCCAAGAAACGTGGCCAAGAGTATGCCAGTCAATATCAGACGATATTTTCTTTTTTTTTTTTTATTCTGCTACAGAAAACTTTTGAAAAAAATTAATTTTCATGTTATTTTTTAAAAAATTTAAAACAAACCAAATTTTAAATCTTACCTGAATTTTTGTTTTTATTTCTTATTTCTCTTGTTTTTATTTTTGGTTCTTTTCAGTTTTCACTTGGGTTGTGCCTTTTCAAATAAGACTTTACAAACAATAAGGCACACATGCACAGATTTTTTTTGTAAAAGAAGCATCTTGATTCTGCAATCTGACTCAAAGTACGACTCGAACTAACACCTGGATAGATTCTCGAACTGAATTAAAATTGATGACAACCACCAATTATATATTTTTAAGTACTTATTATCACACCATTTCAGAGGTTTCTCCTATTCTGCTGTCTAAAAAGCCTTGCTATATCATGATCTCTTAATACGTCAATAGGAGATCTAAAAATATCACAAGAACAAGAAAGTCATTATGACGTCTATCTCGTCAGATGTGTTGTTTTCAGATTTTTGTT
This sequence comes from Menidia beryllina, assembly GCA_013363375.1. Taxonomy (NCBI): domain Eukaryota; kingdom Metazoa; phylum Chordata; class Actinopteri; order Atheriniformes; family Atherinopsidae; genus Menidia; species Menidia beryllina. The sequence continues at coordinate 3,059,143 of JABUIW010000035.1, read as the reverse complement.
TGAATTAGCTGGCTTGATTTAGTTACATACCAAAGTTGACAACTCATATTTTTGTGTAAAGCAGGCACACTCTTATCTAAATCAATCAAATAGTTTTGTCAACATACCTATTTTATTTGGCTGATATATGAAACCGCTTTATAGATTATTGGAGAGGTAGTTGCTTGCTCTCTTTTCTATAGACATATAACATCCTCTATATAGTTAAATTTCAAAGGAATTTTAAACTGCCTGTTAATGTTTCTTCACCGTCAAATTACAAGTAAAAGTAACCCATTTAGCTCCACTCTTATACTGAAGAGGAACTTTTCATCTAACAAAAGAAATAAGAAAGTTAGCTAAAGAAGTTACTACAGTGGGAGCGCACATGTGAATCGGTGAAATATCGTAAAGGTGTTTTAAGTGGTCAATTAGACAAGAGCGGTGCTATGTAAGTACAGTTTATTTACTTTTACCCTCCATGAAGCAGCAATTCTTGGTGTGGGACAATAGGCTCTTCATAGATGTCATACTGTGCACACTACAAGTGGAAAAAAAATTGTGTAAGTCTATATCAAAATTAAGTGTTGGTGAATGAGGTTGTTGACTTTCTAGTGAGGCCTCAGATATGACCATCTGTAGTCCAATTATTTTGGCTAGCCTATCATAATTGTCAGCAGCTGTACCAGAAAATTGTGTAATGAACCAATAATAAAAGTCATCATTCCAAGGAAGGATCTTAACTGCCTCCTAGACTGTGGAAGAGACCAAGATTCATCTGCTTTGACTTTTGTGTACACGTGTTTTATGACCCCACATCAGGGTTTCTGCAACATGTAATTGATCGTGGCACACCACCACGGCAAAATAAAAGCTGCCACACCTTCATAATAATATATTTACATTTATTTATATATGTACAGATTATTTTGAGTAATTAATAAACACAAAGAACCTCACCATAACCTTCTGACAGTTTGAATAGAATTGTAATCATAGGTAAAGACTGACTGGAGATCTGAGGGGCCTTTAACTGATGTCTTCTGATAATGTCTGACACTAAGGGCCGATGCCACATCTGTGTGCAGGCCAGGTCGAAGGACGTAATGTGAGCAATAGTCTTGAGTTTATCCACTCATATTGGCAAATTTTGGGATTATGGTCTTATATCCAAACCTGAAACTCAAGGGACAACATTTTTTAATATGGGTTTATAATTATTTCATCAGTTTTTTGTAATGATTACCCTTTTCAAGCTTTTATTGGGATTCTCATGAGATATTTGTGACTGACCTAAGAAATAATTGACTCTGAGGTTTATTTGTGGAAATGGGGTTCGGGTTGGTTATCCTGATTTTGAGCTTCCAGTAGGTCTGGGCAATCAGAAATGGGTGGAGACATGGAAACATACAGGCCAGCCCTTAAAAACTAAACTGAATGTTTTAGTTCTACCTGCACAACCATTTTAGTCTCTGGCTTATTCCTCCTACTTCCACAGAACTTGTAGCATTTATGTCCTCAACAGTCTGCCCGAGTTCCTGCACCAAGTAGAAGGGAATTCCACCTAAGATGATTACAAAAATAAAACATTTCTATGAAAAATGCCAGTGAACTGTCCTTACTTTACAGTCTAGATTGAGACAGGGGTGCAGCATGTCTATCATCCTCATCCTACTTGCAATAGACTAAATCACCACCAACTTCACACAAACCCATAGGAATCCAAGGACCTTGTCCTTTTGAGTTGTATTAAGTTGCTCTCCTTTCAACAAACCACTTTACCAAATGCAATCAAATACTGTACATAGTAACTGTACTTGCAGCTACTAGTGGCACCATAAACCACATTGCCATGTTTCATTTAAAATTTATCATCAGCATCTAAGAAAGAACGTATGTGTAATGAACGAACTCAGGACCCAAAAGCAGCCTGAGACGTACGGTCAGTTCAACAAGATTTATTAACGGACAGGGGCTCGGCAAAGGCGTGGTCAGAACAGTCCAGGTTCGGTAACGGGAGGTTCGGGCAGCGCAGGTAATCCAACTCGTGGTCGGGGGTCGGTCGAGGGTCGAAGCCAGGGGAGCAATCCAGGGGAGCAGGCGGGAGCACGTAGTCGGGCAGGCGAGGTCGGTACACGGGGAGGCAGGCAGGATCCAGAGACTGGCAGACAGATCTCAGGCAGGCGGACTAATCAGACAGGGAGAAGGCAAGCTCGGGAGTCGGAGTCAGACGGGTCGTAATCAGGCAGACAGAAACAGGATAGATTGCTGGAAGTACTCACACGAAGGCTCGATACGTTCTGGCAACGGATTCAGACAGGCACGGTGAATATAAGGAGGTGGGAACAGGTGAAGGAGATGAGCGCTGATTGCAGGGTGAGTAGCTGGGCAGGTGTGCAGGTGGGGGAGGAGCCGGCTCCAGAGCCGGGAACATAACAGTATGTCTATCAGAGAATGCTTTGACCAAATTTAAATATTAAATTCCATTATTCCATGTCTTTACTAACATGCTAATACAATAGACAACATCTTCCTAAATTCCCACAAACTTTGGTGTTGAAAGTTACCAAAGATTTCTTCTTATCCTACCACAGCAGACTTGTCCTATTCAGTTCAGTGTTTGTTATGATCGATCTCAACATTCTATAAGAGAGGCTTGAAAAATGTAATTCGAACTTAAGGAATTGTATTAGGCTAATTAAGGTCACATTGATTTGATATACTCCATTGTTTTATCCTTATATATTCTTCTATCAGGTAACATTAGAGCACTGCATCACATATATTTCTACTGCTTTGCTGATGGCACTCAGCTATACCATGTCTAAACACATTTTGTTGGTGAAATTCAAATTTTGTTTTAAAGGCATAGCTGGATGACTGAATTTTCTGGGTCAGGCTGGGATTTTGGATTAAAATGTTTCTGTTCCCTTGGCTAGGCAACGTTTTACATCTAAATTAAATAATTGATTTTGATTGAATTATATTTGTTTATACCGTCTTAGATTATAATTGAGAAGACAGAGAAGATATCTGTTATGACTTGGTGCTACATAAAAAAAACAGTATTTAATTTAATCCCTAGGTTGTCTAAATATTTTAATGACACTATGTAGATTCAGGTTCACATGTCATTGATGTAGTCATATGGATATAAGATATTGACCAGGGCAAAGTTGGAAAAATGACTAGCAGCTTAAACTGTTAAACATAGCAAAAGTTCAACCCCAAACAAGCAAATGGGCCTCCCCATCAAATTTTACTGTGACTCAATTCCAGGGCTTTGTCACAGTTCCTAACTGATCTTAACAGAGAGAAAAGAACGGAGCTACAGGATCTAAACTGTTGGTTTGAACTGCATGGAACAAGTCTTGACTACTTTAATCCTCTTTGATGTGCGTTCCCTGGAGAAGGGATTGTTTGCTTAGTCCTGTGGTAACACTGTTGTACCAACCAGAGCTTTTTGCATCAACTTTCTCTGCATGAAGAAGTCTTGCTGTCCCTTTTTCCTCCTCCATTCTAGGATTTTCTCTATCGCACGTAGACAACTGCACCAGTATGCATGGAAACACATATTCACAAATTCAAATATGGATTTTCCCTCTCTCCCTGTAGTACCCCCTTTCCCTAAACATACACACACACAGTTACTTTTTTCCTCCTCTCTCCCTTTTCCTTTGACTTCCACAGACACTAATTCCCTTTCTTCAAGGACAAGCATCTCACGGCACATCATCTGAATAAGACTTTGAGTCAGCGTGGCCTCCCAAGGCTTAAGTCCACAGAGCCCTTCTTTTCGAGTCCCTTTTTAATGTTCTAATACCAGCCTAGTCCTGTCAATAAATATTAACATCTAGCGGGATAAGATTTACTTTGGTTTTGCTGTCAGTTCACCATATTGGTCTCAGGGTTGCTGTCTCGTAGCTGACACTGTGCAGGGATTGTTGAGCAGAGAGGATGACCAACCCAAAAACTCTTTGTGCAGTTCTTGCAGATGCCATTCAGGATATATCTTCAACAATCTCTTCATTAAACCAGATGTGAGACTGTTTTTTCCATACTAACGAAGAGTTAAGTATTTCAATTTTGTCTTCTCAGGTGAAAATTAGCTTTAGATTTAATTTCTTCATTTCCTCATCCAGAGTTGTACATTTTTCTTATTGTGGTAATGCCAATGGGTTTTATCATGGGCTATAATGCAATGTAAATTATTTAGTAAACAGGCAGACAATTACCATTACCTCCCAAAATACTGGCATAATGCTTTTCCTTTGTGTTTATATCTGACATAATATAACAATTTCGTAACATGAAACAACTGAGAATATTTCTTATCTCAAATAGTTCAAAGATTTTAACACTAATACGTAACACTTAAATTTCAGTTAAGCAACATCTGAACTATTTGAAAGCCTGAATGACGTGCTGTTTTACTTTGCAAATATCTCTTCTCCACCATCAGACTTGATGTAAAACTGCATACACTTTTACTTGATATGAAAATGTGTCAAGCTCAGAGGTATCCCGCTGTTAAAAATATAGGAGACAATGAAGGCAGCTGGAAATTTAGCTAAATGGAGGAATAGGGAGTAATTAAATTGCTTGTGAGTTTTTTCTCAAACTGTGAGAAAATTATTTTTTTCCCACAGCAAAGTATGAACAATTAAGCAATGCAGTTATGTGATCCGTCAAATGTCTTTGGCCAACTAACTGTAAACCAGTAGCCAAACTAGCACTTTATCGTGCTAACCCTAACCCTATGAGATATTCAGCATGAGATGCAATTGAGAATTTTTTTTTTTTTTTTTAAGCAGATCACCAGTATGGACATGTTTGACATAGCTGAAAGTTGATGCTAATGGCATGAATTTGTATTATAATTTCTTACACCATCAGCTGTGTGAAAGAAGAAACTTTAAGTTAGCTGAATCATTCTGTATTTCTGCTTTAATACACCTATATTAACTGCAGCATAGACTGAGTATTTTATCCCATTTGATATGCAAGAATAGATGCTGGGATTTTAAAAAAGTTACAATCTTTTATCTGGACGTGGGAATTGATTTATAAGCTTAATTTTATAAGAATATTTCAAACTAGTGTGTTCAAATGTACTGCAGCAGTTAGACATGGTCTATCTTTTTGTATGAAATAAGAGCAGTACTTCAAATTATATCAGGTAACATGAATACATTGTTTAACTGTCACATCTTTGGAACTGCTTAACATTATACGGTTAAGCATTAATTGCTTATAATAGTCATTTGAACTGTTGTTTGTCTTTTGGCTTTTCCCATCTAGGGTCACCACAATGCGCCGACTTTGATGTGCATTGTAAATTTTTAGCAGGAGTTTTTACACTGGATACCCTCCCTGACGCAACATTCCCCTTTATTTGGACTTAAACAAACGGCGGACTGCCACCCACTTGAGACAGCATTGTAAAAGCAAGTTATTGCTTATTAACAGAAATATTTTTTTTATTATTTTCAGTCTCACCACTCAAAGATGTATGTTCTAGAAGGTGTATATCTTAATATCCCTGTTGTCAATGGTCTCCATTTCATGAAATGCGAATAGCACACTTTAAAAGTTAACTCATCAAAAGACAACTGTATGGAGTAAAAAAAGTAGTTTATGGGAAGAAGTCGATTTACACTCATAATTGGGATTTCTATTTAGACATTGTGTATGTTAAACCGCAAGCATTATTTTTTAACATTTCCAAAAAAACATACAAACTCACAATATTCTTACAACTAAAATATATTTTCAGAAATAGAAAATGTACAAACATCGATAAGCAGCTCACCACAACGATCCGATAGACCATGCATTTTGACACTACATTCAGTCCAGTGACTACACTGTATATTCTGTATATTCACACTTTTTTAAAAGTTCTTCAGTCAACTACAGTGACCTCATGGAGCTAATAATCTACAGTAAAAAAAGAAGGGTAATAATACAGTGTAAAGGTTAAGTTGGCACTTTTCACAGATTTATGAAAACAGAGAACTTGCCAAATCACGATTTTAGCTGTAATCTTCCATACATATGATGTAAAATACTGGAATGTTAAAACAAGAAAAAGAAAATATATCCATACAGTCATGCCAGAAGTCTATTTAGAATCACTAATATTTCTAACAAGCTTTTTTTTTGGGAAGAAGCAAGGTTACCTAGACATGGCTCATCTATTCAAGGGCAGAAAATGTAAATGCCACACAGAACAATCCGGTTAAGACTCACAGACCTTCCACAGTGATATGGAACGTATCCACCACATTGCCATCTTGCCCTGGATTGCAATTTGCAAAGTAAGTTTAACAGGAAAATTTAGCTTCAGGTAAGTTTTACTCTATTTGAAAATGAACATGAAGTTTATTTAAGACCAAGATCTCTGAACAAGTATGATACAAAGAAAATCAACTTCTACAAACTGGGCTGTGAAAAAGAACAACCAAAAAAGCATGGTATAAAGACAAAAGAAATCAAACTCACAAATCCTCAGCAAATCATGTCCTATCTTGTCAGGAATTGCAGCCACATGCTGTAGGGGCTAGTTTTCATAATAATAAAGCAACCTTAAAGCAGCCTTGCCTCATTCAATCAAAAAAATGTAAATATTTTAATAAAAACATTTGTTTAGAAAATCCAGAACTCAGTCTTTAAATCAAGTCTCTGATAAATCTAAAAAATACACAAAAATACTTTGGATTTTGGATTTTCACATGCACACAGCACAAGACTTAAATGCAACTCCAGCAGCATAAAACTGTCATGCTCAGTCCCTCCCTCTTGCCTAGACTCCTAGCTCCCATCCCTGAGCCTAGATTCATTACAAGTCGTGGCTAGGGTATTAAGATACAGCCGCATTAACAAAGTTGTCTCTGTATCTTAATTGAATCTACCCCTGCCAGTGCTGAATCTGGATTATGTTTACCTGAAATATAAGCGGCTCGGCAGACAGAACATGGACAGATAAATCTCTGGGTTGTCCCCTCTCCACAATCCTAATCCCAAACTGTAATTTGTCCCTCGATGGATGCAGTCACAGTGATTGGAGTCCCTGATTCGGACACATTCCAAGAACCAGGTAGATATCTTCAAGCAAGTGAATTTATTAAACAGGAATTGTTAGTGTTTGTATAGGTGTCCCTCTCTCTTTTTTTCTTCCTGTCACTCTGTGAGATGCTAGTATGAAGTATCTACTTAACAAGACAAGTTTACTCTGTGTTAAACCCTTTGTAAGACTTTTAGTTACATCTCCTTTGCAGGTAAGAAGATATCACTCAATGCGGCTTAATAAGATGGTCCATAAGAGATGTATACATATGACGGCAGATCATCATAACGAACTAGATATTAGCGAGTACCACACAACTAAGATTAGGGAGAAACTACAAATTTTGGTGTTTTTGTCTGCTGTCAAAATATATTTATATAGTGGATGCGTATCCATTTCAGAATCACATCAATACTGAATGTCAATATTAGAAGTTTGTTAAGCTCAACGTTTACACATGCTTAAATTACTGATGGAAGTCAGAGTTTAGATGTTGCTGCTCCTCATGTCCTGATAATTCTCAAAAGTGTCTTACTTCAAATGCCCATTTGTTCTTTTTGTGGCTGCTGTGGCTCAGGAGGAAATAGCAGTTGCTCACTGATTGGAGGGTGAGGGGTTCAACTCCATGTTCCTCCGGACAACATGATGAAGAGTCCTTGGGCAAGGCTCTGAACCCCTGGTATCATCTGGTGTGCTCAGTGGTTCAACCAGTGTGTGAATGCTGAATGGCATGTAGTGTAAAGCGCTTTAAGTAGTCAGCTTGACTAGAAAAGCTCTCTATAAGTGCATTTGCATTTTCCCTTGTATGTGCAATATTTGGCAAAAACTACATGACATGTTTGAGATCCATTGGTCGTCATACCCTATTATATTATATATATCATATATGTCTACTCAGCTAAGCAGTAACGTCAAAGGTATTGTCTTACCCATTTGCATAGTGGAATCCAACCTGGAAGCTTTCTAAAAGTTAGCCGCCCACTTTCAGAAAATAGCATAACTACATATCCTCTGCAGTGGAATATTTTTTCTAGACACTAATTATAGCTAACATTAACATGTCATAGTGAAAGTTAATTAGGATCTTTAATCATATTAAATGGAAATCCTGTTATATTATCCAACATTGTGAATTTTTCTAAAGATCATTGTTTTTTTTAAAATATTGATTAAAGTCACACTGGGTTTAGATGTAGGGACATGATGTATAATGATATTTAGAAACTTAAAGCTTTTATATGAAAGCTAATGTAAAATACTGAAAAAAAAACTAACTAAGGAACTTTGTGTAATACTGGTTAGGACTGGATTACGTTTTTAAGGTTTGTAATGGATTTTCTGTTCAACTGCTGTTTACTTAGCATTTCTTGCAATTTCTTTTCTGTTTTGTTTTTTTCTGACTAGATGTTGCAAAAAGATGTTATTTGTGGATGGTGTCAACTCAATTTGTTACTCTTTGTCATCCATGTTCAATATGTCTTTCTTCAAAATTTCACATTCCCTTCTCTAATTGTTTTCAACCTCTCTTTCTTTTGCCTTTAAGCTCATAAGAATAATTGTTATTCTTCATTTTCAAATACTTAAAATATATATTTACTGATATTTACTATTTATAGTGTCCATACAATAGCTGTATTCAGTTGCTGTGTCCTAAATATTTACTGGCTTTGGGGAGATCATGGTGCACTAGAAGTATGTTTACAATGTTGCTTGGGTTTACTTTACAAACTTTTAAACACTTGGTATACTTTCTCTCTTTTGAATATTGTATTGTGGTCAAGTGAACACCATTTTTGATGATCACCTTGATTATATACTGGAAATTCTCTACAGCTAACCATGGATCTGTTGCAACTCAACATAAATTCAGTTATGTTTGTGAAAATACTTTACAACACTTCCCTCAAAGTACTATATTCATTTACAATTTATACTCGAGGCTGAGGTGAGTTTCTGCACATCTGGCATTGACATGTTCGCCACTCTTTATTTGGCCCTTTAACAAAGTATTTTTGGAAATATACAGAAATATGAATAATCTATTACCATGCAATAAATCTATTTGTACGTTGTTGATATATTTTGGCTAACTGGGGGAGAGGGGATTGTATTGAAGAGTAGGTCTGTTCACCTTTACAGGGAGCATGCACTTTTGTTTTAAAGTAGATTACAAGGTATTCTCCAGCCTTTGTAGGGGGATTATACAGGTATTTAATTAAAAATCATGCACAGGTATATTTACATAATGTGAGACTATTGTAATTACTATTGTAATAAAAT
>JABUIW010000035.1:3035765-3049805 GCA_013363375.1 Menidia beryllina | reverse complement strand
TATATTTACATAATGTGAGACTATTGTAATTACTATTGTAATAAAATGTGTTCTTTTTTCTTAAATATTTAGAACTATTAAATAATTAAGTGTTCTTTTAAATTAATTAGCCTCATTTATATATATTGTAATCTTTATTTTAAACTTCAAAGGCAACAGTAAAATTAAAAATATTTGTTTGCATTTGTTTTGTTCGATCAAAGATAATGAAAATCCGTGTTTTTTTCTTGTTTTTATAACATGAGTTGGCATGCCACTTTGTGGTGTGATGTCCTAAGACGGTCGCGTGAGTGGCTGTAGAGTTTAAGTATTCAGGTTTCCTCGGTAATGTGAATCAGGTTTGAGACAGCTGGTCAGGGTCCCCAAACCTAAGCTATTTAGATCCACCTTTTTGTTTAGTTTTCGTTTTCATACCGATCAGAAGTTTCCTGTCTTTGGTTTAATTACTTCTGTTTATATCTATTGTTTAGGATGCATTTCTACTTGTGTGTTACACTTTTTAGCCTTACCAAATTCTAAACAATTCTAAACAATATGCTGACATTTGATAAGACTTTAAGATAGAGAAATGTGCTCTATAAAATGGTGGAGATTGATCTTTAAAGAATAAAGGATATATTTTCCCATTTTTAGAAAAAGTAAAAAATTATATGTAATAGAATGAAAACCCTCAATAGAAGAGACAAGAGGGAAATCGAAATGTGTCACTTTGATCTTGTTTTTCTTGTAGTGAAGATCAAGAAATTGGGTCAATATTGAAAATACCTTTTTGGCTAAGACTTGATCTGCTTTTGATTATTTAATTATTTCACAGACATTTTGTTATAAACAGCAAAGTCAGATCTCATTTTACATTAATGTTAAATCTAATGGCAATACAAATAAGTATTTCAAGTTTAGTAAAAAGAATAATATCAAGAGCACCTTGGTCAAGGGTATATCCACAATGGAACTGACCTCTACACCATGTCTTCACTATGTCCCTAAAAACCAGATGCTAGCAGTTGCAAATTTTCTGTGTGTGTGAGGGATAGACAAGCCTGCATTGGGGGGTGTCCTACATGAGAAATAGCTCTGGACAAAACAGCTGGCAGGGGTTAGGTATTTCGCCATTTTTTCCTCATAGGGCATCATTCCCACGTAACCCTGTTCCTTGACCCCCAAGCACTGCTACCACTCTCCCCCTGTACCCAACCTCAGCTTCTATCTTGTCTACAGATCCTTTCTATTGCAGCTGAAGGTTAGAACACAACTGGCCATTTTTCTTTTCTCAAAGTGCTCTGCCATCAAGTTTGCTTATTTTGTATCTCTGTGTTTTGTTATATATTCTTTTTAAAAAAACACAGTAAGTTTCAGTAAGTGCAGGTGTCGCGAGTTACATCTTTGTGTTGCATTCTGATACTTAGAAATAACTTTTTAACTGTAGGAATAATAAAATCTACACATCCCTTGTCATACTCTTTGGTTGATTTTATATCACCACTAAATAATTGTAGGTACAAATCTCAGTTCACTTCTCAGTTGGTGGGTTCATATTCCATTTGTTAAGATGACAGCTGTAGGGCATAAAAATGTTCATCTTGACAACTGATTTTTTTGTCTTTTATAGAGGTGTAGCTAGCAACCAATGGCCCATTTCGGATACCTCATGTGAAAAATACTATCAATAATTTCTTATTTATCAATATTATGTTACATATTTACTAAATGTTTTTTACAGTGACTATCAGGACCACTTGACAAATTATATAATAATACCATATTACATACAAAAATAAAGTGTAATACTTATATATGAACATTTTAACTAGGTTACTGCTAAATGGGTTAGGATTAGTAGTGTTTGAGCAGTATAAACAAAGAACACACTCCTAACCTACATGGTTAGAGAGGGCACCAAAGACTGAATAAGAGCACTTTGAGTGATGTTACTATGACTAAATATTGTTAGAGACAGTGCCCTTTAAAAAAACAGAAGTATTTACACATGACACAGAGCTGCAGCTAGGCTTGCAATTGCACAATAAAATACTTCAATGCTTTAGAAAAGTAGCTACCTTTGAGCGTGACATTTGTAATGATCTTATTTAAATAAGTTCCCCAGTGTTGGATTGTTGTAAAATGTATTATTATTCATATTGACATATTAGTTTTCTAAGTGCCAGCAGTTGTGTGAAGTGGATAGAATCACCATTATATTTCTACATGTCTAAGCTTGTTCAACAGTTAATGTCATACTTGTTATTGTACTGGAGTAGTCATGATCCCAAGGAAATTGTGATGTTGATTTCACACCATCTCCACATATCCCACAGTACCTTGACAGAAGATAAACTGCATTAGAGTTCCTCAAAGTAGTTAATGATCAATTTAATTTTGCCATAAGAATTTATATCACATTGGATTAAAACAAGTCTCTGATAATGAACTGTACAGTAAAAATGTGAAATGTATCATAGTAAGACTGGATTAAAATATCCAATTATTTAAGAGGGGCTAAAAATCCATCTGCATGGGGTTGAATCAGCACTAACAGAGCAAAATCCTAATACAAACAAAAAGAAAATAAAACAATCTAACAAAAATTTATGACAAACAATATATTACTTAAAAAGTTGCCACACTGTCAGAGGAATACAAATTTAAATTTACACTCTTTACGTGGTTTCCATGCTGTCCCTGTGATGACATTCTAAATGCATTTTGACCTCGTCCATCAGTCAGAAAATATACAAACTAGATGGAGCTGTGATCCCATATTGACCATATGTGTGCGTAGGCATAGTTGATCATCTCATTTAGCCTGTAATAGACTGAAAGCGGTACTTCTGTACCCCTCCAGATTAGAATACATAGATTAGTAAAACCCATATAGAAAGTTTTTACCATGTTCAAGTTATTAGATCGGAATGTAAGGGATTGGAATTACACTGAAACTACACATGTATAGCCAGGGTTTAATTGCCTCTTTAATAGTGGCCGCGAGTATAGAATTTTCAATGATATAGACAGTGATTGCGCAATACATTTGTACTCTGACTGTAGTCACTTGAACACTTGTTCAAATACACTTCAGGCATGGAGAGAATCAAAACAAAGACACTGCAGTATGTGTGTACACTCAATAGTCTCTAAGCTGGAGGGACCACTTTGACAGCTTCTTCAGTCTAGGCCACAGGCAAAGAGGCTATACACAAAATAAACACACTTTTATCTCCTGCAGGAGGGCTTAAGATGGAAAGCTGGCTGTACAGTAATTACCACCTCCCTCCTTCTCCCCACTCGCCCACCTTCGACTTCTTCACACTCTAATATTTGCGATGTTGCCATCTCTCCTTCTAGTGACTATGCCACCATGGGACATTGTCATCGTTCGCCATATTTGGGCTCATCGCTCTACCTATCTCACAAGCCTCCCGCTGGCCAAAACTAACCCATGTGTAGCTCTCATGCTGGAATGTTGTAGATTGTGAGACAGAAGGCTCCCTGGGGTTTCATTATGAGTCTGGCGCAGTCAGTGTGCACTCAATGTGATGCAGCCTCTCCTCAGGTGACAACACTACATCTTCAGCTATATTCCCCTCCCCTTGACTTCCTGGCTCTGTCTCCCATTCCTCCCATCCCCGAAACAGATGCTCAAGACGAGAATGGGCACCAGTCAGAGGGGACATGGGTTAATTGGGGTAGTAGTGGGGGTTAATTTCAATTAAAACTTCAACTAATGGAGGTCACGGAAGTGTCTGCAAACACCTGATTAAAACAAATGTTCCTGCCAGTCAAAACTTTATCTTGGTCAGCCTCCGGCAGAATGTCCTATGGTGAGGAAGAAATAACACAAAATGAGAAACAGGCAGAGGGAGAAAGAATGGCTAATTGGGGACACTTGTCAGTGAAACATCTGCAGGGTGATCAGAATTTAAGAATTTAAACTCAACGTTTTTCTATGCTTCCTTTTAAAATATTACACACACACATATATATACAGCACTAATAATGTTCAAAGACATTCTAAGTAAATGTTCAGAAATGCTTCCTACATAGAACAATGGAGCCTTAGGTTGTGCAGGGGCATCAAACAGCAGCTGGCTTTGTAGAGATGTTGCAGTGGACATTCCTCATCTCTGAGGGCCCTCCTTTTTGTGTGGTGATGACAGGGTTTTTTCGAAAGGACAATGCATTTCACAGTGCACACCTGACAAAGGGCTTCTCCCAGGGAAATAAAGTCACTCTCCCAGACTATCTGGTATGTTCCCCGTGTCTGACTACTAGATGACAGGTCAAAGTTAATTTCAGTATAATTTCATTCATGCATTTGGACTGAAAATGTAATAATCAGCATCAGGATTGGCCCTCAAGGACCCAAGGTTTCTCTACTTAAAAACATTGATCCCCACTAAAGATTGTTAAGCAGGTCCTGAGTTACCCACTGCTGACGAAAACATAATGTCAATCTGTGAAAATAGATAAGATACCAGATGTATGTCTACACTGGGTTAAATTGTACACAGGATGTCTTTATGTGAGTGAATGAACAGCAGCTGGTGATAGGGCTGGGGTGATGGTGTATTCTCACTGTGCCCAGATTTGCCCTGTAACTCTCTTGCCAACCTGCTTTCCACATCTGGCACTGCCTCAGGGAAAGGCAAGGGATGGGGCACCCTGCAATTGCTAAATATGGCAAAGGGTTACATTGCAGCTCCTTAATTACTTAGTTGCTATCTGGCAGCACACACCAACACTTTCTCTAAACCAGCATATATCAGCACAGCTAAATCTCATAAAAATGTGTATATATACGGCTGTCATGCCTCAATTTATTACGTATTCATCCAGGGCTTTTTAAAAAAAAGACCTTATTGTAAAACTTTACAATTAAATTGTGAAATCAAATTTCAGTCATATTAAACTATGAACTATTGGGTAATAGATCTTTGGATGAAATTTGTCTTGTCTTCTGTTTCTTGAGTTTTGAGGAGTCTTATGTTATTTTGGTATTTTTGTGGTTTCTTTTGTGCTCGTTTGCCAGTGTGGATTGTTCTTTGTTCCCAGTTTCTTACCTTGTTCTATATATTTATTTACTTTATTTCACTTTGTATCTTTCTTGTTTCTGCTGCTACTCACTCCCTGATCACCACCTTTTATATTTAAGATTTCTAGTTTAATTATATGTGAGATCCTGATCTGTACAGATTTATTTGGTCAGTAGTCTACCTTGCTTTCCTCTGTTGTCGTCTCTGTGGCCCACTGCTTCTGGTTTCACTCATTACGTCTATCAAGGTTTTTTTCAGTGAAGTTTTTGGTTTCTCTATAATAATGGTTTCGTTTGGTAATTCTTTTTCAGTTTTTGTTTTTTTCCCGTAAAGTGCCCCTGTATCCTTCATCTGCAATATTGGTCTTCCTCCAAGCACACTGCACATTTGTTAATGTTTAGAACGCAACTTGTGTGTAACATTTAGTAAGAACAGTTTCTCCCACTGGTTGCTTGTCTTTTACTCTTAGTTTCAACCCCCCTCAAGCTTAAGTAAGAACTGGTGGCTAATGTTGTACTATACGTTGCAATTCCCCACATTGTTAGTGGTTTACTATGCAACATATTTTCACATACTCGCCAGTAAAATGTATTTTCATTTATGCTCTGTACATGCAGGTTTATGCAGGATTCTGTCTCTCTGCAGTTATTCTGCTGCGTCGGCCAGAATTACTATTGATATATTCTAATTAATTATCTTCCCTGCTTTTAGTACAGTACTGTCCTTTAATGTCCTCTATCAAGCTATACACTTAGAGATATATAGTGATGTCGAGAAGCAACAGGATACAACTGTTTGTTTTTTGGCCTTTTTTCATCAGGAGTCACCATAGAGCATTGGCCATAACTTATGTGAGAAGCCTTGGCAGTAGTTTTTATGCCTGATTAAACTCTTGAATTTACTGTGATTTGGGACCTTCAAAAACAAGGCAGAGAATATTACACCCTATTTCAGGTTGCATTATATGTAACTAGGGGTTCAATATCTGCTAAAAGACACTTTGGCTTGGTTCACACTGCAGTCTGATTTTACCCAAATTTAAATTTTCTGCCTGGTTGTTCACATTTCCAAATGTATGTGATTTGTATGTGATATCCAGTGTGAACTGCAAGCAAACTTAAAAGAGTCCCACATGTTTAATAGTGGATGCAATAATGTCACATGTGTTTTTTGTGTTTATAACTACGGCTGACAAGACCCCTCAAGCTAGGTATTTAGAGCCCTAAAATACCAATTTAGAGTCCTAAATACCGATTAAGTCAGAAACCTTGCTTTCTGTCCACTGACCGTTCTTCGCATTATTGTCCGCCACGGTTGTTGTTTTTCATTGTGTAGCAGGATGCAATATTTGGAAATATTTGGTCACATTTGAAAAGATCGGATATGTATCAGATATAGGACAACATATCCATGTGACCTGGGTTCCATTTGAAAAAACCTTGTCTTCATGGTTCAAACTGTAATGAAAAGATTGGACACAGGTCACAATAGGGGAAATAAGTTGGATTTGGGTCACTTCAGGTTGGAGTTTGAGCCCTTGACATGTACCCGGTGAACAGGGTACAAGTCATAATATTATAAGACAAATTTCTCATATAATTTTAATTGCATGACATCATGCAAATAATTTCACTGTAACTTATGCAAATAGCCTTATTGGTGTATTTTATTTATCGTCTATCCTTCGTTGCTTTTAAACTACCTGCTGACGAAGTTCTGAGCAACCTGTACTATACCCAGAAGCCATAAGGATGTCATGACAATGTATTGGTTATCTTTTATTAGGATGCTCTGCTGTTACACCAATTTGTAATAACTTCATCACCCTTGAACCCTGTTAGTTTGGCTTACTCTTGTGTGCCTTCCTAACTTTTTTTAATTCAAATCAGTTCCTGCAAGAGCCCCTCTGTCTATAATTTACTTCAGACTTCCTATTTGTTTTCTTACTCTCCTATGGTTCCTGCATTCACCAAAGACAACCAGTGATTCCCCTTAATATGCTAGACAAGATTTTTGATCATGTTAATTTTCCCTGGATTTTAATCAAGACAATAACAAACTAATGCATATGTTATTACAGTACTGCCTTTCCAGTTCAGTTAAACATATGCCAGTTAAACCAAAGATATACATAGGCGGTTAATGCTGATTGGACTTTCAAAGTTTGAATTTATCTCCAAAACTTTTTGTTGATCACAAACTAAGATGAACAGAATGAAATTTATGAGATTCCTACTTGACCCAGCAACTAAACAAACACACTATCCACTATACCAGCCCCGTATTTGGCCCTAGCATTGCATGGGTATGTTTTAGATATTAAAGCCATCTTTTAGTGTCAGACGTTTTTGAGGAATTACTGCCTCATAGTACTCCCATCATTATATTAACAGTTATCCCTGGTCTCAGGGCAGTTCTTCTGTAATTTATATTTGTGTGTGTGTGTGTCTATGAGTATGATTACTTAGCATCAACAACATCTAAAGTCCTATCCCCGGTTTGTTAAAATATCAAAATTGATTCCCCCTCATGACAGTTTTCTCCACAAAACACTTCCATTGAGCAGGGAAAAAAATCTTACAATTGTAGTCAAAACTATTCCACCCCCATTATGGTGAAAGGTTTTTAGGACATATAACTTTTTTTTTGGACATAGTTTATTATTAACTCAAACAAGGACTTGGAAAGTAGCAAAATGCAACAAAATTGTCTTTCTTAAACATATATACATGTCCTTTTTGAGACTTCCACACTGAAAATGTCATTCAACCAAATAAAGATTATAACTCAGAAGAACAGAGGTTTCAATATGGTGTTGAAAACGCCAATTACAATACTGAAGTCCTTCAAGGAAGTTTGTGTGAAATTGGTGTAAACAAACAAGACTGTGGACATAAAAAGATAGAAAAAGCACTACACATTTCAAGAGATATATTTGGAGGTATGATTAGCTAATTCAGAGATAAAGTCACAGTGGAAATGCTACCTGGGTGTGGCAAAAAGAGGATGCTTACTGCAACTGGTACCTGGAACTAAAGGTGAAGAAAAATCTAATTTCAGCCCAGACAATAAGTCGAACACTGAGAGATAAAGGCCTTCATGACAGAACTTTCAGGCACACTCCACTACTGACTCCAAAGCACAAGAAAAGTTGACAACAGTATGCTAAAAACCACATAGACAAACCGCAGGTTTAGAGATACTGGGGCGGATGTATCAATGCTATGTCTGGCGGAGGAAGAACAAGGCCTGAAAAAAAATAACATCTTGCCAACGGTGAAACATGGCAGAGGGTTGGTCATGCTCTGGGGCATGACACTTGCACCCAAGATATTCTTGTAGTTGATTGAATTCACAACACCTTGCACATTACAAATCTCCAAATCTAACCAGGGCTTGGTTGCAGATGAAGGGGCTGAAAAATCTGGAGTGGTCATTGCAATCGCCAACTTAAATCACATAGAAAATCTCTGGTGAAAGCAGAAATTGATGTGCTGGTGGGTTAGGAGGGCAGTGGAAAAATATCTTGTTTGGTTGCCTCAGTTATGCTGTGACAAATAAAAAATAAGTGTAGTGAGTGGCAGCACAATGTTAAAGTTTACAATTGGAAAACTGGACATTGCTGCCTTTTATTGTTAGCCTGTTCTCCCACAGCTTAGAGAAATCATGTCAACAAAGCCATCCAAACATGCCAAGGTTGATTGCACTTAGCATTGGCTTCAACATCCCAGGCCTGTGGATAATTTCACAGAATGATGTTGTCGACGTCGGGCAGAATGGTATCTAATTGCTGATTATAGGATACTTTGTGCTGGTAAGAGCCAGTTGCCAGTTATCATCATGGGCCAGGAAATCTTGGCAATAATTTAAAAAAGCTTTCCCTCCAAACCCTCCCAATTCTTTCATTTGAAAGGTCTTCCAACGACGCCTATACTCCCATTGCATGGCATTACGTGTAAGGGCCACTGTTAATATTTAAATGTAAATATACAGCACTCAGTTTAATTGATTATTTGTATTTGTTAATACGTGGTACACATAAGTATGGTGATTATTAGGGAGGGGAATGTGAAGGTGTGAACACTTTGGTGACATGTAGTGAAGACTTTGATTTAAGATTTAAGTTGTCTCAATTTTTTTTTTATTTGAAGATCCAGTTTAGTCTCAACAACGCAAGCATAAATAAACTTCTGTTTTGAATGCTTGTGATAAAGTCGATGATTAAGTTTGATATGAAGTGAAATGTCTGAGAGGAATCATGATGCAGTGTGGCTTCAGTTCCCCACCTCACCATCTGTGTTGCCTGTTTTGTAAGTCAACTAAAACTTTCTGGATCTGCATATTCATGTTAAAGGAGCAGGAACCAATCACACCCACAGATCTGTAGCCGCTTATGTCCATAAAGAACAATAAACTGTAATTTGGGAATTGAATGTGGAGCTGCAGAAGTCAAGACATCAACAATATCTTATGCTAAATATAAAATGAGATGAATCACAGTG
The DNA here is from genome assembly GCA_013363375.1 of Menidia beryllina. NCBI lineage: Eukaryota > Metazoa > Chordata > Actinopteri > Atheriniformes > Atherinopsidae > Menidia > Menidia beryllina. The sequence continues at coordinate 3,040,273 of JABUIW010000035.1, read as the reverse complement.
CAAATGCATAAAATACTAATATTTTGACTACAGTCAAAACATTCATTGATTGATCAAATATTAGCTATTAAAATTTCAATTATAGATAAATATATACAGATAGATGAATTCCTTAGATGCTTAAAATGCAGTGTGACAAGCTGAGCTGGAACAGAATGACAAAAACAGGAAGAATTGGGTGCGGTGACAAAGACTGAAAAAGTAAAGTATCTGACCGTCAGCAAGAGACAGGAGAGTACGAAAGAGAAATAACCGGACCATTTTTTTTTCTGTCTTTCTGTGGTTGAAGAGCTGTCGCTGTGAGTAGTTTTAATTGATAGGACCTCAGATCAGAGGTTCACCAATCATTGTGTTGTGTTATGACAGATAGTGAGAAGCAGTTGCCAAAACATACAAAGGTGTAGTGATGAAAAGACAAGGTGCTCCTCTAATGTCAGCATGACATACTATACACAACAAGTGCTGAAGGCAGTGTGTTGGTCAGTGAAAAGGATAACCCAGCAGACACATGCAAGGTAAAATTGATCATATGTCCTTTTCATATTTTTTTTAAAAGACTAAGAAATAAAAATGGTACTATAATAGAGTCAGTATTTCTAACTTCAATTGTCATACATAAATGCATCACTCTCACAGTATGTCATAGTTAATTGACCAACTAATTGACTATAAACCGGTGCAGCCTATATATGTATACGATTTATTTTATTTATATCCAGGTGCAATAATAATTATATCATATGTATTATTATAAATAGGTAGACATTATTTATTATTATGTATAATTATAATTGATGATATCAAGGCATTTTTAGAAATTATGTTTAGAAATTGTTTATAGCAAAAAACATTATTATGGGTAAAGGGGAATTCAGTTTAAAATCCTCATTGCTGTTGAAAATGGTGAGATATTGAGAGCTCAGTGTAAATGAAACAGTCATAGTTAAAGCTCATAATGATGCTTGATGGTCTTTAAGACAAAGGAAAAGGCATGAATTGTTCTCAGTGTGATCGAGAATCGTAAGGATTAAACAACAGACACTGGTTGAACAAGCAGAACAAGCAGTTCAGTTTTAGAGCAATTCCGCGGGCGGTATTGTGCCATTTGGATATGTCAGAGATAATGTCTGAGAAACGTGCTATGACAGTGTCATGGTCAGGTGGTCACGACAGATAAAGGTGGGTATCATGAGCAAAGCAGTGGTATGAAAAGCCATGTGATCTGATGCTCTGGCCCGGTGAGGTGGTGTGTAAGGCAAAGAGAAGAAGTCCCAGTGCGAACATTGGGGGACGCTTGTGGTAAGATGATGCTGAGCAGAAGTGTGACCAAACTAGGATACTAGGATTCACATCGACAGCTCCTCAGTTTCCCCCTCCCCTCAGGTTAAGAGTCTGGTTGTCATCCTTGACACCAATCTATAATTCAAATCTCACATCAATACCAGCAGTCGGTCTGCCTTCTTCCACTTATGTAATATCAACCAACTCCGTCCAGCCTCACCCCCAACACTGCCTCCTTCGTTATCCACAGTCTCATCACCTCCCGTCTAGATTACTGCAACTCTCTTCACTTCGGTCTCCCCCTCACAAGTCTCTCCATTAGCTTCAGCTGGTCCAAAACTCTGCTGCACATGTCACCAATAACCAAAACCCCTTCTTCCAACCATATCACCCCCATCCTACAGCAACTTCACTGGCTCCCAGTCACCCTAAGAATCCAATTCAAAATCCCTCTATACACCTTCAAAGCTATCCACAACCTTGCTCTTTCATACCTGTCAGACCTCTTCCACGTAGTCACCCCAGCATGCTCCCTCAGATCATCCTCCTCTCTCCACCTCACTGTGCCCCCTGCTCACCTCAGCACCATGGGGGGCAGAGCCTTCAGTCTACTCTTTGCCATCTGACATCCGAAATATCGACTCTCTCCCTCTTTTAAAAAAAAACCTCAAAACCCACTTGTTTAAAATTTCTTACCCACCTTACCACCCCCAACTCTAACATTCCCCTCATTTTGCATGTTGGTGCACAGCGATCTGAGTTAAGCGATCTGAGTGAAGCCATGGGTGGGACTGAGAGGATCGAGCAAGTTTGGTGGAGAGAAGACAAAGACTATCCAAACACGAGCTCAGTGTGGAGCATCCTCCTAATTCAAACATGGTGGACCAGGTCGAGCTAACATCTCAGCTAAAGTTAATAAAGTGTGTATCAAGTAATTCATTGAAAAAAATAGTAATCATATTTTGTCATTTTAATTCTAATAATAGTTTCATAATAACAATGATAAAATGGTAATATCATTAGAATTTATTTTTTATTTCAGTGCTAATTTCTTACCTTTTAAAAAGAGTTTTACAATAATTTCAGCAGCCAGCTGTAAAAATCTTTAAAATGCTGCTATGGCTGTTTTTGCAGTAGGTCATACGGAATATTAGTAAATAAATTGTCATCATAGTCATCGTAAAGATATCTTATATTTTATATGTAGTAAAAATATCTATTTTCTTTTCCAAAGGTACCTATTATGCCATTAAGCTTGCAAATGTGTTTGATATAAATAGAATTTGTGTCCTTTTGTCATATGAAAAATCTGAGGTTTTGCGTGTAATAATTTTTAGTCTTTGACTACTTTTCCAATTAACAAACCCATAGCCAAACAAAGCCTAATCACCTTAACTCAAATTGGTCGTCGTTTCTTCCATCCACACTGTACAGTTCGACCTAGTAGTCTGATCAAGTCCCTCTGATAAAGGTGTTGCTAATCCCAATATCACCTTTGTGCACTCATCATCACCCTTGCATCTCCATGCTGACAGAATGGAAATGCTGGGCATAAAATATGTTCTCTGTGGAGATGGATTTAGCCATATGTGTGTATACTTGTGTGTGTATGTGGGTACATTTGCATTTGTCTGTAGTGGTAGCAATGGGGGTGGATGGAAGCATGTGTTAATAAGCCTATCTACCCATCCAAGTGTTAATCTCTGATATATCAGTTGATACAATAGTACAGGGTGGGCTCCTTTCGCTTCATACCTACCTGCTCACCAGTGCTAATTCTCTTCCCCAGTGAGATGGGAGGCTTTGCCCTTCGATCTCTCTGTGTCTGGGCACAGGTGGCACTCAGTGTGTATCAACACTCAAGCCTATCTGTGTTCGTTAGAGCTCAGACTGTGTGGCTATGTGCACCTGAGCATATTGTGTTAGCCTCTACTTTGTGTCAAGGAGAAGGATGTTCCCCATTCACCACCACCACGCTGGTAGTTAGCAATAAAATTTGAGAGGGAGTGAGACCAACGTTCAGGAGTGATTATATTTCAGGATCATTATTAGTATGTATCAAAATTACAATGGCAAGACATACATTGTGTATTAACTCTGTTAGTGAATTCTGCACCATGAATCTCAGATGTAGCTAATGGTGGCGATTTTTTTAAAACACTTTTTGACACTTTCAAATAAGACATTTTTATATTGAATTTCAATGTGTTCTTCACATGAGGCTTTCTCTTTGGCCAAGTGAGGCCTTGATCTATAATTAGTCTTGAAAAAATTGTATAACATTGAGCAGTTAGATCATGTTAAGAGCATCATCCTTATATCAAAGTGTAGGTAGTTCAATACTACTGTGCCTCTGCCTAATCATGGAATGGTTGTTTGGCAAAACACATGCAAAAATACTACATAAAAGCAAAAAAGTTTATAGAGTGTACCTTTTTTTCGACATTTTGAAAATGCCATCACCATGTGTTCAGTCTCATATATGCAATATGTTTTGCAGCCTTTGTCTATGAGGTAAGGCTTGTGTGTTTATGTGTATTTGATGTGTACAGCTCAGCATCCTGTGGTTTCTCAGCATCCTCAATCCCCACAGTGTCATGCTCAACGTAGCCTGTCCTGGCCATCTGCCACTGTCGGCCCCAAGCAGGAGGGTCATAGGCTTTTCGTTTGTTGCCCCCATGGATCACATTAGACCCTGATAAAAGAAGAATACAATGACATTTTATTTGAATTTTTATTTAAACAATTCTTTGCAGCTTTTTATACATAAGTAATATGCATATTGGCATTCAGCATGGACTGGATTTTAATATAATTTCAGTCCATAGATTGTGAGATCAGTCCCTTAATACGTTTCTGAGAAGGTTTTTAGTGAAATTATCAATTAGATTGTTGGTTAGTTTGTCAACAATTATAAGTTCTTGTATGATACATTCATAAGAAATCTTTCCTTGTTTTAATAAGAATAGTTGGATGTTGTATGCATCCATCCAAATACATGAAACCTGAACTGTATTTATGTAGAATTTCAATTTCAAGAATTTATTGTCATTGTCAAAAAAAGGCAACGAAATTGTGTTTGGGGTACAATACTTAGTAGCAGCAAGTTCCAAGTAAAGTGCACAAGAGGTAAAAGTGACACCAGTGCTTGACCCCCCCAGCCCCCCCCTCCATCCCACTTAAAGTGCAGCAAAGATTATTAAGTGCCATAATGCTTGCCCCCCCCC
>JABUIW010000035.1:3015689-3025765 GCA_013363375.1 Menidia beryllina | reverse complement strand
AAGAACGAGATTGCGGATACAAGCGGCCGAAATGAGTTTCCTCCGCAGGGTGGCTGGGCTCTCCCTTAGAGATAGGGTGAGAAGCTCGGCCATCCGGGAGGGGCTCGGAGTAGAGCCGCTGCTCCTCCACGTGGAGAGGAGCCAGTTGAGGTGGCTCGGGCATCTGATTAGGATGCCTCCTGGTCGCCTCCCTGGGGAGGTGTTCCGGGCTCGTCCCACTGGGAGAAGGCCCAGAGGAAAACCCGGGACCCGCTGGAGGGACTATGTGTCCCGGCTGGCCTGGGAACGCCTCGGGATCCCCCCGGAGGAGCTGGCTGAAGTGGCCGGGGAGAGGGAAGTCTGGATTTCCCTGCTCCGGCTGCTGCCCCCGCGACCCGACCCCGGATAAGCGGAGGATAATGGATGGATGGAATGGATGGATGGATGGATGCAAATAGTCCAAGTGAATTTTGCACATGCATGCATCCTTTACAGTTCTACTGCCCCTGTTACCCATGTCCAGGATTGTCACATATCAGTTACTACTACTGATACAGTAAGGCAAGGGAAGTTTATTTGTATGGCACATTTCATGTGCAAGACCATTCAAAGTGCTTCACAAAGAATTTGAAAGCAGAAAAACAAAGAAAGAAAAAGTATCAACCAAATAAATTAGATGGATAAAAAGTTAAAGGTGCAGATAAAACACATTCAATTTCCACATGCACAGTTAAAAAGATCCGTTTTCAGCCTGGATTTAAACATTGTCATAGTTGTCACGTCTTCAGGAAGACTCTTCCAGATTTTAGGAGCATGGCGCTGGAATGAAGCTTCACCTTGTTTAGTTCTGACTCTGGACACCATCAAGAGACCAAAAAAGGAAGTTCTCAGAGCCTGAGCTGGTTCATATGGCTCTAACGTGTCAGAAAGGTATTTTGGTGCTTGCCCACGAAGAGACTTGTACACAAGCGGTGTTTTAAAGTCTATTCTCTGAGTGAAAGTAAGCCAGTGCAGAGACCTTAGCACTGGACTGATGTGGTCGTATTTCCTGGTTCTGGTCAGTAGTATCAGTAAATATTACTTCGAACTACTAACTGCTCCATACTTAATATTGTCAAATGATGGTAGGCAGATAGGCATAGGTGTTCACATCCACAGAAAAACGCTGAATTGACTTGATACTGGTCTCATGGTCATATATGGTTCACAGAGGATAATACCATTGGATTGCAGTAGTATGATCACCCGTTTTTTTTTGTTTTCATGGGCAATTTTTCACCTGGCCAATGAAGACTCTATCTAACCATGGTGTAGCTACAATCTAATGGGTAGACATGCTTCTTTGGGTGGTCAGTTTTACAGGATCCCCAATTATTACAGAATATTATTACAGAGGAGAATGCAGCGAAGCTTATTGAAGGTTGAATAACACAAAGGTTTGTGTACACTACCTCCAATACCTCCATATCTCCTAACTGTTCCACTATTATCTGAAAAATCAGGGTATGAAGTCATTGTGCTCAAACTTTGGAACAGCTCTCATCACCATGTCCGATTGGTTCAATCAGTGATCTGTTGGACAAGAACAGGGGGTGTCCCTGTGTATCTTTCAGGAAGTTTTCTCAGTCAAGGTGGAAAAAAAAAGAAGAAAAAGAAAAAAAAAACACTTGCTCACTGCTCATCTAGCCCTAATTCTAGGTTTCTGTTTGAAATGTCATACTTGTTATACAGTTCTGAGTACAGATTGTAGTCGGTAACTAACATTTATGTAGATGTTACAAATTATTTAAAGTCTTAAGATGCACTTTCAAAAATCAGTTTTAATTACGTTTTCTCAAAACGTCTCTCTCTTAGTTGTATATTTATAATTGTGCTGACTTAGAACACAAGATCAAGTAAATCCATAGTCAAGCCTAATGGTCGAGGTGGTGTGTAAGTGTGTGTGATTCAGTGATATCTTGATTAGAAGATCTCTGATGATGGCTGCTGCTCATTCTCATCCATGTGATCGCTGTGATGAAGATCAAGAACAGCTTGGGGTTGCTGTATCAATTGTTGTAGTGGTGCCAAGCAGGCTTATGGCAGGCTAATGTTACCCTAACATTTCAAGTGCTTATGCTAACCTAGTCTAGTGCACCATGCTAATGCTTTATTTAATTTACTTTTCAACTTATATTCACTTTTAAATATAATGCATCAAAACTGAATGTTTCCAAGTCAATATTTTTTATTACACGAAGAGTAAGTCTGGTTCTTTCTTTTCCAAGAGATAGACAGAAGCGGTAGTAGAGGTGGGCGATATATATCACCAACAATAGTACTGTAGCAGAGGGTTCTGGGTCTGTCTTTCATCTGAATCATTTTAAATGATCCAGTAGTCCTACCATCTCAAAAAGAAAAAAAAAGTATTTTGCATGAATACGGAGCCCCCCAGGTCACATGGCTTTTATTTCTTTTGCCTTCCCAGTCATTACTTTTGCGTGCCCTTTGAACACTTTTGCAGGATATTCAGCCCACTCCTTAGTTTGAGTCAGTTCAGCTATCTTTGAGTCTAGCCTTGTAATCAGCTTTAAACTTAATTATAACTCTTTTAAAAATGCTTTTCCTGAGTCTTTCACACCCAATCTGGATATCACTGCAACCAATTCTATGTATTATAGTGTACCAAGCACTTGGTCCATACTGTAAATTCTCGTTGGGTATTTTACTATTCATGTGAATTTTGAGAATGCCAGCCTCAGTACTGCGTTTATCTCTCTATTAGATTCAGTTGGCTTCTCTCAGAGTGTTCATGGAAAGACTCACTGTTATAACCACACGCTTGACCTTGTTCTGGTGATGATATTGATATTGAATATTTAATAGTGTTCCAACAGAATCCCTCTTTTTCTGATCACTATTTGCTAACTTTTGAGCTTCTACTGTTGAATTACCCACTTTTGGGCAAAAATGTCTAATCAAGATGGCTGTCTGACAGTGCTATAGCTAAATTTAAGGATGCGATTCCACCAGATCTTAATTCATCATCAGGTCATAAAGTAATAGACGACTTTTATGTTAATTTCAGTCCCTCCCAAGTTGATCATCTTGTTGATAGTGTTGAAGGCTCGCTGTGAACAGCACTTGACTCTGTAGCCCCTCAAAAAAGAATAATCAGAGATGGTTAGCTCCATGGTATAATATTGAAACTCGCAAATTAAAGCAAATATCGCAGAAACTTGAGAGAAAATGGTGTTCCATCAAGCTGGAAAATTCTCGTAACTTTGCAAGATAGTTTTAAAACTTATAGGAAAACTCTCCATAAAGCCAAGGCAATATAAACCCGCCATTAATAGAGGAACATAGGAACTTTTCAGTACTGTAGCCAGGTTGACAGAAAGTCACAGCTCTATCGAGTCAAGTATTCCCATAGTTCTTGTAGGGTTCAGAATCAGAATCAGAAATACTTTAATAATCCCAGAGGGAAATTGTTTTTTGTTACAGGCTCCATAAGCAAAACAAGGCCTATACATATATACATGTCTATACATATATACATATATATATATACAAAATTCCTCATAAATATAGCCAGATATATACATAAAAAAAACAATATGTGTATATGTAGGTCAAAATTAGAGGTGGATAGTGCCAATGGTTAAGTTTGACTCTCAGAGGGAGGCGTTGTACAGATTGATGACCACCGGCAAGAAGGATTTCCGGTGGCGCTCTGTGGTGCATCTGGGTGAGAGGAGTCTTCTGCTGAAGGAGCTCCTCTGCTGGGCCAGTGTGTCGTAGAGGGGGTGAGACACATTGTTCAAGATGGACTGAAGCCTGGACAGCATCCTCCTCTCTGCCACGGTCGACAGAGTGTCCAGCTCCTCCCCTACAACATCACCCGCCTTCCTGATCAGTTTGTTCAGTCTGTTGCTGTCTGCGATCCTCAGCCCACTGCCCCAGCATGTGACAGCAAAGAAGATCCCACTGGCCACAACAGACTCATAAAACATCCTCAGCATCGTCTGACAGATGTTAAAAGACCTCAGCCTCCTCAGGAAGAAGAGTCGGCTTTGGCCCTTTTTGTAGACTGCCTCGGTGTTTCTGCTCCAGTTCAGATATTTATTGGCCTCTATTAAAGTTTTTACAAAAACAGACACCCCCCCATTTTTCTTTAAGATTTAAGAGAACTATTCGTAAACATTAATTAACACATTTCAAATTTTATTAGGTCATCCAGTCAGTAGATGGCGCTCCTGTGAGTGAATGACCAAAACGAGGAAACTACGACAGTCTCTGCCCACGCATGCGCAGTCAATAATAAATCGCTGCTAGCAGAGCAAAGCACAAGATTTTAACGTGATTGTCCTCGTCATTCACAGGTACTATTATTTTCTCCTAAACATTCCTCAAAATGTTAAAATGAATACGAACTGTCAGTGACATGTTTTGTGATGTTTTGAGCGTTTGATATGTGAATTGGGACGAGTAGTTAATAGTTTTGTCGAGTGAACAATGGTTTCCCGCCAGAAGTTTTTCCCGGTCCTACTACAAAGAGCTTACCGGATACGTGTGTGTGTACATGCACGTCCGTGCGCGTGAACATGAACGCCGTTTTTGGTTTACTGAATTTTTATTTTTGTTTTATTCGGGTTTTACCAGCACAAGAGATTTATTGCATTTTGAGCCATCTTGTGTGAAAGTGAAAGACTGTTGTACTATATTTTGATACGGAAGAGTATTTTGATGTTATTGTAATACTGTGATTTTTTTGAGACAAAAAATAGTTTCATATTATTGAAGTTAACCATAATGGTTGAATGTTTTGTTGAATGTTATACTGTTACAGAGTACATAATAAATCACTGCTAGCAGAGCAAAGCACAAGATATTAACGTGATTGTCCTCGTCATTCACAGATCCAAAGTGCACTCTGCCTGTGTATCACTTGTGCGGACCCAGATTTCCCCTAGGTCTGAGGCCGGTAACACTCTCACTAGCCACGACTTCATGAGCTTCTTAAATGACAAAATTCTACCTATTAGAAACAAAATCCACCAAGACTTGCTCTCAACTGGCACCGACTTATCTTTAAGCTCAGGAACCATAGAAACAGCTGTAAAACCAATTATATGTTTTGACTGTTTTGCTTCCCTCAATCCTTGCCAACTAACTTCAATAATTTCCTCACCAAAACCTGCCTATTGGAGCCCATCCTGACTAGGCTGCTTAAAGAAATCTTACGCTTATGTAGCCCAGGTTAAAATAGCTGAACTATAGTTACATTGTAATAAATTGTTTAATAAATAGGAATAGATAATAAATTAATTTCATTATATATGGATTCATATTAGAGCTGAAAATAATACTTCAGTTACATAAATATGATTACAAGCTGAATTTTATGTTTTCCAATAGAATATCTTGGTCATTGCCTTTTAATAGGCCTGTGACTAAGAGTCCAGATCTCTGAGCCGATCAGAACGCTTCTAGCAGGTTCTGCTAGCAGAGAGTGACATGCAGAACTGAGATAAAATGGTGGAAGGTGTTGTGAGAGTAAGCAAAAGTGTTAGTGTTATGACTGGCTCAGGACATAACAAGGATGGGAGACCAAGCCGTTTGAAAGTGCACGAAAAGTAACATTTATTACAGTCAAAACAGGATAAACACAAACTAGGATGAGGTATGAGTGTCAGTGTCAGTGGTGAAACTTAAATGCTTGGATGTGTTGTATGTATGTATGCGAGAGTGATGAGATGCAAAAACAAAGATAAACTCAAATGTGCATAACGAGGAGGTGACAGCAGCAGCGCAGAGCAGCAGCAGCAGTAGCGCACGAGTGGAGAGAGAGAGCGAGCAGAGGAAAGAGGAGGAGCTTAAATAATCTCTGCTCCGGATCCACAGCCAATGTGACCCTGCAAGGAAGAGGAGCAAACACAAGCACGGCCCAGCACAACTAATACCCCGCACACAAGGCATAGGGCCGTAACATTAGCAATTTCAAAGTAATTGATATTGAGTGTTTTTTAAGTTATTGTATGTGTTTTATTTAACATCCTGTCTATGCCAATAGACTGTGGTTTTGTTTAACTTTATTTCTGTCGTTAGAAACTTTTTTGCGCGTCAGACCTGGAAGCCATGCGTCCAGCGGATGGCTGTGGATTGTGATGGCGAGCCACCCGAGTAAGAGCCTTTGATTATCTTCGTTATATTGGAAAAGAACTTCTCTGTTCTGGATTCGCAGAATTTGAAGAAAGACGACGAATACGACTGCTAAATCTCACATGGTAAAGAATCTCCACATTATTAGTCTATTAGTATGAAATTAGAATTTAAACTGAGCTCAACGAAAAAATTCTTAAACCAAATAGGTTTAAATAGTTGAACATAGGGAAACCAACTAATTGTTTCTATAAAAGACAAGCGATTTGTCTTATTGTTTGAAACTGGTTTATTTGCACTGTTTATTTGCACTGTAATAATGCCAATGTTTTATCTGATACCAATGTCAATTTTCTATTACCTCTAACTGTTTGTAGTATTTGATAAACAAGCCGGCATTTATACTAGTTGTGGTGTTTCTCACTTCTAGTTAGCCAATTATAACTGCTAGCCAGCCAGGAGCAGTTGTGTGTTAAAATATGATTGAATTACGAGACAAATACATTTAATGAACAAACACCCAGATCTAAAATAGAGTAAGTCTGGCGAATATGGAGGTGGTTGTTCGAGGAAAGGGTGGTAGTACCAAACTCAGTCATTATTAGTGGACTTACAGAGACAGCTAAATGAGGAAGTCAGTGTCTTCCTGAACACGTATGGGCATATAGGAGGAACAATTAGAATAGATGATCCTGAATCCCTATACCACAAGAATGTGATTGTAGAATATTTGAGTGGAGCTGCCATTAGTACCCTAGAATCTACCCTCCAATCCTCCCATATAGCTATGAGAGCCATAGTGAAGTCACCTACCAAATCAGAGCACTCTCAAGTGGATACATTCCCACAGTGACTGAGACTGCCATTCAGAGCTTTTTGGGTGAACTACAACAGATTGCAAGATCAAGTGGAAAGCCTGTTGAAGACAGTCTGCAACAACAGTTGTCTAGATGGGGTAGAACAACAGCTGTTAGAAACCCAGAACCAGAGAGTGTCTCTGAGGCTGAGTCTCTCAACACAGAGACTTATGAATTAGCACAACGAGCACTGAGCCAGCCTCAAGCGGCTATGCATGCTTCACCTGCTAAGAGAATAGAGCAAGCTAAACACCCTCAGAGCACAGCAAAGTCTATAGTGTTCAACAGCACAAAAGAGAATGAAGTTCCTGTTTCCATCGAGAGCTACACTACTCCACCTGTAGTGCATAGGATGGTCGTGGAGCATGTGGTGAGAAGTGAAGCAACAGTGTCATCGATTAATGCATCATTTAGACTCAGACAGTTTTCTGGCAAAACCCCTTGCTCAAATCATGAAACAGACTTTGACACATTGCCAAATAGTGTAGAACTTATTCTCAACGATCCAGCATTGTCTGATGGACAACGCTAAAGGAAGATATTGGACAGTTTAATGGCACCAGCTGCCAATTTTGTAAAGCCCTTAGGCCCAAATGCTTTGCCAACCGCCTAACTTGAGCTACTAGACTCAGCATTTGCAATTGTGGAGGACAGAGACAAGCTTTTTGCTGCGTCCCTCAGTATGCTTCAGGATTCTGGAAAGAAGCCTTTTCAATATCTACACAGACTACAGACAGTTCTTGCCAAAGCACTGAAAAGAAGTGGTGTGTCAGCTAATGAAGTTGATCAACATCTACTGCGCCAGTTCTGTCATGGGTGCTGGGATAATGTATTGACAGCTGACCTCCAGCTTGAGCATAAGAAAGACAATCCCTCTCCATTCTCTGAATTACTGTTGCAACTTTGTGTTGAATAAGACAAGCAAAGTGCTAAAGAATATCACAAGAAGAAATATTTTGGTGCAGTAAAGCTAAAAGCTAGTGTACATCTTTTAGTTGCAAGCCCTCTTGAAAATGACCCACTAATTGAAGATTACATAATTGAAATGAGAAAGCAAGTCACAGAGCTGCAGAGCCAACTCGCCCGACTAAAGACAGGGACAGCTGAGGCAAGTGAGCCATCTTCTGACACTGTTGTGGAATTGAAGAAGCCGCTGAACTTCAGAGCCAACTCACTATCAGAAGAGTCCAGAAATTGCCAAAGACAAAGAACAAAACATCAAAGTCTGGTGCAAGGCGTCAACTTCAAAGCAAGGCACCCGAAAGCCTAAAAGCTGTAGAGGAAAACCCTTTCCCCCCGTCCAATGCCATGGTACTGCTTTCATTGTGGTAAAGATGGCCATACTCTACATGTCCTAATGAGCCAAAGAAGGTGCAGTTAAGAGAAAAACAGTCTCTCTGGGATGGTAAGAATGATTCAGCCTCTCCTCAGTGTTTAAACTGAAGTCAGCCCTCATTGTGGGAGAAATGAGAGCTGAAAGCAGACAAGACAGTCCCACCTCTAACATTGAACACAGAAGGAATGGAGAGTTTCAAACAAGATCCAATAATGTGAGAATTCCAAAAGGATTGATTGGAGCTAAATACACTGCTGGTGTACTCATAAATGGACAGCCCTGCAATTGTCTACTCGATACAGGATCCCCAGTGACTACAGTGTTACAATCATTCTATGAGAGCAACCTCTCTCGCTTGAAGATCCACCCCTTGAATGAACTGTTAGAGGTTGAGGCTGCAAATGGATAATCGGTTCCCTATTCAGGCTTCATAGCAGTTGACATCAAATTTCCGAAGTCTTGTTTTGGCTCCGAAATATTTGTGTCCACCCTTGCATTGGTTGTTCTAAACACAAGATCAAATCCAGAATCCAAACTCTTGATAAGCACCAACACTTTTGATTTGGTGTATGAGAACTACTGCCATATGAACACAAATCTTCAAGCTCTTCCATATGGCAACAGAGTTGTTCTGAAAGTAATGCAGCTAAGAAACAAACAGAACGATTCTGGTCTACCATCCAGCGTCCCGGGGGGGGCGAAGCAGTGCCCCACTAACACTGTTTACAGTGGGGGTGGTGTGCTGTTGACCTCAACTCGTGACATTGAAGGTCGGTGGATGAGTACTTCGAAGACCTCCTCAATCCCACTGGCACGTCCTCCATTGGAGGGGCAGAGCCTTAGGGTCTGGAGTTGGGCTCTCCAATCTCCGGGGCTGAAGTCACCGAGGTAGTCAAAAAGCTCCACGGTGGCAAGGCTCCCGAGGTGGATGAGATTTGGCCGGAGTTCGTCAAGGCTCTGAATATTGTGAGGCTGCGTTGGTTAATGTGACTCTGCAACATCGCATGGACATCGGGGGCAGTTCCGCTGGATTGGCAGACTGGGGTGGTGGCCCCCCTATTCAAAAAGGGGGACCAAAGGGTGTGTTCCAACTACAGGGGGAGCACACTCTTAAGGCTCCCTGGGAAGGTCTATTCAGCGGTTCTGGAGAGGAGGGTGCATCGGATAGTCGAGATGCCAAAAGAACGAGATCCCGGATACAAGTAGAAGCAGCCAAAATGAGAAATGAGTTTCCTCCGCAGGGTGGCTGGGCTGTCCCTTAGAGATAGGGTGAGAAGCTCGGCCATCCGGGAGGGGCTCAGAGTAGACCCACTGTTCCTCCACAGTGAGAGGAGCCAGTTGAGGTGGCTCGGGCATCTGATCAGGATGCCTCCTGGTCGCCTCCCTGGTGAGGTGTTCCGGGCATGTCCCACCGGGGGAAGGCCCAGAGGAAGACCCTGGAGGGACTATGTGTCCCGGCTGGCCTGGGAACGCCTCAGGATCCCCCCGGAGGAGCTGGCAGAAGTGGCAGGGGAGAGGGAAGTCTGGGTTTCCCTGCTTCGGCTGCTGCCCCCGCGACCCGATTGCGGACAAGCGGTGGAGAATGGATGGATGGATGGATAGATCAAGGCCACAAGCCTGTGCGTTTTGAAGTTTTAAGATTGCTAAACCATTGTTTAAAAAACATTTCCCTTGATCAAGGCCTACTAGCAAATTGTACCAATATCCAGTTTCCCTTTTATTTCTAAAGTTACTCAGAAAAATGTTCTCAACTGTATGATTGT
>JABUIW010000035.1:2968751-3015289 GCA_013363375.1 Menidia beryllina | reverse complement strand
ATAATATATTTGATATATTCCAATCTGGTCATGAAATGTAAGAATCTTCCCTCTACATTAGAGTAAGTCATGGAATTTATCATGGAGATTTGTATCAACTAGACCGCACCTCAACTAGACCCTTGATCATCCACACATCTCAAAAGTAGCACATCATAAGTTTTCATCATCACGTGCATTTACACAACTTTCAGCTTCATGACTAATTAACTTTTTCAAAATTTGTTGGTATGTTAAACCTGCCAACAAAACGTTTTTTTATCATTTGCTTCCAACCTTTCTGTGATTCTGAATCATTAACATTTTTACTGGCATGAGTAACATAGGGCAAACAGTGCAATCTTTGCTAAGATGATTTAAATGTAGTCATGATTATCTTTATTATAACAGACCTGGATTAGTAGAATTTTAGGGTATAGCATCTATATACTGTATATGTACAATTGTTCGTTTCTGGGGTTTCTGGCTTTGTCCTGCGTTTTGATTCCATTTTGTGGAATGACACACCTATTGACCAAGGAAATCGATGAGCAATGATTCACAGCAACCAACAGATTAATGATGTTCATCTTTTTCTCTCCACACACTACAGAATCACTTTTCAAATCCTCCCTCTGCCCTGACCTCCATCTCTGCTTATCAGATAACCATTTCTAATAATAACATGGTAACTGTTATGTCCCTCTCCAGCAGCAGCCCTAGGTCAGTGTTCATTCTGTGCACCAACACTCAAACACACTGGAGGTAATGACTGTCTTGTTTCTACAGCAATACTACAGAGGTCTCTCCAACCTGTGAAAAAGAGTCCAACCAATTATTTATTATTGTTTTTTTTTCTTGATTTTGTTCTTTTAAGATAAATTAGAACTAGAATGAAAAATACATTACAGAATAACAGACACTTTATTAATCCAGAGGGGACGTTTTATTTTGGTTATTTAAATAAGACTGGACTCAAAGAAAGAGTTCCTGGTTTCAGCCTTCTTTGTGAGGAATTGTCATATTCTACTCCTGCATGGGATCTCTCCTCGTTATAGTTTCCTCCGACAGAAAAAAACAAACATGCTGTTCCATGATGGTGGCGAAACTCTTGAAGACCCAGCTCTTTAGAGAGCATCTCCTACTCAAATTCTCACCCTGTAGCCCCCACACCCTTCACTATCCCTTCTGCACTTCCCTCTTATACTGTGACCACTGTTTTCTCTAACAGAGTCTGACTAGTGATTTCCTTTCATGTAGCTTATTGTTAAGGTTGGATAAACAATAATAGATAAAAGAATCCACTAAATGTATAAACATAAACATTGGAAATGTTAGCATGTATGTGTTTTTTAAACCATGTGTTGCCCAGTGATATGGTGACCAGGGAGTACCCAGCCTCTCACCCAATGGCGGCAGGCTCCTGTGCACATCATTTAAATGCAGTTATTAAACACTATTACTTGAAACAAGATTTATGTCCACCAATTCAGCCAAAAAAGACCACGATATTTTTATGACTGTAGACTTTTATCACTCATCCAACAGAATAACCCAGATGTAGCCTCAACAATTATGTTTAACAGCTGAGGATTTAACAGGTGACTTGACTAAAAAGCTATGCAAGTTTTTCCCTGATGGATACATTGCGAAGACATTAATTGTCAAAGTAAACAACTTCATAAAGTCTTGCTCTTTCGACAGAATTTTTTGCTCAGCTATGTCTATTAAACACTGCTCATACATACGAAGGTACAGTGGATGTTGGATGCACACATGCCACAGTGTTTAATGGAACTGCAGAAAAAATTAAATCAAATAATTCTTTCAAGAGTACAATTCTCAACTGTTTGAGTGATGTGTTGTGGATAAAATATGCTTCCACTGCTGTGTTGTCTAAACTTAAACAAAGATAACGTATAAATAAAGAGAAAAGCTTTAAAAAATCACAGTTTCTTCATTACATTGGTCTTACAGTGGGGAAATATCAAAGGGGAGTTACAGCAGTTTCCACTACTGATGAATCAGTGCAGTGGTAAAGCGTGCTGCAGGAAGAAATGATAGTAAAGCTTTGTTGATGTTGATGCGGATTTCAAGGGTCATGGACCCTTACACTACCTACCTTGAGGATGTGGAATAACTTAGCTGTGAAGATGAGTGTTATTGATGGTTAGCAGATGGCAAAAGCCAGAAAGAGACAGAATGCTTGAGATGTGACGGCGGGTTTAATTACAAAAATGCGAAGAAAAATGCACAATAATAATCCAAACCCAGGTGTAATTCAGAAACTGGAAATTGAAAAATTGAAAAATTTCAATTGACCAGAGTGGGTTTTTGTGCAGTGTGGTTTGAAGAGGATGAGTTGACAATCTAATCTGATATCAGATAGCATAAACTCCTCAGCACATTACTAAATTTCAGTTCAGATTAGCCAAACAGGATTACATCCAACAAGAAAAGTACAACAAAAAATGCAGGGTACTGTAATCCTGTTCTGGGAAAAACAATCACAAGTGAAAACAGTAGAAAAGAAACTCATAACACAAAAACTATTGAACAATACTACTTGCTTGTAGATAAACTGGCATTGATTGACAAGCTCATTGGGATTTTAAACAGTGGAGGAGTTAATCAGGAGGACAGCCAGCAGTTAATGTCAGGGAAGCAGAAACCCAATGGACCTTTAAGATTTGGTATAAAACAGTCCTTTTTGACAATGTTTATCGTTGAAGATGTTTCAGGTGACCTAAAAATACTCCATAGTTATGCTGCTATGGGACTAATCTGCTTGGGGACCTTCCTTGATACAGCCTTTCCTCCTTCTGCTCTCCTTTTCTTTTTTTCAGTTACATAAGAACAATACTCCTAGTGAGAACAGTAAAATAGAGAGAAATTTTGGTTTGAGAACTCATAATTTTTTTCTAGTTTCATTAAGTTTAAGACAAGGTGTAGTGTTCTATGTGTTTCGGAGAGAAGTTCCTCAGCTTTTTTGTTAGTTGCATGAAGGCTGTCTCTAAGTACAATAGTTACTGGCTTGACATCATCCAAATATAAGTTCACTACCTAAATGAAACAATGAGTCCAAGCTCTTCCCATTACCATGACCTGGAAGTCTAGGATCAGAATAGGTCTAAGGACATTTGCTAAAAAGTGATAGACTCTTTGCTGTTGTATTTTTTTATTGCAAAGCCAGTGTAAGAGGCAATCAATATAAAAAATATACCACGTCCATGTGAAGCTTAGGTCACTTTACATATAAGTAGCAAAATGGAAAGTTCTTAACGTGGCCTGTTAATATGCTACAAACAGCAACTCATATTGATTGGCCCTCTTAGTCTTTTGACCGTGCTTTGGAATGGTTGTCATTCTTCTTCTTGAGGACTTCAACAACCGTCTGGGTAATGATAAAGTAACCTTCAGGTAGCGTAAGAAGGAACAACCTTCCCAATCTGAAATAAAGAATCCTTTTTTTAAACTTCCTTCCTATAGCTTAGCTGTTCATTACAAACACCATGTTTGAGTTTAAGGTGTTTCATAGCTATACCTGGCATCAGGTCATGTGAAGCTAAAGGCTGGTAATCAATTTGACACTGCAAAAGCTTACAGTTGATCATCACCTAGTGGTCAATTGGAACCCTCTGAGCAAACGAGGGAAGGCAGCAGTGCACCCTTTGCCTTCCCTGGCTTGCTCTGTCGTTTTTCTATGCCATATCATTTTCACAGTTGCTTCTGAAACTTCTTGCATATTAAAGGCTTCTGCTCTAATGTGATGCTGGTCTCTCTCAGGGGGATATAGCTCCTCCTCCTCCCCATGTACATGTATACATGTACAGTTAAGTGCATGTACATTTGTAAATATACTACTTGGACAAGTACTAATTGTACATGTATACATTATTGCATACACTCAAAACTTTGAAAGGTTTTTATGTTGAATACAAACTAGTCTAAAAATACTATAAAATAGTATTGAAATTATATACACTAAAACAACAAGGCTAAAATAATTATAAAACACTGATATTGCACAGCTTAACACTTATTTGCTCTCTCAATCATCCAATGTCTCTCGTCTTATATTCCCTGTTGTGAAACCTGCTGCAGCTAATTCACTGCTGCCACTACTATTAAGTACCATATAATATATGTATATATTGTATAGCTTTCAAAATCTGTTGGAGTTACATTGATAGCATAAGTGTTGAAGAGTTACTATGATTCTAAAACAGCTCAAACCAAAGTTAAAGGTCTTCATGAGCAAGAGTGGGGATTTACCGAGGACAGGTACCAGTCCATCCCAGAGCCACACCATGCACACACATTCATGGTGGGAGAAAGCCAGTAAGAATTCACGGAGATAACATGCAAATTCCACACACGAAGGACTGATGATTGAATACAAAGAATAGATAGATTTCTTGTGGAATGAATCTCAACCAGTATAAACTGAATGGCTTGTTAGGTTTCCATTGGTAGATAGTGGTCTATGATGGCAATACAGAAGTAAAAAAACATCTTCATCAACTACCTAAGGCAAAATGGGAGTTGGGGGGGAGCACTTGTGTGCAGTAATGGAGTAGACACGTTTCACTGAACCCATTACCTTTGTTTGCATTTAATTGCTGCACCAAACTACTTAATTTTTTCACGGGAAGAACAGTAAGCATCCATCATATTTGTAGCTTGCACCTTTTGTTGTTCAGACCCTGCCCAAGAGCAATGAAGCCAAGACGATGACATCACAAATGTTCACCTGTTAACAATGAGGCCATTTTAGAGGGGCAATTTGATTTGTAAAAGGCTCGCTTGTCAAGTTAATAAACTATTTTAATCTTTTTCTCCCACTTTTGACATTGTATATCAGATGATGAGACAATGTACTGTCTCTTTGGCTCTTGCTGTAAACTTGAGATTTTTTAATAATAATGTTTATGGCAGAGATTTGAAACCTGGTAAATATCTGACTGCTTTAACATTTCTCTTAACCTTCCCATGCTTCTCCAGCAGGCTCTCATGCTGGGTTATCTTGAGAGAATGGAAATCCACCACTCTTCCTTGTTTAAACATCGTTTAATGATATGGCCATATTTCGTTATGAGATTTAATATGCTTTATCTACATCAGTTCCTGGATGTGAAGGGGCCTTTACTAGGCATGTACAAAGTATATACTTTTATACATGTTCTGATCATTTGTATCTGTTTTTGGCTATCATTATTATCATTAATAGTAGTTGCAGTAGTACTAGCATTATCATTATATAACTCTGATCCGTCATTTGAATTGTGATGTTCTGGACAACAGCTTATCGTGAGTTTAAGTCCTAAATGCCTCTTGGGATCGACTCTAATAACTGTTTTGTGCTTCATAATTCACTTTGAACTGACATGAACATGTACATCTCTTATATACAGTACACTAGCTGGCTGGCTGTCCTTTCCACTTTGTTTTTCTATGGGTGTAAGTTTTTTATATTGAAACAATAAATTATGTTTTTTACAAACTGATAAATGTCCATCTCTGATATACACTGGGGCTATTTATATGTTTGGTATGTCTAAGTTTTTCCTATGGTAGAGAAATTCCTAAAATATAAGATGATCCGCAAAGTTGCCACAATTTAGTTTAAAAATTGTATTGTCATGCAGAAAGAAGTCTCCTTTTACAATGAAAATCTCACCGGCTGTCTGCAAGAATGCTAGTCAAAGTAATCAAAGTAAAAGTGGATTAATGTTAAATGGCTTAGGAGTAAAATACTATATACAATTAAGCAAAAGAAAAATGATAAATATGTTGAAAATTGCAAATCAAATGTCACAGAATGACTACTAGTAGTACTAGTTCATTTCACTGATTAGCTGTTTTGGAATGGGGAAGAAGAGGAGCCCTGTGGTCTTGCATTTCACTAAACCGTACAGATTGCCGCTTCCCTCACTGCTGCTCGCCAACGTACGCTCCCTGGAAAATAAAATGGACTACCTCAAGCTGGAACTACACTCAAAGCTTGAAACAAGAAACTGCTGTGCCATTGTCCTCACTGAAACATGGCTCAGTGAATCGGTCCCAGATTGCGCAATCAGCCTGGATGGGTTAACAACATTTAGAGCTGACAGAAGCAGTGCTCTCACAGGTAAAAGCAGAGGGGGGGGCGTTTGCATCTACACGAAGAACAGCTGGTGTACCAACGCTTCCTGGGTCTCCAGTCACTGCTCTGCAGACATTGAACTCCTGACTGTGAGATGCCGACCCTTTTACCTGCCACGTGAATTCACCAGCGTCACCATTGTTGCTGTTTACATCCCACCTAGCGCCAACACAAAGCAAGCCCTCAGTGTTCTCTACCATAACATCACGGACATGCAAGCCACACAGCCGGATGGTGTTTTTATTGTTGCTGGCGACTTCAACCAGGCCAACATGAAGACTGTACTTCCAAACTTTTACCAACACGTGGACTTTGCTACAAGAGGGGAGAACATGCTGGACCTTGTTTACACCAACATAAAGAAGGCATACAGAGCAGCTCCCCGCCCTCACCTGGGCTCCTCAGACCATATCTCTGTCATGCTAATTCCTGCATACCAGCCCCGGCTAATCAGAGAAAAACCTGCAGTGAAGAAGGTCCGGGTATGGCCTGTGGGAGCGATGTCTGCACTACAGGACTGTTTTGAGTGCACTGAATGGAGCATCTTCAAGGAGGCTGCAACAGACAACCAGCGTACCAACGTGGAGGAGTATGCTGCATCGGTGTCCGACTACATCAGTTGGTGCATGGAAAACGAGACAGCAACAAAAACAATTGTCACTCGGGCAAATCAGAAACCTTGGATGACCAAGGAGGTTAAAGCGAAGCTGAAAGAACGAAATGCTGCGTTCAAATCTGGTGATGCTGTGGCTCTCAGGTCTACAAGGGCTAACCTGAAGCACGCCATCAGAGATGCCAAGCGAGCCCATAGCCGAAAAATCCAAGGTCTCTTCCAAGACTCCAATGACACGAGGAAACTGTGGCAGGGCATCCAGTCTGTCACGGACTACAAACCCCCTCCCTCATCCTGCCAGAACGACACCGGCTTTCTCAACGAGCTCAACAACTTCTTTGGAAGATTTGAGGAGCTGAACTCCAACCCTGCGAGGAAAGCGACACCACACCCAGACGAGCGGGCGCTCAGACTAGAAATATCAGCAGTGCGGAAAGTTCTGAGGAAGGTCAATGTGCGGAAAGCTGCAGGTCCCGACAACATTCCAGGTCGGCTGATTAAAGAATGCTCGGACCAGCTGACCCACGTGCTAACGGACATCTTCAACACGTCCCTGAACCAGGCCATTGTCCCACGGTGCTTCAAGTCTGCCACTGTCGTTCCGGTCCCAAAGACAACCACCATCACGTGCCTTAACGACTTCCGCCCCGTCGCACTCACATCCTCCATCATGAAGTGCTTCGAAAGACTTGTTAAGGACCACATTATCTCAACGCTCCCCCCATCACACGACCCGTTCCAGTTTGCGTACCAGCCCAAGCGCAGTGCGGAGGATGCAGTCTCCACTGCTCTCCACCTGAGCCTGGAGCACCTGGAGGAGAAGAACACCCACGTGCGGATGCTGTTCCTGGACTTCAGCTCAGCATTCAACACGATCATCCCCCAGGACCTGGTAGGCAAACTGGGCCCCTTAGGAATAAACACCCCCCTATGCAACTGGCTGCTGGACTTCCTCACTGACAGAACCCAGGCTGTCAGAGTGGGGAACAACACCTCCAACGTCATCACCCTGAACACTGGCACCCCCCAGGGCTGTGTCCTAAGCCCCCTGCTGTTCACCCTGATGACCCACGACTGCCGTCCACGCCTCAGCTCCAACCACATCCTGAAGTACGCGGACGACACCACAGTAGTGGGCCTCATCCGGGACAACAACGAGGCCGCTTACAGGGAGGAGGTGCGGCATCTGGTGGACTGGTGCAGAGTGAACAACCTGATCCTGAACGTCAAAAAGACCAAGGAGATTATCGTCGACTTCAGGAAATCCAGACCCACCCACACACCCCTCCTCATCAACAACTCAGCTGTGGAGGTCGTAAGCAGCACCAAGTTTCTGGGGGTGCACATCACTGACAACCTCAGCTGGTCAGTCCACATCTCCTCACTGGTGAAGAAGGGCCAACAGCGCATGCACTTCCTGCGTCGGATGAGGAGAGCATCCCTCCCGCCCCCCATCCTTCAGACCTTCTACAGAGGGACCATCGAGAGCCTGCTGACCAGCTACATCTCCATCTGGTCTGGGAGCTGCAAGGCCTCTGACTGGACGTCGCTTCAGAGGGTGGTGAGGACAGGGGAGAAGATCACGGGGGCGACGCTCCGAAACATTGCGGACAGGCGCTGCCTTTCCCGGGCTCGCCAGATACTCTCCGACCCCACCCACCCCAACCATGGACTGTTTTCCCCCCTGGCGTTTACTCTGGTAGCCAAGAAATTGACATTTCGTTGTTCAAGTTCACCTCATGTTTTTGACAATGACAATAAAGGAAGTCTAAGTCTAAGTCTAAGTCTATCTGTACCTCTGGCCTGAGGGAAGAGGTATGAACAGTCCATGCTGGGGTTGGGTGGGTCTTTGCTGATGGAGGTAGCTCTCCTGTGAACTCTAGTCATGATGCTCTCAACAAAACAGCTGTAAAAAATTCCTGTGGTTGTCAGCCAACATGCCAGACATCCTTACCCTCCTCAGAAAATACAGCTACTGTTGAGCCTTCTTCACCAACTGTGTGGTGTCCTTTGAAGTCTTATCTGATGTGGAGCCCCAAGCATTTGAAGGTGCACAATAATGAATTATAGCTGATTAAGTCTCCTCTTCTTTCTCATGTCCACAATCATGTCATTCATCTTTTCTGTCATGAGGTTGCAGTGTCTTTCCTCCTGTCATAACACCGATTTGCAACCTCCACCCTGCAAGCCACAATGTCCCTGCCAGTGATGAGTCTTATAACAGCAGTGTCATCAGCTAACGTCCGGATGATGTCCTTGTGAGGGGAAACATATGGGTGAAAAGGGTGTTGAGGATAGGGCTGATGAAGCACAACCATGGAGTGCACGCACTTGTGATGATACTGGCTGAGGTCCTGTTGCTGATCCTGACAGACTTGGGCCTGGCAGTCAGAAAGTTCAGGATCAAGTTGCTTCTGACTTTTATACATTTTATTATTGAACTTGTGTTGAAGACAGAGCCGTAATCAACAAAGAGCATCCTGATGTAAGAGTCTTTGCTTTATTCTTCCAGCCATTACACGTAATGTAATAGATCATGGGTCACCAACACGGTGCCCGCGGGCACCAGGTCGCCCGCACGGACCACACGAGTCGCCCGCAGGCTTGTTCTAAAAATAGCACAACTCAATAGTGAGCTGCGTCTAAAATTTAATTTTGTTCCGTTGCTATTCTTTTTAATATCACTTGCATTCATATAGATTTGATTTAAAATAACTTAAAAATATGTTCATTATATATTAAGTTTAAGTTTTCTCTAGTTCAAAGGTCAGTATTGTGCACGTGACAAAACAAAACCAGTGTCAGTGGAGAGTAAGCTAGCGGGCGCAGCGGAGATGGGTGCAATTTCTTACCCCAAAAACATGGGAGAAAAACGAAAGAAAACTTATCACTTTCACAACGAATGGGAGGAGGAGTTATTTTTTACGACTGTAAAATAAACCTGCGTGTGTCTGATTTGCGGGGAAACTGTGGCGACGGCAAAGCGGCACAATGTGGAGAGACACTTCACTTCACCACAAAAGCTAGCATGCTAACTACCCACCGGGAAGCGCACTACGGGCAGAAAAAGCACATCTGAAATACGCACTCACAGTTGCAGTTGTCACGTCTGGTGTCTCGTCATGTCATGATTACCCATTGTGTACACCTGGGGTTCCCCTCCCTCGTGTGTTTAAATAGTCCTGTTTTCCCCTTGTCTGGCGCGGGTGCGTTTTCGTCTTTCGTCTTTTCGTCTTTCGTCCGTCTTGTCCATCGTCACCCCCACGCCAGGTTTGTTTTTCCATAGTCTTTTGTTTTTGTCATAGTCATAGTTCTGCCACAGCCATAGTCACAGTTTTGTCACAGTCTTGTTAATCTTTATTTTGTTACTTTGTCATAGTTCTGCCACAGTCTTGTTTGCTTTGCTTTGATACTTTGCCCACAGTTTTCCACAGCTTTGATTTGTACTTTGTCTGGACATTCACCCTGTTTTTGTACAATAAACCTTGTTTCCCTCATCTCCGCACCTGAGTCCTCCGTCACCACCAACCCCACATGACAGCAGTGACTAGTTACACACCAGATTACAATGCACTGATGAACAGCATGCAATGCCAATCTGTTAAAGATTTGGTCATGAGATTTCAGATTTCTTTTTAATATGTGAGTTGATTTTTCTTTAACATTAGATATTTGATAATTTTTTGAAACATGGTGCAACATAGTTCATGATTTGTTAAAAGGTTTTGTCAGTGGCTAGTGAAAATTAGTGAAATTGAAAACTCCTATCTAAATGTAGTGATGTACAGTAAGTGATCTGAAAATTTAACAGTTGCTGAGATAAATAGAGATAAAGTGGTGGATATTGATATGTTTCCCATTTTGTTGTCACTGTTGTCACAGATGAGTATCATTAATGATTATTAATAAAGTATAGCTAAAAGCATATTGAGCAAATGAATTATTTCAGAAGAGTGTATCAAACTGGTAGCCCTTCATGTGACTCAGTACCCATGAAGTAGCTCTCCGTTTCAAAAAGGTTGGTGACCCCTGTAATAGA
Source organism: Menidia beryllina (assembly GCA_013363375.1). Lineage (NCBI taxonomy): Eukaryota > Metazoa > Chordata > Actinopteri > Atheriniformes > Atherinopsidae > Menidia > Menidia beryllina. The sequence continues at coordinate 3,004,513 of JABUIW010000035.1, read as the reverse complement.
TGAAAGAAGCGAAAGCCAACAAAATATCATACAAACGAAACAATACCCTTATAGGTCATTACATAAAATATATCAAGCGATATCAAAGTTTTCAGTTCTGCTCTATATCACAGTTTTTCATAAAACCAAGTATAAGTGTGTCGGGATTTTTTGACAATTACCTAATCTGTAAAAATCCTTACAAATATGGCAAAGAAGAAGACTGCAACTCACCCAGATCAGTTAAAAATTATCCCCTCGGAGCCACAATGCACTGCCACAATGGTGTTCTCACACACTGGATGACCTTCCTGATACAACCTTCACAGTTTTATGGGTTTGGGACTTTCATAAACAGGGCAAATATACCATAGTCCATTTGAGGCTGCATTCACAAGTAACTGCTCTTATCCCTGAGCAACAGCCCACAGTAATGCAAAAATAATTCACAAACGATAGAATGTTTATTAGTCACTTAATGAACATGTTATTATTATTTATAAAGCCTTAGAACCTGTCTAGAGGCCTATGAAACACAAACTAAATATAGTACATTCATTAGGGGACATGTTTAAAAGCAAATAATTCGAAATAACTAGATTATGACATGGCAGACATCTTTACAACCCCACCCAGCCATTACCGGACAAAATAGATATTGTTAGGGCTCGACGAGAACCGAACCCTTGTAGCGAAAAAAACAAGGAGGGAAGGTAAGGCAGTCTTTTGAGGTGGCACGCCACCATTTATTTTCCCAGAAGTAGGGACGGAAATGAACAAACAAAACGCAGGAGGCCCGCAGAGCAGGGATGGCAGGATCTTTTAATCTTTTGTTTTCACCACAACCTACCGAGCAAAATCCTGTGTCAATGTGGACTGAAGCCAGGAGCTCTATGTATTCTAGTTTTTTGTGTGTATATACAGGTATGCATATGTGAGCAAGCAGGGCATTACCAAATCGTCTTAACTTACTGGCACTAATAAAACAGATATATGGTGATATCCAATAAACAAATACATAAAACTTAAATCTCTCTGAAGTTTTAATTGTGTCATTCAAATCTGAATGGAACATATTCTGTTGAACTTCTTCATTAGTGTAGTGTAGCTATGAAGATGCCTGATCAGTAATTTTAGGAGTAAAACTTTTAAAAAGACATAACATAATAAAGCCAATGCTGCTGGCTGAAACTGAATATATGTAGCAAAGAAATATAGAATATTTCCTTCACATCAAACAGTCGTGACTGTTCTAAACCCAGCTTTGCAGATAAAGCTTGTCAGGAAGGTGGGTGTTGACGGAGGACTCAGGTGCGGAGATGAGGGAAAACAAGGTTTATTGTAACAAAAAACTCATGACGAGTGAATGTCCAGACAAAGTACAAATCAAAGCTGTGGAAAACTGTGAGCAAAGGCAAAGTAACAAAATAAAGAACAACAAGACTAAGGCAAAACTATGATGGACAAAGTTACAAAATAAAGATTAACAAGACTGTGACAAAACTGTGACTATGACAAAAGCAAAAGACTATGGCAAAAGCAAACCTGGCGTGGGGGTGACGAAAGACGGACGGACAAGACGGACAAGACGGACAAGACGGACAAGAACGCACTCGCACAAGACAAGGGGAAACGAGGACTATTTAAACACATGAGGGAGGGAAACCCCAGGTGTACACAATAGGTAATCAAGACAAGACGAGACACCAGACGTTACAAAGCTGGTCTCTATAGTATCCTTTAAATTGTTGATACATTATACTGTATATCTAAAACAGACTTTTTTGTTCTTGAAAGGAACTTGACTAATTAAGAATAAAATGTTTATTGCCAACACTTGCATGTCACACAAAGTGCTTTTTAAACACATGTGCAACTGAGAATATTTAGAATATAGTTTTCTTTTTTTTGTCACATTGAAATGATACACCTGTTGATGTCATCAGATAAATTAACTTCATTATTTCCTGACATCAAGTATCACCATGCAACAAAGATAAGTTCATTGATTTATTTATTTATTTTTCATTATCTATTTGAATTTTCAATCTAAACTAAGTATACAACTGGCCTGGTGTTATTCCTTGTTGCCAGAGGATTTAAAGCCACATAAGGACTATGTCTTTTATTTATTGTACCTATTGGTTCTGTAAATGTATTTTATGCAGTAATAATAATTCACCTGACTTTCTATTTTAATTTTGCAGAAATTGTACTTTAGTTTATACCTGGTAGAACACATTGTTCCTGTCTATGTTGCTTTTATATTCTCACCTTTTTCTATCGTGTTATCATTTCCTTAGTATAAACCCTGCATGATCAATTTGTTTACATACCATTTCTGCTTTTGTCTATCAATTCAATTTTTTTCCAAATTACATCCATTTGGTCATTTGTTTAAATATACATTTTCAGCAGTGTTCTGAAAAAATCAGTTTGGTCGGTTCTCTGCTCTGGAGTGTTTTCAAAAAATGTTGCAAGGTTTTCTAGTGGGATTTTTTCATTCGTGCCCACTCAGACCTACAGGGTTTGCCCAGGCATGGCCCAACATGGTTTAGGTGGTTTCGACAACAGATTATGTACCAGCAGTCAACATGGGGATTGTCGCATGACATCATTTGTAAGCAACATAGGCATTAGACATCCAGGACATTGTGGCTACTATAAACTAACTAAACCTCAGGTTCACTGTGGTGTTGGTCCATGTAATGGATGTTATAACGTTTATTATCACAGCAATAATTAAATCGGAATTTCTTTGTTACCCCATTTCCAAAGTAGACAGGGTTTACCTGAAGGAGTCACTATCTAATCATGTGACACCCTAGCCAAGTCTTCCTAGTCGGCCGTCGGTCCGGCTCAGCCCAAATGTAACTGGGACTGAGTAGGTGCTACAGTTTTAACTTGTTCGGTGGGGCCATGCCATGCTTAGTAGGCTCTAATAGAAATGTCCCATATGTTACTATATCTGCCTTGGTCTTGCTTCTTGTTGAGTTTGCATTAGAGTGAAAACAGTTTACTGGGAGAGCTTTCAGATTTCTCTCCCTGAGATCAAAATAGACCTAATGGTTGGTAAATTCATTGACAATTTCTCTAAAACCCTATACCTCTATTTCAACTTAAAAACAGCCCAGTTTTTTTGTCTTTCTATTTTAGAAAACAGTTTGAGTGACAAGAAAAAAAATGGTCACACACATTACCCATACTTGACTAAGAAAATAAATTTAATACATGACTTATTTGTACTCATTTTCTTTTCCAGTTGTACATTGTGTAGTGTGCACCTTGACACTGAATCTTATATTGCCTCCAATGTGTTCCTTCATCTGTTTGCAGATAAAGAGGGTGGAAGCAACTGTATATGATCAAAGGCTAAAGATCAAAAAGTCCTCTATGTAGGTTTTTCAGTAGTGTTCAGTGGAATTATGAAAATTCCGCAGTGTTTACATGTTTTTTTCTGTCAGTCTGCTATAGAATGACAAAGAGTTACTTTTTAATAAAAGGACAACGCAATGAACTATCAGCATTATTAATTGTAAAAGGTTATGTTGATGAGGAGAGGTCGTGGGTTATTTACAACAAAACTTGCCCTCACAATAATTGAGGAAGGACCACTAGTAAAGTGTAAAAGGTTGCCATCTTAGCCTGAGCATGATTGATGTGAGCAAAACAGCATGCAGCAGTGCGCAAGCTGAGTTCTCAACAACTGTCTCTGTGGCGACAGACAGGTAGAGGAAGTAGGTTGACCAATGTATCGTCATGACAAAATGCTTAACAACAGTAACAAAGCACTCTGGGTTTTAGGTCAGGGTCATATAGATAAACATTAAAAAATTCTTGCTTGTTGATGCTATGTAACATTTACTTTGAGTAGGACTGTTTTCCTACTGCAATGTATTCAAATTAACACCATCCAAACTTTAAATTGTGCACAGTAGAACCATTTCTATCATTTCTTTGTCAGGGAAAATTGTGTGTAACGATTACAACCCATTAAAGCATGATCCAACAAAAAAGTTTTTTTTCGTCTAAAACACTTTAACAAAATATGAAAAAAAAGAAATAGATAAAAATATGCATTATCTATTACCAAGCATAAGTCAAATTGTCCTTTGTTATTGTCTTCTGCCACCTTTTATCAGGTATACCTGGTTGTGTGCAACCAGATAAACCACAGATGTTAAAGGACGACAGTCTCCTCAGGAAGTACAGCCTGCTCTGTGTCTTCCCCTACAGGTGGCTCGTGTGTGTTGACTAGTCCAGCTTGTTGTCCAGCCACAGCCCGAGGTATTTGTTTGAGTCAAAGATCTAAACCTCCTCTCCCTCTAGTAAGACTGGTTTTGGATTTGGTCTGGTCCTCCCAAAGTGTATGATCAGCTCCTTTGTCTAAGAGGTGTTGAGCTCCAGGTGGTTGGTGCGGCACCAGATTTCAAAATCCCCCACCATACTCCGATACTCCTCCTCTCTGTCATTCCTGATGCATCCAATGATGGCTCTTTCATCAGCTTTCTCTGATCCTGTAAGAAGAGCAACCCTCTTCTTATTAAGGTCAACTTTGACTTCCTTTGTTATCATGGCTTGTTGTTCGGGTAACAGCGGGCCGTCTTAACAGGGGACACCATGTCTGCTCAAAAGTTCAGGTAGTCCCTAATGTGTAAGGCCCTCTAGATCCTCACCATCTGGATTGGTCAGCACATCCCAGTCCTTGGTGTTGTAGCAGTGTCTCCGGGCACTTTCTGTCTCAAGAGACCACCTCCTAATGTAGCAATTTGGAATAGGCTGCTTTTTGACCAAGGCTATAGGTGAACCAGGTTGTGATCTGACTTCCCTAGTGGGGGGGGGGGGGGGGGGGGGGGGGGGGGTGCGGCTCTGTATACATCCCTTACATTTGCATACAGCGAATCGATTGTCCTGTTATTCCTTGTAGGACAGCTTACAGCTTGATTAAAAACAGCCAAGGTAGGTCCCCAGATATAATAATGAATGCCTCAGGGTGCTGTGTCTGCAGCCTTGCTGTGACAGAGTGGATCTTCTCACATGTGGTTGCTGTGTCCACTATTGGTTGAATGTAAACCCCCGATGGAGATCACGTGACTGAATTCCCTAAGCAGTTCATTTAGCTGCATACCAACAGCTAAAAGTTTGAGGTCTCGGCAGCACCACACAACTTTACAGAGATACAGTATGTCCTGGTTTACACAAGCAATTGTTTATGTACATGATGAGTCCCCCATCTTTCCCTTTACCACTTTCTTCCATGTCTTTGTTGGCTCTCACAGCGGTGAATCCCAGCAAGTCCATGTGATTCTTTTCTAAAAAATCTGAGAAAGAACCAGAGAAATGATCCAAGTGTGGCGTTACCTATGCGTCCCCGATTGGCAACTTGAATTTTAAAATCACTAATTTAATAATACTGTAAAGTTACCTTTAAGACACACAGGCCCGCTACATATGAGGCACGAGACAATTCTACTCAATCCAATCAGTTTATTTATTTCAGTTTTCTAGCCAGAAATATATTAATTTATAATCACTCACACATTAAAATGACATTTAAGGCGCAACTCGAAGCTGGCAGTGACCTACAAAGGAAACACAGCAAACAAAATAAAAGAAAATCGTGCACAAACCAAAGAAAGTAACACCACCCGGAAAGTCCACCACCAACACCACGGGCTGGCCGTTCCTGTCAAAATAAGGGAGACATTCAAATTACATATATTTCACGGCTATACAGTTCAGTTCACATGAATCAAGCAGTAGCAGTCCAAGTTAGGAGTCCGTCCTGAGACGAACAGCCGCGCCACGGCAAACGCCGCCCGGAGCGGCACTAGAAGGATCAGGACGAGCTGGTCGCAAATCAGCCTGAATCAGCCAAACTGGACGAAGGACAAGAGCCAGCTTACGCCGACCAGGACAGCAGGCATGAAGCCGACAACCAGGGCGACGGGTAGACAGCCGTCAGCCGCCGACGAATAACCAGGTCACAGGCGGACGGACCAGGAACAACCGAGCATGGGCAAGCAGCCGGCCAAGGACAAACAGCAGCGTCTATCAAACATACATGTCAAAAATAGAATTTGGAAGCATACGTAAAATGAGCTTTAGCTTACCACTGAGCTTGATGAGTTATGCCTCTGGCAGGGAGGAGAAGCAGGCAGCTTGTACAAGTCACCTAGGTGTTACAGGTAAATCTGAGCTAAAGTCAAGCTAACAAATATTAAGGATGTAAGAAGCTTCTTACCACCAGAAGGCTTGATCAGCGATTAGTGTTTAAGCGCGTCAGTCATATAGCGCCAACCAACAGTGAAGTCTGAACCGGAAGGAAACGTGTCGTCTACCAGGTGAGGGAGGACCCTTTATATACAGGCAGCGCCACAACCAATTAAAGTCAGGCACTTGTGTGGTGCGTTCAGAGCCCACAGTGTCACGAAGGTGCCCTGGTTGAGGGGTTTTTGTCTCGTCTTTTTCTAGTCTCGTCATTTCCTGTTTTATTTTGAAGAATAACCCTCATCTCGTTTCAGGTCACTTGCACTTCCTGTTGTGTCACCAGTCTGAGCGTCTCCCTGATTACCTATTGTCTGCACCTGGGCATCCCTTCCCTCTTGTGTTCAAATAGTCCTCGTCTCCCCTTGTCCCATGCCAGTGTGTTTTGTTCCCAGCCACAGAGCCTGTCTTGTCCTTAGTCCTTGTCATAGAAACCGTCACAGTTCCCGTTCCTTGCCTTTTGAGCCCCCTTCGTTTTTGCCTCTGCAACGAGTGCTTTTTCCGTTCCTCCTAGACGTCACATTCCTAGTGAGTACTTTGGTTGTTACTTTGTTCCCGTCTTGCCTCCTTGAGAGGGATTTACTTTGTTACTTTGCAGCTTTGATTTGTAACTTTTCACAGCCTCGGTTCGAGAGCCATTTCTGTTTGTACTTTGTCCTCCGTTTCTGGAGCGATTTATGTTTGTTTTGTCCACTCCTTTTGAGTGCGCCTTTTGTTAATAAACTTTGGATTTTTTGACAACTCTGCTCCTGAGTCCACGTCCACGCACGTGTCACACAGGGCATACTGCCACACAAGTATAAATGTGTAATTTATTTATGTCACATGTAAAGCATATCAGCGTGCCGGCTCTTAACATGGCTCAATGAGGATCTCTATCAGAAAAGAGTCTCAATTTCCATGTGTAATGGGCATTTATGTTATTGGGCTGGGCCTGCCCTGAAGGCTTGACACATCCAAGTCTTATTGGCCAGTACCATCTGACATGGTACAGCTAGGTCCCAATCCATGCAGTTTCCACTGAGATGTGATAAGAAATGTGTGTGCTTATTTGTTGTCCTTGAAGACGTGTATCTAATGTGTCATGGGAAAAAGAGAGATATTTCTAAGTACAACTATAGACATAACATGATTTCAGTGTCTGAGTATAATTCTTAAAATGAACAAAACCGTTAGTAAATCATATTAAATGGAGTGGAAAGTTAGTAAATATAAGACCATCTTAATATCAGTATCAATATCTCCTTAAAGATGAACCAACAGCTTTCCCTGAAAATCTAAGTTGTTCAGTTTGGACAGTTCATTGATCTTGTTCAGCAGCAAGTTCACATTCCTCATGATGATGGAGGGAATCGATGGCTTGTAGAGTCGCCGCTATTTTAACCTTAACCTTAGCCCCAGCCTTGCAACCCAGCCTCTGCCGGGATGATGTGTTGTACCCCGGCTCATCCCATTATTCGCATAGCAAACAGTTCCTCTCTCAGATTACTGAGAATACTGGCTCCTGGTTTCACAATACAGCAGAAACTATCAATATGATATATAAAATATATTTTTTAAAAACCAAGGTCTCTTCACAAGATGAGTAGGAAAGCAATTAAAAAGTTAAAAGCAATTTCAGGTTAAAAGGTCAAAAGGTTAAAAGAGCTAAAGAGACTGGACAACTGGAGAGGCAGCCGTCTCCTACAGTGTCAGAGTGCATTATAGGGTTAAAGAGAACTCCGACAGACTACAAAGATTGCAGTTTACTATTCTTACACATGTGTACAAATGACTCATGAATTAGTTGCTGATGGCATGTTATATGGGGCCAGAGGTCTGGCCGCACCAGACATGTAAAGTGGAACATGCAAATTTCCAACTTATTGGCTTTTTGATGGCTTTTAGTTAGAAAAACATGATAAATGGGTTCCACTGAAGGAAAATAGTTTCTCCTGCCATTTATTGATTGTTGTTGTGAGGTGTCCATCAGACACTGAAAATACTTGCTTCATTGTGAAATGCATGGAAAATTTCAACTTTTGTGATTTATATCACATTACATAAAATATTATCTCAAGGCACTTACAGTTCAATGATAGACAATTATAGTCAAATTACTTGCATTACATTATAATTGAAAATATTCTAAATCCAAACTATACCTATTTTTATAATAGCAGATAAAAAAGTCAAATGTGGCAGAAGAAAGCAATCCAAATACTGAACACAGTCAGTATGACTAGCATCACATTCCTAACAGTTATATAATTTTAACTTTAACTTGGTGTAAGTGGTCTCATAAACATGTCTGTGGAGGGGGCATGGCGCTCAGCTGCAGGAGGGGAGGTATGGGGAAGGCACAGGGAAGCAGTGCCAGGGGAGGTGATTAGCACACCTGGAATAAGTTGGCTAATCATTCTCTCCCTATAAAAACAGTAGCATGCTGGACCTGAACAGAGAGGACTGGAGTCGGAGAAGCAACTGAGCCACGAGATCGGAAACCATTGAGCAACCAAAGCAGCCCAATGCTGGGCGTGTGTGTGAGAGGGTGTGTGTGTGTGTGTATGTATGCACGCACGCAATAAAAAAGAGTGTCAACAAATCCTGGACTCAGAAGAATCTGTCGAGGCACCCACAGTGGTTGAATTGCCACAATTGGTGCCTGACGTGGCCCCGACAGATGTACGGAGGCAAAAATGACAGAACCGCAGTACCCCATACTGACGCTGGCCCAGATGATGGCTGAGATGGCCGCAATGAGCCGGGAATACGCTGTCCTGAGCCGGCAGTAACTGAGGACTCTACTGGCTCAGACAGAGTGACCCACAGTCATTCCTTGTAATGTTTGAGGTGACAGCGTCGGATTCCGGGTGGCCGGATGAGGAATGGGCGGTGCAGCTGGGTCCCCTCCTGTCAGGAGAGGCCCAGACGGCAGCGCTCGGTCTGCCAGCCCCCTCCCGGGGACAATGCTGGGAGGTGAGGAGGGCCGTTCTGGATCGGCTGGGGTTCTCGACGGAGGACCATTGGCGCAAGTTCAGGGAATCCCAGCTGGGACCGGACGGCCCCCATTTGTCTTCGCGCAGCAGCTAAGGGATGCGGCGACCCGCTGGTTGCAGCCCGGCGAGGCTGCGGGCAAACAGCGGCTAGTGGAGACAGTGGTCCTGGAGCAGTTTGTGGTGGGGCTCCCAGCTGCAACATTGGACTGGGTGCCGTGCCACCGCCCAGCGGATCTGGCGGCTGCTTTCACTCTGGCAGAGGACCACCTGGCGGTCGTTTCTCAACATCGGACGCCGGGTGGCGAGCCGGATCGGTCAGCCACCAGACGGATCCAGCCTGCGGGGTCTGTCAACGGCTCGACCCCTTCTTGCCCCCTGTACTCTCCTCTCTGCCCCCTGCCCCCAAGTTCAAGGTCCCAGCCACTACGGGTGCTGCTCCCGACCCACAGAGGGCTCCTCAGGCGGCAGGGCAGGCGTGCTGGAGGTGTGGACTGCCCAGCTACTTTCGCAGTGCGTGCCCACTGATGGAGGTTGGCCAGGTGATTCGAGTGGTAGGCCCTCCAGCACCCTCCCCCGGTCCACATCGGGCGATGGTGGATTAGGCCTGCACCCAGTCCATGAATCACCAGAACCTGGTTTGATCCTGGGAATTATTGGAGGCGGGGTGTGTGGACATCGTGTGTGCATGGGGACATTCACAGATACCCTGTGGTGCCAGTGGAAATACGGTACAAGGGGAAAATAACAATATATAGGGGGCGGTTAGTCCCCACCTGGCGCACCCCCTGATTCTGGGTACTGATTGGCCAGGGTTTGACAAGCTAGTGGGGCAATGTGTGGGGTGCGTTCACAGCCGACAGGGACATGGGATATGTGCACTGTGCTCAGCGACGACGCGAGATTGTCCGACACTGCAGATGGAAGATTTTCCACTTGAGCAGTCTTGTGACGATACTCTGTGCTGTGCCTTTGACCAAGTGATGACAATTGATGGTCACGTGGTACACCCTGACCCATCGTTGACACTTTTCCCCACTTTTGAAGTCCAGGTGCCACAGGTCCAATGGGGGAATGAGGTTTCCTAGGGGAGCAAGGCTTGAAGGCGGGCTGAAGATAAATCCAATGAGAGTGCAGAACAGCCAGGACAAAACCACATGGGTCGCAGGACAGGCATAGAATTGAGAGGCAATCATCTGCCGTCGGACACGAGAGTGCAGGCATATAAAGGCTGCTGATTACCAACAGGCTGCAGGTGTGTTACTGAGCAGGCTTCCACCGTGAGCCTAGCCAGCCTAAAGCAATCAGCACAACCCAAAGGGGACGATCATCAAAGTTAACGTATCTCTACTTTTCATTGTGCAGGGACAGGTTGAATCAAGTGAGTCGTGACACGCAAACTATTGAGGTGATCACACAATTGTTGGTGCCTAAAAGCTGCCGGGAAATTGTTTTCCAGGTGGCTCATTATAACCCCTTGCTGGTCACGTGGGATATAAAAAAAAACACTTAACCGGATAATGGCCCGATTCTATTGGCCAGGAATTCGGGCAGACATGCGCCGCTGGTGTGTGATCTGCCCTGAATGCCAATTGGTTAACCCACCGTCCATCCCGACAGTGCCTCTGCGCCCCCTAGCTCTGATAGAGGTCCCGTTTGAATGGGTCAGGATGGACCTGATCGGGCCATTCCACCGGAGCGCACGCGGATATCGGTTTGTGTTGGTCCTTGTGGATTACGCAACCGCAGCCGGACGGCTCCCCGGCCTAAGTCAGGCGGTGGAGGTATGTGGTAGGGGCCTGCGCTCAGCTGCAGGAGGGGAGGTGTGGAGAAGGCTTAGGGGAGCAGTGACAGGGGAGGTGATTAGCACACCTGGAATCAGATGGCTAATCACACTCCCTTTATAAAAGAAGACTATATCCATCCATCCATTTTCCACCGCTTATTCGGGGTCGGGTGGCGGGGGCAGCAGCTGAAGCAGGGAAACCCAGACTTCATGTATCCTGCCACTTCTGCCAGCTCCTCCGGGGGGGATCTCAAGGCGTTCCCCAGCCAGCCGAGACACATAGTCCCTCCAGAGTGTCCTGGATCTTCCTCTGGTTCTTCTCCTGGTGGGACGTTCCAGGAACACCTCACCAGGAGGCACCTTAATTAGATGCCCGAGCCACCTCACCTGGCTCCTTTCGACATGGAGAAGCAGCGGTTCTACTCTGAGCCCCTCCCGGATTGCCAAGATTCTCACCCTATCTCTAAGGGAGATTCCAGCCTCTTCGCACTCGGCTGCGAACAGCTCCAGCAACAGCTGTAGATTACGACTTGATGACCCAAAAGGGCCGCATCATCCATAAAAAGCAGAGATGCGATCTAAAAGCCACCAAGACGGACACCTTCAACACCTTGGCTGTGCCTATAAATTATGTCCATAATTTTTATGAATCATGAACAGAACCACGGACAACAAGGGGCAACGTTGGCAGAGTCCTACTCTCAGCGGAAACATGTCCGACTCACTACCGGCGATGCGAACCAAGCTCTGACACCAGTCATACAGGGACCCAACAGCCCATAACAAAGGGCCCAGTACCCCATACTCCCGGAGCTACCCCAATAGATTTCCAGTGCGACACGGTCAAACGCAAGTCCCACACATGGACTGGTTGGGCGAACTCCCATGCACCTTCCAAGGACCATGCTGAAGGTATAGAGCTGGTCAAGTGATCCACGGCCAGGACAAAAAAACAGACTGCTCCTCCTTATTCCGAGGCTCAACTTTCCGACGGACTGAATAGACATTCCCAGGGAAGCGTAAGGGTGTAATTGGAACACACCCTACTGTCCCCCCTTTTTGAATAGGGGGACCACCACCCCAGTTTTCCAATCCAACGGGACTGTCCCTGATGTCCACACGATATTGCAGCTAACGCAACCCTACAACATCCAGAGCCCTGAGGAACCCTGGCTGAATCTCATCCACTCCCGGAGCCTTGCCACCACAAAGCTTTTTTTTTTTTTTTTTACTTTATTGCCAGTACATAACTTACAGACAGATATAACCGCACAATGCAGCAACAACAACATCAGCTTACAAAACTATAACAAAAAAGAATTAAAGACAGACAAACCTACAGTCAGCTGGACTGGAAAAAAAAACACCTTGATCGTGGATCACATAATATTTATACAGGGGTTGGACAATGAAACTGAAACACCTCTCATTTTAGTGTGGGAGGTTTCATGGCTAAATCGGACCAGCCTGGTGGCCAATCTTCATTAATTGCACATTGAACCAATAAGAGCAGACTGTGAAGGTCCAATTAGCATGGTAAGAGCACAGTTTTGCTCAAAATATTGCAATGCACACAGCATTATGGGTGACATACCAGAGTTCAAAAGAGGACCAGTTGTTGGTGCACGTCTTGCTGGCGCATCTGTGACCAAGACAGCAAGTCTTTGTGATGTATCAAGAGCCACGGTATCCAGGGTAATGTCAGCATACCACCAAGAAGGACGAACCACACCCAACAGGATTAACGGTGGACGCAAGAGGAAGCTGTCTGAAAGGGATGTTCGGGTGCTAACCCGAACATAAAACCACGGCTGCCCAAATCACGGCAGTTACGGTGTGGAGAAGCCCCAAAGAAGCGTACCACCCAGACTGTTGCATGACCAGAGTGAAGCATGGGGGTGGATCAGTGATGGTTTGGGCTGCCATATCATGGCATTCCCATGGCCCCATACTTGTGCTAGATGGGCACGTCACTGCCAAGGACTACCGAACCATTCTGGAGGACCATGTGAATCCAATGGTTCAAACATTGTATCCTGAAGGCGGTGCCGTGTATCAGGATGACAATGCGCCAATACACACAGCAAGACTGGTGAAAGATTGGTTTGATGAAAATGAAAGTGAAGTTGAACATCTTCCATGGCCTGCACAGTCACCAGATCTCAATATTATTGAGCCACTTTGGGGTGTTTTGGAGGAGCGAGTCAGGAAACATTTTCCTCCACCAGCATCACGTCGTGACCTGGCCACTATCCTGCAAGAAGAATGGCTTAAAATCCCTCTGACCACTGTGCAGGACTTGTATATGTCATAGACGAATTAATGCTGTATTGGCCGCAAAAGGAGGCCCTACACCATACTAATGAAGTATTGTGGTCCAAAACCAGGTGTTTCAGTTTCATTGTCCAATCCCTGTAGATTACATGGGCATATCTATTTTTCCATTTTCACTTCACTTTCTACCCATGTATAGAGTTACCTCCATGTATAGAGTCACCAATCCACCAAACCCAACTCACACATCATTGGCTGAAGAGTAGTGAATTTTTTGGACAAACGCCCCACTGCTACTGGGAGTCTCTCCATATTCTGTTTAAGGACACAGTTGAAATCCCCTCCTATTAAAATAAACCCTTCTGCTTTATCTGCTAATATAGCTGTGTCATTGGGAGCATACAGATTCAACAGAGTAACTTTTGTACCCCCAATGGTTCCTGTCGCCATAACATATCTCCCTTCTTTATCTTTATCTAAGTAGACTGATTTGTTCAGTAAAATGGCCACCCCCCTTTTTCTTCCGTTCTCAAAGGAAGAGCTAAATACCTGGTCCACCCATTTTCTTTTTGGTTTTAGGTGCTCTTTTTCCGACAGATGAGTCTCTTGAATCATTGTATTAGAATTGTGCTATAATTACTCACTTTAGCACAGTATGTTATAACTTAATCCATGTAAATGACGTCTTATTCCTATTTAGACTTATATTATTCCCTTTATAATTATGCTTCTGGGTTAAACTCTCTGGCTGTGCATACTCCTCCTCCTCTCGGTGTTACAGTAGATACACATCTTCAAGGTCAACATTCACAAACACACTTTCTTATCACACTCCACCGAAACCAGAGGTAACTGGCCAATAACACTCGGTTACGTCCTCCCTTTTTGAGGCCCGGCCCAAGAGGATAACTGTCCATCGCACCCGGAAATCGAGGCTCTTGCCAACTGAGATCCTCCGGGAAATTGGCTAGTAAGAGACCAGCGCTGATTTACTTTGCTTGTGACCAATAAATGTAATATTTGTACTCTTGATCTGCTCTGGTTTATTCTCAGGGGTCCAACTAAAGAATCGGACTAACATTGCAACAGAGCAATGTAATTTCTTAAATTGACTAAATATCTTTTTCCTCTTGATTGGGTTGCCTAAACCCTTCACATTGTTACTAACACAGATTGAACTGTCCATATCTCAGCCTCTATATCACTGCATCTCTATGCACTCTATATTTTATCGCAACAAAAGTTTCACACAGTATATGTAATGACAGCCCAGCATTTAACTCAAGGTGAAGAACGCAAATTAAACATAAAATAGAACAATTACCTAAACTTAACCTAAGAACAAAATTATAAACCATAGACTTCCACATACCCAGCTGGTAATCAGAAACTTGACAAAATTATTTGGTCGTTAAACTGAACAAACCAGCTCCTGGTGTTGCCTGGGCGAAGGGTGACAGCTCCTCCGCGGGTGTCACACTGTTTGGGCTGCTGTTGTCCATCTTGTAGAATGACTGCAGCTCAGTCTGCATAACCTTGAGTTTCAAAAGTTATGTCCAATATTGCAAAAACGATTAGTGTCCTAACATTGTAGTCTTTAACATATCCAAATTGTAGAAGAAAACTTGGTGCAATCAATGTCCCTCCTAACCAATAAACCACCTGTTATTCCTTCATTCCATAGTTCTGTGTCTGCTTTTGGGTCCAGTCCTCACTTGTTCTATGACATTAACACTGCGTCAGGGCGCACCATGTGACCATCTATTCTTATCACTTGGTCAAAGACACAGCGTAGAGTATCGTCACGAGACTTCTCGAGTGGAAAATCTTCCATGGAGTCAAATACGGGAACCTGCGGAGCCTCCAGTGGAGGCACTGCCAGCTCCCCCTCACCGTCTGCATTGTTGGATGAACTTGCGTCACCGCTGAGCATATGCTTCGTCCAGGTGTTGCTGTGGATGATAACGTCATCCATGAGGCGGCAGCATATGCAGCATGTGGCCACAGCACCCGGTCCATGAGGCGCTGAAATGTGGCTGGGACCCCGGACAATCCGAATGGAAGCGTGTTGAATTGGTACAACCCGTACGGAGTGGAGAAGACAATTTTTTCCTTGGACTGTGGCAATAGGGGAATCTACCAGTAGCCCTTGGTTAAATCCAGTGTCATGAAAAAACGAGCCGTGCCCAGGCGATCCAGGAGTTCGTCGACCTGGGACATAGGGTAGGCGTCAAACCGTGACACGTCGTTCACCTCGCGATAGTCCACACAGAACCGGATGGACCCAGCCTTCTTACCTACAAGAACGATGGGGCTGCACCAGGCACTGTTGGACTCTTCTATTACCCCCAACTCCAACATTGCTTCCAATTCAGCCTGGACCACTTTTCTCTTGTGCTCAGGCAACCGATAGGGCCGTGAACGCACTGACCAGACCGCACACCAGCGGGACACGTCTGCCCGAATGCCTGGCCAATAAAATCGGGCCATTATCTTGTTCAGTGTTTTGTCATACCGCATGTGGCCAGCCATTGGGTTATAATGAGCTGCCTGGAAAACGATTTCCCGGCGGCTTTTTGGTACCAAAAACTGGGTAATCACCTCACTAGTCCGAGTGTCACGACTCACTCGATACAACCTGTCCCTGCACAATGAAAAGTGGGGATATGTCAACAGTGTGTCAGGGTGCACCATGTGACCATCAATTCTCATCACTTGGTCAAAGGCACAGCGTAGAGTATCGTCACGAGACTGCTCAAGTGGAAAATCTTCCATGGAGTTAAACACGGGAACTAGCGGAGTCCCTGGTGGAGGCACTGCCAGCTCCCCCTCCGCATCTGCAGTGTCGGACGACCTCGCGTCACCACTGAGCACAGCGCACATATCCCATGTCCCTTTCGGCCACGAGCGCACTCCCACATATTGCCCCACTATCTTGTCAAACCCTGGCCAATCAGTACCCAGAATCAGGGGGTGCGCCAGGCGGGAACTAACCACCGCCTTTATGCTATGCTTTTTCCCCATGTACCGTATTTCCACTGGCACCACAGGGTATCTGTGAACGTCCCTATGCACACACATGATATCCACACACCCCACCTCCAATAAAGGCTCTGGTGAACCACGGACTGGGTATGGCCCCAACCCACCATCGCCCGATGTGTACCCCCCTGAATCCTTACTGGAACACTGTATGTCCCTCCTGGACCAGGGGAAGGTACTGGAGGGCCGACCACCCAAATCAACTGGCCCACTTCCATCAGTGTGCACTCCCGGCAAAAGTGGCCGGGCAGTCCACATCTCCAGCACACCTGCCCTGCCGCCTGATGAACCCCTGTGGGTCAAGAGCAGCGCCCGTAGCGGCTGGGACCTGGACCTGGGAAGGGTCACATAGGCGAGTAAGGGGGGCAGGAAGGGGTCGAGCAGTCGTGGGGGCCCGCGGATTGGGTGCGGGCCTCGATCTCCGTCGGGGTGCCGGTGCTGGTCGCGCTGTCCACTCCGGCTCGCCCCCCGGCGTACGGCGTGGCGAAATCACCGCCAGACGGTCTTCCGCCAGTGTGACCCCTGCCGCCAGATCTGCCGGGCGGTGGCATCACACCCTGTCCAAAGTTGCAGTCGGGAGCCCTGCCACGAACTGCTCCTGGACCACTGTCTCCATCAGCCGCTGTTCCCCCGCAGCCTCGCCAGGCTGCAACCAGCGGGTCACCGCATCCCTCAAATGCTGGCCGTAAACGAAGGGCTGCCCTTCCGGTCCCAGGTGGGCTTCCCGGAACCGGTGCCTATGGTCCTCTGCCGAAAACCCCAGTCTGTCAAGAACAGCCCTCCTCACCTCCCAGTACTGTCCTCGGGAGGAGGCCAGCAGACCCAGCACTGCCGTCTGGGCATCTCCTGACAGGAGGGGAAGCAGCCGCACAGCCCACTCTTCCTCCGGCCACCGCAAGCCGTCGCCGTGGCCTCGTACATACCCAGGATCAACTGTGGGTCATCCTGTGCCGTTAGCCTGTGCAGCTGTATCCCAGCGATCGCCGAGCCCGTTGGTGGAGCCGTCGTCCGTTCCACCACCGCCCCCAGCAGTAGCGTTTGTGCCAGCACTGCCCCCAGCTGCTGCTGGCTCAGGGCAGCCTGGTCCCGGCTCATTGCGGCCATCTCCGCCAACATCTGGGCCAGTGTAAGAATGGGCTGCTGCAGTTCTGTCATCTCTGCCTCTGTACTCCTGTCAAGCCACGTTGGGCGCCAATTGTGGCGGTTCTGCCACTTTGGGTGCCCTGACAGAGTTCTTCCGAGACCAAAATTTGCTTGTTCACTGCTTTTATTGAGCGTGTGTGTCCACACACACACACTCTCTCACACACACGCACACTCACACACCCAGAGTGTTTTCACTCTGGTAGATCGCTATGGTAGCTACCAACTGGTGGCTCGGGTCGTTTCTCCGGCTCCTATTCTCCTCCTGCCAGGTCCAGCACGCTACTGTTATTAGAAGGGGAGAGTGATTAGCCAACTGCTTCCAGGTGCTAATCACCTCCCCTGGCACTGCTCCCCTGAGCCTTCTCCACACCTCCCCTCCTGCAGCTGAGCACCACGCCCCCTCCACACCTGTTACCGCAGCTCTGGGAAGCCACGTCAATAATGGAGGTGCAGAACATGGCCCACTTGGACTAAATGTCCCAGACTATCCCCGGAACGTGCTCGAAGCTCTCCTAGGGGTTGGAGTTAAAGCTCGCCCTAACAGGGGACTCTGCCAGGTGCTCCCAGCAGACCCTCACAATGTGTTTGTGCCCTCCCGGTCTCACCGGCATCCTACCCCACCATCAGAGCCAACTAACCACCAGGTAGTGGTCAGTTAAAAGCTCCGCCCCCTCTTCACCCAAGTGTCCAAGATATGCGGCCACAGATCAGCTGAAACGACAACAAAGTTGATCATTGAGCTGCGGCCTAGGGTGTCCTGGTGCCAAGAGCACATACGGACGCTGTTGTGCCTGAAGATGGTGCTCATTATGGACAATCTGTGCTGAGCACAGAAGTCTAACAACAAAACACCACTCGGGCTCAAGCTGGGGAGGCTATTCCTCCCAACCACACCCCTCCAGGTCTCACTGTCATTGCCCACGTGAGCATTGAAGTCCCCAGCAGAACACCCCAGGGGGGCACCCTCCTGCACCCCCTCTAAGGACTCCAAAAAGGGTGGGTACTCTGCACTACTGTTAGGTGCTTAAGCACCAACAGTCAGCCCCCATCCCCCCACCCGAAGGTGAACAAAGTATGATAATTTTTAATATCATTACATATTGTAGAGGTAAAAGGTTTACTTGTTTACCATTGAACAACATATTATACACAGCAGATACTTACGCGACAAAGTTGCTAATGGCTTGCCCATTGGTTTAGAATATGCAATGCTATGCTAACATAGTTTATTTGCATAACAGTCATGTTCTGGATTTGCCAGCTCTGCTTAATTGCTACTTACTTATGGCAGACACCATTGATCTGTATTCGTAAATTATCCCTGTTATAATCAATTTGATCTGCAAGTATATTCATTCCCCATGAATTTCAGTGTGTCCTTCAAACAAGCTCAGCATGCTGAGCAGTATCTATATGCTACCTACATTTTATATTATGAAGGTAAGTGAAGGGAAGATGGACCCTGACCTCAGCTTCAGTCACGCAGAACCTGTGCTGTGGGCCTCATCTCCATCGGAATCAATAGACTACAGTAATAATGGTGATCTATGGGCCCCACATCAAAGAAGCCAGTGACCTCTCAAGGTAGGGGGTTGGGGAATGACCACTTCACTCAATGAGTATAGATGTGTGTAGAGAATAAATGTTTTGTCAGAGAACAAAGCGCACATGTGTGTGTTTATGTGTGTGGAAACAGAGTCAGTGTCCAACATGAATACAAAGCACGGCTGGTGCATATAGGCCTAAAGAAGCAACTACAGTCAGTTATGCATTTCCACATGAAAATTTTCCATTCACAGTTGCCAAATATACTTTAATTTTGTTTTTTTTATGTTCCACTTAAATATGTCGTAGTCTCTGGAAATGCATGTCTCAGTGAAGTTTTATTTGCTCAAATAAGGAAACTGTTGCGTTTAATTTTTTTTAAATACTTTCTCGAGGTGCATATTATCGATTAGATGATATAAAGATCTTCTGGGTAAATATTTTTGAAATTCTTTTGGAATATAAAAGATAAGGCAGCCTGAAAGAAAAGGGAAATGTCCTGTGACACATATTCTGGACAGAAAAAAGGTGGTTTGAAGGGAGAGGAAAGGAAGCCATCAATGTCAAACTGAAAAAAAAAACTTTCAATAAAAAAGGTGGTCACACCCAGGCTGGCGACCATGGAGGCGAACTCAAACCCGACGGTGAGTTTAATGCTTTCATATTTCTGTAGTATATTTTATTTTGCGCATGAAGTTTGATACATTATCTTAAAGCCTGATTTAAAACACTGGTTTGGGTCACGTGATTAGGTGGATGTTGAATCGGACATCCATTGCTAATGTCTGTGACACGAAGTAACATTGGCCATTTTTACAGCGAATTTTTAGACGCTGAATTTGAGACAGCGAATTTGAGCAAGTTGAATTGGAGGACAACGAAAATATTGCATTTGAATTTTAAAAAGTTGAATTTTTTATATGCTGAATTTTTTAACACTGAAAATTTAAACTGTGAAAAATATGTATATTGAAAATTTGATCACTTTGAAATAGGAATGTGAATTTTTTTAATAACTGAAAATTGCAACCATGTAAAAAAAATTACACTGAATTTTTTTTTTATGTACAAATAATGACATTGAATTTTTTTTAGGTTAAAAATATATTCTGAATTTATTTTAGTACTGAAAAAGTAAGCACTAATATACAACATTCAAATTTCAGAGGTATTTTTTATTCAAATTCTGATGGCACATATTTACTTCCATACACAATACTGTCCTCAATGGAGGTGAACTTAGATGTCACTGTTTTGCATTATCCATCCATCCATTCATTATTGTTACTGCTTATTCCCTTGAATACTTGAAAAAGTTTGGTTGCACTATCTATGACAGGGTCTTTGATCAATAACTCATGCTTCTGCTTACCAAATAGGGCTACTGAAAATGAGAATTAATGTGATTAAATTAGTTTCCATAAAACTGTCTTTGAAGTGCCTTAAGATGACATTTGATGTGATTTGGAGTTATATGAATAAAACTTAACTTGGAATTGTAATTTCATCAGTAGGTAAATCATAATAAAACTGTATAATGAATTTAATTTAACCTTTTTTTAATAAATGATCAGGTTAATCAGTTTATATTCACTCTTACATAACTAATGAAGTAGCAACAGCAACTGAATTAGAATGTGTTCATGTTGTTAATATTAGTACTTACAGAAACTGGGGTGTAATATTTCATTCAGTTAGCTTTTACTATAAAACCAATTGGTAATCAATAAATTAAATAAAAATAACATTCATACTGGCCACAGCTATTTTTATGGATTACAACATCTTATTTGTCTAACAAGAAATCCCCTATTAAGAAAGGCTGTACATCAGTAAATTAAATATACCTTCACAATATAACACGTTTGGCTGATGTTTTGGGATATTTTTTTAATTTTATGGGTGTTATTAGCCTTTAATGTTGATCATTATGTGATGTTTAGAGTTTTTGAGATATGTTTTTGGCATTTTTTTTATTCTTTTTTTGTGTCCGTTTTTGACAAATACATATGCCCAAATAGCTGGTCAGATAATTCCATACAATAGCTCCACATCTCTCATCTGCAGGCTTCCATCAACATCCAAACCCCTAGACACCATTTTGGCCCTCCCCCAGCCTTCGACCCTCTCTCTGGGGTCATTATGGGCTCTGACATGCCCCGCTGGCTCCATGAATGTTAATGCAAAGTGGAAAGAGCTAGGGGTACAAACACAGACACACACAAACTCATGTAATTACATACACACGCCTCTGTGTTTTTTATAGAGTATGTTCACACACAAAAACACACCATGTTAACAGATTTCATAGTTTCAGATGGTGAGAATCACCATCATCCACATGTGAATAAATACATCCACAACCATCATGGTATTTGATCAGAGATCATGCGTATGACAACTGAGATGGAGACTGCAAAGGGATGAAGAGAGACATGAATGTTCCAGAGAAGCTCCTCTATCCTCCTCACACTTGTCATCACAGGACTCCAAGTATTTTGCATTCTTCTATTCCTCCTTTCATCCCAATCCTCTTCACTACCCTACCTTTTATCCTACAGCTGCAAGAACCATTCACCGACTGAGCCAACTCACATTTACAGATTCTAGAGAATATTAAATGTTTTACACTTTCACATTTTAATTTTAGTTTTCATTGCTTTTTTTTAGAAAACTCAACTAAAATTCACATCAAGCGTAGCCACAAAAATTACAGTTGGACTTGTTTTATGTTACCTGCTAGTTTATCCTCTCGCTAGCTCACCATCTCTTGCTTGTTTTAAGAGCAAGTTTGTGACTAGAAAGCAAGATGCTGCTCATGAAATGGTGAAATCAGTGCAACCAATAAATCACTATCTAGTCATTGAAGACCACCTGCACTAATTTCTTATCAAAGATTCAAGGCATTTTATTGGCATACCAGCTCACATTTTCATGTTTATGGTACAAAATATGCACTCAGATCCTGGATAAGGGAAGCCTAATAATAATAAATAATCATAAAAAGTTAAGAACCTAAACAACAATAGTGTAAAATATCAACAGCAAAAGTAAAAATTCCAAACAGGTAAACAATGACTGAAATTAGTTTTGTTAAATTCTGAATGCATTTGTGAAATTTCACTTATAAGTAAATAAGATAATGGGCCTTCGGTGGATAAAGTGTTTTAGTGCACATCAAAGGTAAAGGGGGACAGAGAGAAACAGAATGAGGTGAGAGAGCGATGAGAGTCTACAGAATACAGTTCGAGTTCAGCAGTCTGACAGCTTCAGGGTAGAAGCTTTTTCTGAGCATGGTGGTTTTGCTCTGAATGCTCCTCAGCCGCCTGTCTGCAGGGGGAGTCTGTGTGCAGGATGGATGGAGTCCTTTAAGATAAAGAGAGACTGCATTGTGACGAGAAGAGGTCTAAGGTGGTGGGAAGGCTGCTCCCTACCCCTTACCAGCCTCAGCAGAGCCTTCCTTTCTGCTGCCGGGCAGGTGCCGTGCCACCCAGGGATGCCATAGGAGACACAACCCACAGCGGCAGAAGCTTCTCAGGACTGAGCCCCCAAGTCCAACTCTCCACAGCTTCCTGAGGAAGTAGAGATGCTGGTGGGCCTTGCTGTCCAGATGGGAAGCGTTGGCAGTCCAGATGAGGTTATTTGATATGTTCACACCCAAGTACCTGAAACTGGAGACCAATTCCACTGCTATTCCTGGGTGTTTGCCTCATATAAAATCCACCATCATCTCTTGGTCATCTTCACATTGTTCTCTCTTCATATATGAACCTAGAGTGTCACCCAACTCTGTATTTGGACCCATTATAATTTGTGATTCATCCCACTACTGTGTTGTCTGAAAACTTCAATATATGACAGCTGGGGTGTCTTGCCAAGCAGTCACGCATCAACAGAGTGAACAGGCGGGGGTTCAACACACAGCACTGGGGTGAGCCAGTGCTGAGGGTGATGAAATAGGAGACAATGTTGTGGATGCTGAAAGTCTGAAGTCTCTTGTTCAGGAAGTTTAAGACCTAGTTCCCCAGTGTGGGAATCAGTAAAAAAGTGGAGAGCTTCTGTACCAGGGTCTTTCAAGTCATGGCATTGAAGGCTGAGGATAAATCGAGGAAGAGCAGATAGACATAGGATTTCCTGCTGTCCTGAGAAAGCAGTAACTCCTATAAGGGCTGCGTAGACCAAAGAAGAGATGGGGGTCCACAGTGACATTGATGGACTCCTTGATGTGGGCCATGACTGGCCTCTTGAAGCACTTCATGTCTACCGGTGTAACGGCTACGTGCTGGTAGGGTGACTGTGGAGCACTTGGGGATGGGGACGATAGTGGAAGTCTTTAAGCAGGTGGGAGAAAATGCCAGTGATGGTGAGGAACACTACAGACTGCTGGTGTACATAGTCCTTGACTGCCCACTATGTGATGATATCAAGACCTGATGGGGGTGAGGAAGAGCTCTGTATGTACCGTGAATGTTAGAATGCACACAGTCCATAGTTTTGTCTCCTTGTATAGGAATGGAGACATGCTGCTAAAAACTGGGCAGAGTGTCCATCAGTTTCATGTGTCTGAAGTCCCCTGCAACCATATAGAATGCTTCCAAGTGCTGTGTCTGCAGCGAGCCAATAGGGTCGTGTAGATCGTTTAATGCTTCATTAGTACTAGCACCCAGTAGGATGTAATGGTGACGATAAACTCTTGTGGCACATAGTACTGCTGACAATTCACAATCATAAATTCTATCGCATCAGTGGAGTAGCTTTTTATCAATGCACAGTTTGTAAACCAACCCTCATTCATGGACACACAGTCATCCTCTCACATGGTCGTGTTCTCCCTGGTCGTTAGTTGCGGTCCACTCGGAAGAGTTGTAGGCCGTCGATTGGGATTGCTGTTGTTGTAAAGCCAGGTCTCTGTGAGTGAAAAAACAGGACAGTTCTTCATCTCTTTAGATAGACTATTCCTAACAAGTTCACTTTGTTATCCAGTGAGCGGACGTTGGCCAGAAAGAGAGTTGGAATCTGTGGCCTGCTGCCCTTTAGCTGGGCCAGTGCACCTGCCCGCTTTCCTCTCTTCTGTTTTGGGAACATTGTTTGTTCTTGTTCGCTGCTCCCTAAATTCAGCTGTGCCACTCCATTGCCCTAAAGATTGCACATTTCATCTTCAGTGATGGTGTATTAAAATAATTATCTATTATGGTTGGTATTTGCTTGCGGAATCCAAAGGGATTTGTAGCTGTCCAGCATCAGCAGCAGTGCCCCCTTCAATCGCAATTACCCCCTTTCTATATCGAATCTTTGGCCATACTTATCTAGTTCAGATACCATCCCAATGTAAATTGCTATATTTTCTAGCCAAGTGTTTCAGTAAGTTGATGTCTTAAACAGTCCTGGCACACAGCTTGATGTTATTTATGTAGATAAAGTGACTAATGCTTCTAATTGGGTTCAGGTTTATGCAGAACAGCAGAGAGGCCAGAGCATCTCCTTGGTAGGTAATACACTTAAAGTTCAAAAAAGAAAGAATTTATAAAGAAAACATTTTAAAAAATAAAGTAATTTCAAATAGTTACTGTATTTCCGGAGATAAGGGAAAGGTTATTTGATTTATTTTGTCTACTTGCATGTAGTTTTTTTCTTATTTTTCTTTGATGGTTGTAAAAAACATCTCTGGTGTATTTCTTCTTGCATAGAAAACTGTTTTGAGAATTATAGAAGAATTATTGATAATGTCACTAATCCAGCTAAAATCATATTCTGACGCATTTCATGTTTTGCATTGGTAATTCAAAATAAAGAAAGTGATTCAAAATTGTTATTTTTATATGGTAAAACGTGTCAGTATTTTCAAAGTTAGATTATAATATGTGTTCAATTTACTGATTATCTGTTCCTACCAAATCTTCAATTTGATGTAAATTATGGACTATAAGCCACTACATTTTCCCTGTGCTTTCAAGACTGCAGCTAATTCTACAATGCAGCTTACATACATATTGACTTTTTTAATGACCTTCATGCCGCTAAAAGATGTAGCCTTCTAAAAAAAAAACATCACCAACAGGGAATGGCTGGACTGCAGTTTGATAAAGAGGATCGCTCACTTCATTCAGTCCAACGACGAAAGAGAGACTGGAAGTGAGTAACAATGTTATTCTAATGCTGTTCAATGTGGACACTAAAGAATACAACTTTCGTGGATTTAGGCTGCTAGAGTAGTGGCGATTAATGACTTTTCATGGTAGGCTAAATTTGTTTTAAATAAAAAGAAAAAAACTAAAACATTTACACTAAGTATTACTAGCACTTCTTTAATTAAAGTTAAATCCAGCCTTGGTACATTCACTGTTTGGGAAAAAGCCTCTGGGGTTTACATTTATTTATGTTTCAATGCACCTTTAAGTCCTGTTTCTTTCTTTCCAATTTTGTTGATCATCCGCAAATTCCTCAAATCCTCATTCCTCCTCTATTCAGTTGGTCTACACTTTCCTATGTTCACTTTCACAATTCCCTCAGCCAAATCATGCCTTTTATACTTCACTGCTCTTTATTTTTTCTTCTTCTGTCTTGTGATTTATGATGATTAGGCACCCTGATGGAATAAGAATTTCTGTATTATCTCATGATCAGAGGTTATTTTAATCCTTGACCCCGGTCCAGCATTTCAAACAAAGATTGAGGATTAGGGTGCTTATATATCATCTGTATATGTGTGTATGTTGCACTCAAAAACAGCCTAATATAACTGGCATCTGGCATGTGTGTGACAGGCTGTTTAATATGAAAAAGTATGGCAACAGAGTCACATGGTAAAATATAATTAAACTTGTTCATTTTAGTGCCTCTGTACACGCTAGCAAAAACAGAAAACAGCAGACACCCATAGATGTGAATGTGCGTTGCACTGCTGGCAACTTTACAATGCAGGGAAATATTGTAACCCCCCCCCCCCCCGTGTCATCTTGTGTGGATGAAATTGAGTCTGTGTGTTTGCATGTGTGTGTAAGTAATGGTTGTCCTCTAGATAACCCTGCGGTTGATGACGGTGATGGACTTTAATAGTAAAGCCAAGGGAATGGGCACACACAGGCAGATGCAGTAACATTTCAGTCTTCCTCAAGACTACCGCTTCCATTCTTAAATGAACTGATACTTTACATTCTTAACCATATACAGTAATGTGGCTTAATAAAAAATCATTATAGTCAAATATTTACACTATTAAAGGTGAACCTGTCGTAAAGAGAATATAGCAGATAATTCAGAACTGCTATGATTCATTGGATGCAAACTGGTGATTTTAACCATGTCTACCACAGACACAGACATATTCTTTGGCAGATACTGCCCTGGTCTATATTTAGAGGTAAGAGAGATGTTTGTGGAATACATGATTCCTATGTCACATAGTGTGTTTTTTCATACTCACGTTTGGTTTGTACGAGAACATAATTTTGGATTATAACTAGTACAGTAAATAATTAAAATCAGAGCCATGTTGTGCTTTTTGCTGTGTTCAATAGAGCTTTAATTGTCAAAAAAACAGCATTAATTGTCCAGTGAACCGCATTTATTGTGATGATTCTGTCTGTGGTGTGTTTTTGGGTGTTGGGCTGACCAGTCTGGAGGAACTGTAGGCTCCTGCTCTGTATCTTGTTACTGCCCATCAAGCGATGGGATCTTCTTAAGAAGCAGAGGCTGTTGGTCTTCACAGGTCGTCTTCATACAGATCAGGCAGAGTACACTCTCTGTTAGATAAGCTTCTCAGATGCTCACTAACAGCTTACCTCTGTGTTTCCAGTTTCTTATATGCCTCCAACAATGTTCCTTGCTGCCTTTTTTGGGCCTTGCTGAAAGTGGCAAAGCTACCCTTACAGAAAGTCTCCTCACCTGGAAAACCTTCATCCTCGGTTCACCTGCCTGCTCACCCTCCCTTGCTCCTAGACAAACACTGCAGCCAGCAAGCCCTTCCTTACTTTCGGTAAACTCATTTGACCCAGTAAGATTATTCTGTTCATTCCTGGCTATAACTCTGATTTTAAAAAATCCCTTTCTTCAACAATGCTCTCCCTTTTCTACCAGGAGCACCTGGATCTGGACACTGTCCTGTGAAACTGCCATTCACGTACCAAAGGGATCAAAACAAACCTTGCACTTCCAACCTTCATTGTCTATTTTTTTTTTAAAAATACTTAAAAAAATGTTTTTGAATTAAACTTCTTTTATTGATCAAACTTTAAAGACACACTGAAAAGGTCCACACATGTTACAGTACATTGTCCTATTGTACATAGTTTCTCTATACGCCACCTTGACATCTACAAGAGAAAATGTGATCTAGAAAATAGCAGTAATAATAAATGGAAATAGAAATACAACGGTGTACACAGAAATTATCCCAGATCATTTGTTTCTAATCATTCAGCCTTTCCAGTATACTCTCAATAGGAGGCTGCTTCAATTACAGCATTGACCCAGTCTTTTAATTCAAAAGTTTTAACACATTTCCAGTTACATAGAATAATTGTTAACGTTGTGATACAGCAGAGTTTGACCACAGTGAATGCCTGTTTTAATATGCTTGGTAGTACCACTGACTGGTCAACATGTAAGCAAAGTCTGGGATCAGCAGGCAGTGAGAAACCCAGCCATTGTTCTAATAATCCAAGGATCTGCACCAAAATGGGTGAACATAAAAAGACTCCCAGAGTATATGGAAATATATTTACCATCTTTTTCCTTGCACTTCCAACATAATCCATTTTCAGCAATACCCATCCTATGAAGTCTAGAAGGAGTATAGTAGTACCTGTGTAACACTTTATAGTGGATACATTTTCCTTTTTCTTCCCTGATGTTTTTTATTCAGACCTTCATTGTCTTAGTTTTCACCTTTTCTGTTTGGATCGACTGTACTGTGACAACTACTCACTGTGTTTTGTCTTATGCAATCTTGAGGTCAACATTCTTGACAAATATAAAAAAGATGTAAAAATTAAAAAGTGAGTTTTTGTCCATTGCAGTATTTCAGTGAACTAAACATCTATAGTGATTTTTTTTGTTCAGCGAAAGCTAATTTCTGCTGAGTTTCTCAAGGCACCCTCAGATTAGAAAGAATTATCATAACTCTCCAGAGGCAGTAGGACACAAACCAGTATTCTGCAGCTGACTAAGTTAATAAGTCAATCATTTAGAGAAGAACTGGCTACTCTTTTTATCAGTTTAGTATTCAAAGGTGAATTAATTGTCTTGTGGTAAGTCAAACTATTGAAGGGCAAATATTTGAGTTTAAAAGAGTGAAAAAAACATTTTTGCATCAAATTATCAAGTTGCTGAAAACTACTACAATAGATTAGCAACCGCTCCAGGTTGCCCAGAGGCTGCTGGACTCCAGCCTCACCTCAAACATTCTTGGAATGAATGGGTATAGGAAATTATTGATCGAAAACATTAGGAATTTGTAAAAGTGTTTGCCTTTATTGGTTTTGTAGAGTGTCAAGCTAAATACTAGTAGTAGGCACACAAAATAGTTCTCAAATCACATAACAGTAATGAAAATTGCTGACTTTTTTTTTTAACTTATGAACCTTGGAGGAATCCTTGGCATTTAAAATCCAGATTTGTATTGTTTCTTGTGTTTTTCTGTGCCCAAATACTTTTAGGTGTAATTGAAACAAGATATTTACACTTAAAAAGTTTCGAATGGCAAAAAAATCATAAATGAGTGGTAAAAAAAAGTAAATGTGAAAAAGTGCAACATAAAAACCTACCCAGCGCTCATAAAGCATATCAAATTACCTCAATGGACAGAACATTTAGTACGGCACACACATTTACACACAAATATACTTCTTACTAGCATACACCTTATTGATGAGTCTGACAGCCAATAGCCGGATGTTTTTATCAGCTTGTACACCATTCTTACTTTCCCAATAACTTTGACAGTTTTCCACTGAAGTGTGCAAGACAGAGAGTAGAAAGAGAGAGACAAAATGAGAAAGAGTTGCTTTAAACACACACACACACACACGTACACACTTACAGAGACCAAATAGTGCAATGGTAAGCCAATTGAGTGAAAGAAAAATCACTCCTACATGCATAGTGGCAGGCAACGGAAATTTCCTTGCAACCCAATGACTACCTATTAATAAATGGAGTAAGGGTCTAATGAGAACAGAATCCTCTAGAGGCAGTTCTTCTTTTCCCTTTTTTGCCACACCATGCTCTCTGATCATTCCGTGTTTTGCAATAATGGGTGTTAAAAAGCACACTGTATTTAGGCATTATTTTAAACCATCTTAGTTCTGTTGCTGTTAGGTACTCTGCACAAAAAAAGAAGTTATTTTTGCTCTGAAAAACTTCAAATTCTTGTACTTTTTCTAAGAAATTTGCAATGCTTGCTTCCCTAAAAGGGAAAAAATACAGTCAAGGATGATTTACTATCAGATGCCTTTCTTTAGTTTAACTGAAATTGATTTTGTCAGATAAAACAATTATTTATTGATCACGTTGTGCTTTTTGAAACTGTAATATATGTAAAAATACAGAAGGCATCAGATCAGTTGCACGTAAAAACAAAGGCCATTGCAGTCCACCATACAGAAAAACAAAACTACTTCAATGCAATCCCAATCTAACACAATCCAACTCAATTATAATCCAATTCCATCCCATATTAATTAAATTATATATCTTTAGAATGTACTATCAGTCTATTGCATTGTTTGAAAACCAAGTGCTGCTTCAAAACTTGTAAGTAAATGTGTAATGGCTTGAAAGTCATGTGAAAAATAAATAAAATACAAAAGAAAATATTTGTTTTGCAAGGACTTTTTTTCATGGTTCCGTAATATCTTTGAAAACCACAAAGAAAATGCTCCTCCAGTCAAGTTACTTCACTTAAAGAATCCAAGCTAAACCTACAATTGAAATGTATTACAATCCTTTCCTCAATTACTGGTGCATATTTCAGTGTATTATCGATTAAGTTCAGTCCTGATTTTATCTCCATACAATCATTTACATTTAAGCAATTTTTTATGGGTATGCTCATGTAATCATTCAAATAGCTTTAAAATAAATAAAAAGAAAAAAAAATCTGATTCTAAATGAAGAAATAAGAAATTTGTCAATGAAAGCAATGGTTAATTTACCCAGGAACAGTTATTTAGTATGGGCGAATATCAAATGTTTTTATCAGTGGTAAGGTCCCATTTTGTCTGTAACCCTGGAATTATGAAGATTTTATTACAAAGCTTAAATATACATTTAATTAATTCAAAATTATTCGTAAATAGTTAATCATTTGAACTGAATTTTATTTTTAAAGAGATGTGTAACCTTGAGCTTTAGGGAAAAGACAACTGTGTCATTATTCTGATCTTAGCTGCAGAACATATGTGTTGTATTAATAAAAACAGCGCTGATAAAACGAACAAGCAGCATGTTTGAAAGTAAACAACACATATGAACATTTTTTATGCTGAA
Source organism: Menidia beryllina (assembly GCA_013363375.1). Lineage (NCBI taxonomy): Eukaryota > Metazoa > Chordata > Actinopteri > Atheriniformes > Atherinopsidae > Menidia > Menidia beryllina. Next base: position 2,974,012 of record JABUIW010000035.1, on the reverse strand, counting down.
GCAGAATCTTAAGAAGTGAATGTATCTATGACTGCTCTGTGCACTGGCACACAACACTGCCATCTAGTGGCACTTCAGACTACTCTTAATGACAATATTAGCACGGATGAAGCAGGATTTCTGCAATACACAAACACACATTATAGACAGTATCATCATCTTTTTATCAAAATGTTGTCTCTGGGTACCATGCAACCTGCTAATATGAAATAACAGTTCCCAAAATGGGTTATTGGAGTCTGCAGTGGTCCTTAGAGATCTGTTGGATCGATCTTAAATCAACAAATTAGATCATCATATGATAATAGTTTAATCCACTACCATTGTGTTGAGGAAAGTTTAATGCAAAAGTGGACATTTTACATATTCTAACAATTATCATATCTAAATTGTGCACATAAATGTATTTTGGCTATTTAGATATTTGTTTGCAAACTGGACACCTTCGTATTTTTGTGGTACACTTCCATAAATGCACTGCAAATGTGCAATGCAGCACTTTTAATTGCTCTGCCTTGCTTTGGGAACTGCATGCTTTCTGAATTGTGTCTAACAGGAAGTGAGTGGTGGGCATGAGTTAATGAGGTTGGATGAGTGATAGGGGGCCCATGCTGGTCTTCAGGGGCCGACGGGGCCATTGGTTTTTCTACTCTCTCACAGTAGGAAAGGAAGGGACAGGGAGACAGACAGAAAAAGGAAAACAGAGGCACATGGTTATATCAAATGAGCAAAAGTAACACTGTTTCATGTATGAAATGATTTCAATAACCTTAAGTGTGTTAATATCAAAGAGAGAGGGAGTTAAATAAAAATGAGTGTCAGACCAAATAAACGGAAGTGAGTATGGAGGCTTCTATCCTGCTGAAATTTCTGTATTTTTCTGACTGCTGAGCCATAATTTTGCAAGATTGTTCTCACATGAATTGTTAGTTTTAAATAAAAAAAATATAATATCATAATTGTTGGAGGACATAAGTTACTAAAAAAAAGCATACATGCCATGCCACAACTTTAGAGTCGATTATTCCATACAACCACACTTCATGTATACATATATGCATGAACTATAGCTTGAGATAGAAACTCCTTGGATGTTGCCATTCTAACCACTGTTAAATATGGAATGTAATATCTCTGGAGGGAGATTCATTCCGAGGTTTTTATTATTGAGCTGTTAATGATAAGATCAGTCTCCAATACATCCATCAGAACTTCTATGAAACACACTTTAGCCTGCCATCTTCTGAAAACACAAATGTCTTCTCATTTCATTCTCTATCTTTCTCTGATTCTTCTTTCCACTTCACTTCCATTGTTTCTTGTGATATTTGTATTCTTTAGGGGCCACCAATGATTAAGCTTCCGAAAGACAATTCAATTTACTTATTGGCCTTGGAAATATCACGAGTTAGATTTTGATGTCAAGGTACAGTTAACGGAGTATTTCTGTTAAATGGCAAGCCTGAGCCACAGCATCGATCACATCTGAGAGTGGAAGATGTCAGAAGATGTCACAGCAGGTAGAGAGCATTATTCCTCTGTCAAGTTGACTACATACTCATCATTGATGTGGATTATCTATTTTATCCAAACAGTTAAATTATTTACCCCTTAAAACAAAAGGGTTTCTTTTTCCTGATTTTTGACAAGCCTTACGAGTACAATGCAACCTCAGAGATATGTTTCTTAAATCAAGAAAAGCTGCAGGTATCAATATTTTTACATTTGAGGGAAGAAACTATTCTATTAACATTAATACATGGAAATAATTTAACTTTATATTAAAAATCTGAACTGCCTAGGAAGAATTTGAATGTTAACACAAGAGAGCAGGTAGTCATTCCGGTAATGTCCCTGTGGTTATGCAGGCATATACAGGCAACAAGGAGCCACCACAAGTTTTCACCCATTAAAATGTGTATGTGTATCTATATAATTAAATAAGCACATCATTCTTAAGGTTTATTAAATCAAGTTCAATACCAATTCACCATACCAGAATTTAAAGTGGTTACACATTTTATGTATCCAACCACAAAAACTGACTGTGTACTGAAGTGAAAGGGCTATTAAATATATCTCAGTTCAACAATAAAAATGCATATTTATTCAAGTCAAACTAATATAATGTAAAGAAAGCATACTAAAATGCAGAATCCTAATAGTTGAAACCTATAAAATTGGAGTTATGTAATCAGAATATTTCAGGAACTTGAATTGTTTTCATCGCTGAACATTTGTTCAAACCTAAGTAATATCTTACAAAAGATTTGAAACTCTTTGCCACACGTTTGCATCTTTTCTTGAGACTATTGTCAGTGCTCTTCCCCTCCACTTTGTCTGCTTGCTTTGATGTTTGCAGTTTTTTTTTAAGTTAGCTATATTCAATTGTAATTTGCGTTGGTAGATTTATTTTTTGTGTTTTTATATCCAGTCTTAATGTGAAAAAAGTGGCACTTATATTTAACCGAAAACTAAATGGTTTTAGAAAAAGGAAGAAACATTAAAACCTAATAAAGAAAAAAAAGGAGTTCAGGAAAACAAAGGTATGCTGTATGCTTATCATTGTTTTGTGTAATTTTAAGTTTTGCTCTATAACAAAACATCCTTGATTCAGTAAAAGGGCCAAAAACACAACCAGTCCTAGACTTTACCCTCTTGCAACCAGTCAGTCCTAGCTTGGGTATTGAATGTCTCAAAAGCATAACACTGAAAAGCATTTATATTTGTCAGAATGCTGGTACTATGTTTTCTAAGATATCTCTATCGCTCTCTCTTTTTTTGCATGACAGCTGTACAGGTGAGTACAAGCAGGATTCGGAAAGGCAGGAGTATTATCTTGGTTTTCAATCAGATATGGGTTGACTTCGACAATGTGACTGTTAAGAAGAGCGTATGAACTGCAGTAAGTTAGTGTTCAGGTATTTTGTGCATCCAGGGAGTTCCCTTTACCCAGTCATCATCGTTGTTTACATTCCAATGAGGGCAGCACCTACAATGCATTATGATGTCATCCATGACCCAGTTGCTGGGATACAGACCCTGCACTCAGAAGCATTCAGTGCAATCACAGAGGATTTCAACTTCTTCTTATGTCCTCCTGCCAGACTGGTATTGTACAGTATGCAGACTGTCCAACAAGTGGATATAGGACAATTGATCTGTTCTATCTTCAACAGAAAGAAGACTTACAGCACAGGTTCTCTTTCACCACTGTGTAGATCTGATCACAGCATAATCTGCAGCTCACATATAGATCCTGTGTACAAAGACTTCCTATTCCTACTATATATTTCAGGAAGTGGTCAAATATGCACTCAGAGACTGCTTTGATATCTCAGACTGCCCTGAAGAAATGGATTTGGATATGAACAGGAGCTTCCTCTATTTTGTTTCTACTGCCTAGGTGTACCTTCAACTCTGCAGCAACTACCAATGCCTTGCCTTCTCTCTCAAGCTGTATCTATACAATGCCAGGCCTTACTCTGCAGTAGCTCCCATCAGCATGTCTCTTTAGTCCAAGTGTAACTCCACTTCTATGGCTGCTCCCACCACCAGGCTCCTGAGTCCAGCTGCATCTCCACCTCAGCATCAGCTCCCACCAAAAAGCACCCTCAACACAGCTGCAACCTTACTCCCATCTCTGTGACTAATAACTACATAATTCCTGCCACCATCCCTGTGCTACAAACTGAGGGGCTCTCCTTATCGCCTTGAGTCAGAGAATGCTGCAAGCCCAGAAAGAGTCTGGCAAAAGCTTCTAAGGGGCTGTGCAGGTCACCTTTTTAATATCAATTAACTTAATGTCTTATATGAGTACCCATACTAGGCCAACCAGAGGCATCTCATAAAATGAAGACCCTGAAAGACTTCTTGTTTGCCACATGTAATTGCAGATTGCTGGGATCTTCACCCCCTACAGTTTGGCCTTCAACACCACTCCCATACTGAGAGACAGGCTGCTAGGCATGGGGTGTCCCACATCCTGACAATGTAAATTACAGACTATCACACTGCCAGACCACAGTATGTCAGGATGCGAAGATGTGTTTCTGGAATGGTGGAATGCAGTACTGGGGATCCTCAGGGTACTGCTGTGGTTCTTTTTATTTTCATCCTGTACACACTGGACTCAAGGTAAAACTCAGACTACTGCCACATACGGAAGTATTCTGACAATATAGCTGTTGTGGCACATTTGTTTGGTGATCTTGTGGAGGCCTTCAAGATCAAAGACCTGTAAAATTCCATGCGAGTGAGTATGCATTGAAGGAAGGGATAAAGAGACTGTTCAGAGCTGCAAATGCCCAGAGATGTTACATTAACAAACTGGTGAAGTCTGGTAACATAGAAGCAAAGAGGGTGAAGGGCCAGATTAATCTCTATTTCATTTGACGGCTCAGGTCCTTCAATGCCTGCAGTGATATGCTGTACATGTTCAATCAGACTGTCATTGAGAGTGCACTGTGCTCATGACTGTTGGGGGGTAATGGCACTATTGACAAAAACTGTAGGTACCTGGACAAACTAGTTAAAAATGCCAGTTCTGTAGGAGGCAGGGGGCTGGACCCTGTCAGAACTGTGGAGTAGTGGATATGGAAAGAGAGCACTAAAGACCTCGGTGAGAGGCTCATCTTACCGCACTGCACTATCAAAAGTTTCAGGAGGACCTTTGTTTTAATATACGTAAGGCTTTTTAACAGTGACATATAACAGTTCTTCTTTGATGATTGCCATGTTTTGTTTCTATTTTCAAATTCCGTATGGATATATTCTATATATCTATATATTATCCCGTGTGGATATATAATTCTATATGGATATTTTAATTAGCCTATTATTTTGTGTAGTTATAAATATTTAATACGAATGTCCTCCTATGGAGATGAATCAAGTTTTTAATTGTCTGTTATATTCTATTGCTGACTGAAAGGACCTTATCAGTCCACATATATTTAGGTGGTGGGATGGGTTTTCAAAGCTCTGTCATTTCAGTTTCATATGTTGTCTCCACCCCTCCCCCTACTCCCAACTTGACAATACTTGAAAAAACAATGACAGTGACCCAGTTGCAGGATTCCAATTAGTATTAGATATGCAACAGTTGAGATTAGAATGTGCCTCTTCCCTCACTGTGAGGGGGTGGGGATTGCGGTTTGGGGGTTGTTGCTCTGATTACCAGCCCGAGCCCAAGTGTTGGGTCATGATAAAGACGTGTGTGTGTGTGTGTGTGTGTGTGTGTGTGTGTGTGTGTGTGTGTG
>JABUIW010000035.1:2937768-2968741 GCA_013363375.1 Menidia beryllina | reverse complement strand
GTGTGTGTGTGTGTGTGTGTGTGTGTGCGTACGCATAGGTGAATTGGTGTACTGATGCTCAGCTGTGTCCCCCTGATGTCTTATCTCTCCACCTCTCTCACACATGCAAAACACACACACACATCTTGCATCTGTCCTGTCTGCAGAGGGAATATTTATTTCTAAAATAGCTTGACTCCTCCCTGATGGGAGTGCAGGTTGTTTTAATCAGTGGAGAGGGAGTAGGGGAAGATGCTACTGCTGCTGCTTTGTTTTTGTCTGTCTTTGCGGAAGGACTTACAGAACAGGTTGAAGCTAGTAGAGGGCTTTTTTAGCCCACTGCATTCTTTAATAGAGACATCTACCTGTGTGACCATGACAGCATGGCTGATGTGTGGTTCTTGCCATAAAGAAAAAGAAAGTTGGATTGAACAGAACACAATGCATTTCGAAGGTCAAGAAGCTGCAAATATTAATAGATTCGATATTGGAATTGGTCATTACTTCACGAATAAAAATATTGCCCTTTTTACCATATCATTACTAGAGACTCAGGCACAGGATTGTGACGTTTTCACGAAAAGCCATTAAAACACATCTATTGACACTTGTCCAAATGCATGTGTGCAGTGTGCAGTGTTTACTGGTTTTAACTGGCACAAAAGGTGTTAAAGATTTTGGCTGTGGATGAAATGTAATGTAATATCACCCAATTTGACTGAAAACTGAATCTGTATTACAAATAATTATCGCTTTAAATTCAGTTACAGCCCCTTCTTTCTTGATTATTTGATCATTGCGGTGAAGGTGTTTGGTTGAAGCATAGTTCTTTTCAAAAGAACAATATTGTTTGTTTGTTTTGTATTTTTTGCTAAATCATTTCAGTTCGTAGATCAAAGGATATTTCAAGATCAAACAACACTGAAAAGGAGACTAGGAAGGAGGTAAGATAGTTGCAGGTAACACATACAGTGAATCTGACATTTTAACTAAAGCTCATAGAATCTCAGATGTTGCTATTTATCTCAGAGATAAACAGCAGCACTAACTCCGAGTTTGTGACGAAGTGACGTAACAGGATCACTCGAGAGTCAAGATGGATGGTATTTAAGTTTCGTAAAAATTATAAAAACAGACCATACAAAAAACAAAACCGTGTTAATATACTAATATGTGTGCCCCAAAACACCATTTGATGACTGTCCATCTTGGAACACGATGGGGGCTTCTTTAACTCCTTGTGGCTCATCCTTGGATTTAGTATAATCCCTTTTTCAGTGTGTAAAAGTGTTTCACATGTTATGTTTTGTTTCCTGAAATGAACATTTGTTTTCCTTTTTTTTCAGAAACGCAAAATGTTCTCGCAAATATACATTTCTTTCAAAATGAATATTTCCAAATAAGTAATTACGTCTCACACGTCCAGGCCACTATAAAGAGGAGATTCTTTGTCATTATTTAAGAGATTTCTTGAAAATTAAAATCAAAGTTTAAAAAATGTTCTCATGGAAATATATCTAAAAGGTGAACAACTATGAGTCCTTCTTAAATGTTTATTTTAAGTTATGTTTGTTTATGTATATTTTCAATATTTTCATTGAACTAAACAAATTACGGTAACAAGAAAAATATTAGGCAATTACTTCCTTTACTTATTAATCGGATTTCAGTTTTAGGTTTCACTGTAATTGGTCCCCAACCTCTTACAGTATGGAGTGATGATTAACTTATTCCTAAAACTTTTTTATTCATCTGCTTCTTACGCATATCACTGACTGCTACTCAGACCTTGGAATACTTGACTTACTGAATCTCATGACAGCACATCCAACCCAACAATGACAGTTTAGGGTCAAGCAGATTTTTTTCTGTTCCTCTTTCATAAGTCCATAACTTTGGCCTGAACCCCTCTAGCCCAAAAGCAATGAGATTAGGCTATCATGCCACCCTTGGACCATCAAAATCTGCAACAAATCTATATGTTCAATTGGAAGTGTCACAAGCTAAGCTCTCAGTGACATCCCAAAAGCAAACCCTTCAGATAGCTCTGGCTGTTAATACACGCCTGCTTCCCCCAATGAGATTCTGAGAGGATAAACAGAGATGGGGAGGATTAGTTCACAGGGCTACGAGGACGGGATCCAAATTAGTGTCTGCCTCAATCACCCGGCCCTGGACCCCCCTGTCTGTTCTCACAGCAAGCTTGTAGGCGTTTGTTTTCTTGTACTATCGTTCATGTTCAAGGCTGATTGGCAAGAAAATTCTGATGCAACAACATGGTCATATTAGCCACTAATTCCCACTCCAACTAAACGAAAATCCCAATAACAGACTCTTCCCAGGCCAGCTTTACTATGGCACTCCTGCATTACTCTGTCATTTCCTTTCCAGATTTTTTTTGTTACTTCATTTACATTTAAAGTGATCTTTTTATCAAGGTTCGTCTATATGGGGTACTGCAAGTTATTTGGCATGCATGCAGTCAAAAGCACATTTTGCTGCTCCCTTGAAGTTAAAGTATACCCTATAATTGTGATAGCATGCATTGATGGAGTCTTCATACACGTTGTTTACATTCTAAACAGCTGCATGCATTATTTTATTTTCCTTTTGCTGTGGATTGTTATCTCTATCAATTATGTTAAGGAGGAAGTCCAAGCCCGCATTCATGAATTCCATAGAATTTTTACTGATTTTTTTCTGTAATGTTTACATGTTTTGATATGGGTTTTTAGCCAGAGGAACCTCACAGTAGCTCCACAAAGCTAATTATAGTCTTCTCCTGTTTGCAAAAAAGTGTCTCTTTGCCATCTCAGCTTGATGGATTGAATCTCAGGGACGGCAGAGGCTTCTCTGTTGCGTGAGTGACAAGTCTGAGAGATGTTGAAATCCCAATGAAGAATTAGACATGTCTGCTCAGTTAATATTTTAGTTGGATAACAAGACAAGTCAGAGCTGCTAGGTGCATCAAAGAGAATTTTGTGTATGACACACTTACACTCCATGAAACTTTCAACATATATATACATATAATACCCTTTACTTGTTTTAAGATTAACATATCCTGCAAAATGCTCACGAAAAGGTTGCACAATTAGTTTATGGAATATCTGAACGTATAATGTGTTTCAGATCAGATTGTTTGTGTTCAAATTACTGTTTGTGATATGAGGGGAGAGTGATTAGCCAACTGATTCCAGGTGTGTTAATAACCTCCCCTGGCACTGCTCCTCTGAGCCTTCCCCACACCTCCCCTCCTGCAGCTGAGTGCCACGCCCCCTCCACATACTTCCACTGCCTGACTAAGGCTGGGGGGGCAGTCCGGCCTAATCCACTCCCCCCCACCCCATACCCCATGGAAACGGGAGAGGAAGTCAGCCACAACCATCTGCCAATATGGACCACCATTAACCTAGACGGCTGTAAAGTCAGATACCAACTGGTGATCCGCGTGTTGGCATCCTTCATGCGGTGGTGCCACTGGAGGGGAGCATGGCCAGACCAGAGGGTGAATGAGCACCCCAGCAGGTAATACCGCAGAGCATCGAACTTCCACCGAATGGCCAGGCACTCCCTCTCCACCAGCTGTAGCTGGCCTCCCTGTCGGACAGCTTCCGGCTGATGTATAACACAGGACGGTCGACACCCTGCACCTGCTGGGACAGAACAGCCCCCAGACCTCTGACCGACACATCAGTCTGTAGGAAAAAGGGGAGAGAGAAGTTAAGTGTGTGGAGAAGAGGCTCCCCACAGAGGGTCTGCTTTACCCTCTCAAGTGACACCTGGCACTGCTCCGTCCACTGGACTGGATCTGAGGCACCCTTTTGGGTGAGGTCGGTCAAGGGGCTGGTCAGCTCTGCGAAGTTGGGAATAAATCACTGGTAATAGCCGGCCAGCCCCAAAAACCGCCACCCCTCTTTCTCGGTCTTGGATTGGCCGCAATCACCGCTGCCTTGTCCAACTGTGGACGCACCTGCCCGCCACCCCAGATACCGTACCTCCCTCCGTCCAGCCAAACTTCTTTTGGTTGGTGAGCCCCGCCTGCTTCAGGGACTCAAGCACCGTAGCCACCTGTTGCACATGCTCTGCCCTGGTGTTACTGCGGATGATGAAGTCATCCAGGTAGGCGGCAGCATACACAGCTTGCGGGCGCAGCACCCAGTCAATGAGGTGTTGAAATGTGGCTGAGACCCGAACAACCCGAACGGTAGTGTGATGAATTGGTACAATCTGTACGGAGTGGGGATGACTGTTTTCTCCTTGGACTCTAGGAGTAGGGAATCTGCCAGTAGCCCTTGGTTAAATCCAGCGTTGTAAAAAAATGAGCCATGCCCAGGCGATCCAGGAGTTCGTCAACTGGGGCATAGGGTAAGCGTCAAACCGTGACACATCGTTCACCTTGTGGTAGTCCACGCAGAACCAAATAGACCTATCTTTCTTGCCTACAAGAACAATGGGGCTGCACAAGGCACTGTTGGACTCTTCTATTACCCCCAACTCCAACATTGCTTCCAATTCAGCCTGAACCACTTTTCTCTTGTGCAATCCCAATGCACCACACGCCTGGGTGAGTCTCAACCTTGTGTTCAATAAGGCTCCTGGTCCTGGCAGAGGGGAGAATATATCAGCATACCACTGTTGTAACCTGGCTATGTTTGTTTTCTGGGACGGTGAGAGATGGTTTTCACTGCAGAGTGAGGCAGGATTGGCCGATCTTGGTACCTCAGGCCACAACTCATCTTTCTCCACAATTGCTGTCCCCAGTGAAACAGATTTGACCTCTCTCCAAGCTTTAAGGAGGTTGAGGTGATAAATCTCCGTAGCCCCTCCCCTGTCAGATCCCCCATAGCTCTAGGTTCCAGCTGTTATGGGCGCCGGCCCCGACCCACAGGGGGGTTCCTCAGGCGGCAGGTCCAGCACCCTCCCCCGGTCCAGCTGTCAGGAGGGGCCATGGGCTAGATGTAAGCTTCAGTCAGGGTGCAGGCGTCGGCCAGGCCGACCACTCAGGCGTTTGGAGACGACGACCAGGTGGTCTTCAGCCAGAGTGACGGCAGCCGTCAGATCCGCCAGGCGGTGGCACTGCACCCAGTCCGATGTGGTAGGCGGGAGCCCCTCCACAAACAGCTCGTCTGGTGCCTCGCCAGGCTGCAGCCAGCGGATCGCCGCGTCCTTCAGATGTTGGGCAAAGACGAACGGGCAACCGTCCGGTCCCAGCTGGGCTCCCTGGAACCAACTGCGATGGTCTTCGGCAAAGAACCCTAGCCTATCAACCCCCCCTTAATCTCCCCGTACTGGCCACAAGAAGGGGATGGCAGACCGAGCGCTGCCGTTCAGGCGTTTCCAGACAGGAGGGGTAGCAGCTACACGGCCCACTCCTCCTCTGGCCATGGCATACCGTCACCGTTGTCTCGAACATCTCCAGGAACGATTGCGCGGCATCCAACGCCAGCAGCTTGTGCAGCTGGACCGACCGCCGGTCCCCTTGGCGGTCGGTGTCTCCGCCCATTCTACCATAGCCTCCAGGAGCCTGGTCTGCCACTCTGCCTGCGCTTGTAGCGCCGCCATCTGCTGCCGGCTCAGGATCGCCTGGTCCCAGTTCATCGTTGCGACCCCAGCCAGCATCTGAGTCAGTCATACCTCAGCTGCTTGTCCGTCGAGGTCATGTTGGTTCCCAATTGTGGCGGTTCAGCCACCGTGGGTGCCTCGACAGATTCTCCAAGACCAGGGGTTTGTCGTAAGACTCTTATTTTGTGAGTGTGCATGCACTCATACACAGCGTTTAGCTTTGGTAGAGTTCAGTGTTTCCGATCCAGTGGCTCAGTGATTTCCCGTGCTGCGGTTCCTCCATCCAGGTCCAGCACGCTACTCTTTTAAAAAGAGGAGAGTGATTAGCCAACTGATTCCAGGTGTGCTTAATCACCTCCCCTGGTACTGCTCCCCTGAGCCTTCCCCACACCTCCCCTCCTGCAGCTGAGCGCCACGCCCCCTCCACATACACAAAATGAAAATATCCATGTTTTGGAACAATATGATATTTCTTACAATAAAGGGAGGCAGACATCAAACAGACAACTTCACCAACACATTTTTATTCTATCAGTTCTTAAATGAATTCCTATTTATATATACAACACCCTTACCTGCATTCCATTCTGCAATCACCAGCTCTTTTACATCAAAACACCATGATGTTTGCATTTAGATAATTGTGGAAGTCAAATTATACATATTATACATGTTCAACAAGAAATAACCAGATAGGAAGAGCTAAAAAAAAAAAAAAAAAGCATAACTGCATTCTTGTCTTTCATTTCTTTGTTGTTGTTGTCTATATCAGCGCGGTCCTGTGTTCCATGCCGTGAACTGAAAATGGTATTTGGGAGACAAACAACTTCATTCCGCTGTGCATCAGTAATTAGCTGTGGAATTAGTGGGCTTGACATGCCTCCACAGATCAGAAAGCCCTCTAGGGAGGCCTGCGGGTCCAGGCAAGCCACATTTCCAATTATTGTGTTGAATTGCTAATTTAGTTATTGTGCCTGCCGTAATTGTGATGGGTATTGGGTGTGCAATTCAATTTGTTTTAAATATTTGTGTGCTGGATTGGTAATGGAGCTGACCTATCTGTAGGCCCTATGTGAGAGTTGTGAAAAACTAGAGGATGGAAAAACAAAAGAAGGCAACCACAAAAATGTCATAGTCCCTGTTTCACACACTCCCATATGCACACTCCTATATGCATATAGTGAAACACAGCCTCAGCCTAATGCTCTCATCCCAAAAAAGATTGTTGAAGTTCAAAAGCCTGAAATTTAGAAAAACCAATCATCTGAAGACATTATTACCTCCTTTTCTCTGAAATTTGAAATGTGTAATTTGCATGTAATTCAAAACATGCTCATTGTTATAAGACAAATTTTATACAGAAATGAATCAAAAATACATAAATAAATTAAATGCTCTGTATTTACAGGGTGCTTTTCTAGGGAAGCTGACCAATCAAAGCGCTTTTTATACTACAAGCAACGTTTGGCAACACAGTTACATACTACATACAAAGCATGGAAATTAATAATGTGAAGTAAGTTTTCAAGAAAACAAAGAACAAAGAAACTCAATTTAACAATGATTTTTATAGATATAAATACTGAAATATGAGCACTTGTCCAATGATAATCTAGACTTAATGACAAATACTCTAAAAGTTTTTAAACCATTGAATGGAGTTATACTGGGTCAAAACATTCTGTCCACTCACAAATTAAGTAATGTACGAAAAGTAATTTAAATATTAGTACATGTCTGTATTGTATTGAAAACTGTCAATTCTTTTGGTCTCTATGCTGGATGCTGCTACTTTTTCACATGCCACCGGGCGTTATGATGTTCGCATTTTAGTGGGCACTAAAGAACCAATACACCAATAAAAATATCCCCAGGTACTGCATAACCAACTTCCAGAAATTTAATATAATAAGTGTCCTCTTTAAATACATGACCAATACTACATTTCTTACAATAAATTAATCAGATTATGGCTTTTGATATTAATCTAAACAGCTCATTACTGTTTGGAAGCTCACCATTAAAACTTTGCCGATCCATCTTAATGCAGCCTTTCAGAATTAATCCTAAAACTCACCATGACTTCTACTTGGATCTTGAAATTTCAAAACTTTTTTCAAGAACCAAGAGAACAAGTTTCCCTAAATTCTTAAATTCTTAGGGATTACTGTGGCCTGATGACATATAATCAGAGATGAGTTACATAATAGCAAAAAATAAATAAATAAATAAATAAAAATAAATAATAATAATAATAATAATAATAATAATAATAATAATAATAATCATTATTATTATTATTATTATTATTATTATTATTATTATTATTATTATTATTATTATTATTATTATTACATAACTTTACAATTCAAGGAAAGTGTGGAATGACAAGATTATGTTGAATGTTTATTGATTGGGGTACATGTGTTTATAACCAGGTTTCCTTTCACTTGCAATCTAAATCTTCAGCAATATTCACTAAACATCCCCAAAACAGACGATTTTCCTAAAAGTTTTCTTAAAGTGAATACATTAGAGTCAGCAATGTTAACTTATTGACTGTATTGCAAACATTTCTAATTCTTCATTAGAGTAAATGTATTTCTCAGAGCCAATGCTTTGCACCGGGTGATATACAAGTCGTGCAGAAGAAATCAACAAGTTAAACGAAGGTGTTTTTCTTTAAAAAAGACTTTCATCTGACAGAGTAACTGTGATATAATCCTTGTTGGGTTGGTTTGTTTGCATAACCCAGACAGAGTGCTGAGTGGAGAACGGTGGAAACAATTTACTTAATAGCAAAGTTTTTCTAATCTTTAAGCTCTGTAAACTGTCTAATTCTTTTGAGTATACACTTTCTACCTAATCAGTGCACAATGTGTCCATAATCACAGTATTTAATCGAAAGTTAGAGAAATACAGACAAAAGTCTTAGTCTGTTGACTCCTGCAAACTTCAAGTAGATGTGAGGACGTTATTCTGATTAATTACTTTTGCATTAATCAATTCATTATTTTTCTTTGTTTTTGCAAATTTGCTGTGACTGATTGTTGAATGCTTTAGTAAAATACCTATACTTGAATTGGTCAGCAAATCAAGACAATAGCTGATATGCATGGCAATTGAATTAAACAAATGAAAAATACTTTAGTTATCCCTAAGGGAAGTGATGCAATATGATCCCACCCCCAAACACACACACACACACAACATGCATCTGGGTTTATTGCAATGGCCTGATTGTGAGCTAGTGTTTCACAGAGAAACTGAAATTAGAGATGTATCATTTGAGCAGTGTTGGGTTTTTTTTTTCACGGTGGTATTTTCTGTTTGCCGTTTCCGATTATTTAGGCCATTTTTTTCTCTTTATGAAACCATTGCCATGTATGAGCAGTAAATATTTCACAAGAAATATTAACCAATTTAATACTTTTTTGAGTATATAGTCCTTCACACATGCTTCCCAACAGTAAACTTTCTTAAATACATGTTATTGTGACTCAATTGTGACCTATCTAATACACACAGAGGGTAGGGAAGAAATTACAATGACAATAGGGCTTAGTTCTATTGATGCCAGTACTGCATGTTTCTTAACATATCAATAATCATTTACAGCACACTGAAATAAACAGTTGACGGAAAGGAAAATGGAGCAGCGATTCCTACAAACGAGCAAACTTTCTCGCGCATGCACTGGCAGTAAATATTCATGACGATTTCAAGCCAGTTGGTTATTGGATGTTAATCTCTGCAAGAGTTCAAAATGAAGGAAACAAATGTTACCAGTCCAGCACATATATACAAAAGAATTTCAGGATTCTGATTAATTTATAGAAAAAAAGAACTGGCTTTAATCATATGAAGGAATACCAATTATTCAATTGAAAATGTTTAGGAGGACTGTTTGCTTGGGTTTGATTTGAATTTAATGACATTTTAACAGCATATTTTTAAAGACCTAAAATTGTATGAAGTGGCTTTCTTTCATCTTGATGCTATACGCTATGTATATTTCTGTCCTCCTTAGCCTGGGGTCAATATGAAAGACTCTGGGAATAATGGGTTGTCTTTATGTCTTTGAAATCTTTTGACAATGGAAGTACTGCGATTGCATAAATAAAACACACTGTCATGAATGCAGACACTTTTAGCCAAAAAAGTGGACAACAAAAGGTTGATGTACAGACACTCATTCACACACAAAGATGAAACAAAAAGAGCCATTCACACCTGGTGAGTGTTTGATTGCTCATCACCCAGCAGCAACACACCCCCACTCTCTTTGTTCATAGGGTTGTTGTTTTTGAGGTGTTGTGCCCTTCCTTGTACGTCAATCCACAATGTCATAAAACTTTAGCATTTTGTTATTTTACATTTGAGTCTGTTATTACAATGTCATAATGTAAATATTGTGGATAGTAACAAATTCAACACCCAGAAAATCTCAGTGAAAATTATTTTTAGCTTTCAAGTTTCACTATTATTATCTTTTTCAAGATCTTTTTATACCTGCTTGTTGATGTTGATGCTAAAAAATTTTATTGAAAACATAAACTTTCCAGCTACGATCAGTTAATTTATCATGGTAAAATGTGGTTCTGAATAAACAATAACATGAACTTGCACAAAGGTAGTTTTGCTTTTACTTCATGCATATCAGTATGAGTATATTTCAGTATGTCAGTAGATTCAAATGCAATGCAAACTTCAAGATCCCAAACTGGGATTCAAACTAGGAACTTGAAATTAGTTAATGGTGCAAACCATGCATCCCCTTAAACTAAAACAGTATATCTATGGTGAGAAAAGCCACCACAAAGGCACAACAACCTTTTGTTTAAAGCCTATTGGTGTACATACTCGAGAGCAACTGCTTTCTTGCAGCAGTTCAAACATGTCAAGTGTTACCAGTCTGCTGAGTGATCCAAAACTTAGAAATTTAATTTCATACTCAGTCCTGTTTAATGGGTAAATTTTTGCTGCTGGTGACACATCGATGACTAGTGGATCTTATATCATGTCACATCTTAACACACAAAGTGTAATCTAGTCTTCAGGGGATATATGCCTTAATCTCGGTATACATATCAAAACCGAGAATTTGACCTATCCATGTAAAGACAGGATCAAACTAGGTCCAAAATGTTTCACGTAAGAAATAATATTGAAGGCTACAGAACCTGCAGAATTAGCATTATTATTAGCATTATTATTAATTAATCTGGGAAGTCTATATCAATTACAAAATGGAAAACGTTTTTTTTTGTTAAGAATACAACAGTTTTCTAAGTTAGCATTTTATTCTTATGCCTAAACTTGATTAACTGTAAACTGTCAGTTAGACTGATAAGATCAAAATCCTGTTGACAAGGCGTTCAACACACAACACATGCTTATAAATGTTTTCACATTCTCAAATAGTTAAGCATACAAATGCAGTAAATACAAATGTCAGCATCTTATAACCATCCTGTGTCATGTTTATTTTTCTAATACCTAAACATGGAGCTGGTGACAACGGCGTCTAAATCAGAGAAAATAAATAACATTAGTGTTATTTTGAAGGCAATGGAACCAAGGAATAACATTAGAAAAAGAAAGTAAAGAGATGTTTAAGAGATGGGGTGAAGAAGATGAGCAAGCATAGCAGCATAGGCAAATGAAATCAATTTGAGAAGCAGAAAAGTAATTGGTTTTTAAACAGAGTCATGGATGCTGGCTTCCACTTACCATTCCACCTCAGCTGCAGCACATGTCTAACTCCCAATGGAATGACTTTGTCCATGCTTACTTTTTCTTTTCATAGTTGCCGTAGCAATGTGTGTAAGACTCTAAGAGTTGCTTTGACAAAAAAAGGAAAAAACTTCTAAATGCCACAACCACAGAGGGGCCATAACAGCAATTGGATCATGTTTGTTTAAATAGCATTCAAAAGCTACCAGTGTACTACTTTATTTGTACTAGGTAAAAATGGAGCAAGAAGGCCTTTTATGCTTAATATCAGGGACAGAAATGCAATCATATAAATGTGATTGCCCTGTGATTCTTAAAATGCATCTAATCTCACGTTAAAATGCAATAATCTGCTTTTTAATTGACATTTTAAAAATAGCACTTATGAAATTAGCAGTGAAAAGGGGAGAAAAGGCTTGTATGGTCAATTACAGTTAACACTTGGGTTTGGCACAGGAGCCATTGGACACAAGCCATAAGTATTTAAATTACACAGAACCAGAGGGCCTGATTACAGCAATGCTGAATTTAGAAGCTGTAATTGTACTCAGAGCCTCACAATGATGCTATTCACAGCCTCTTGTGAGAGGTAAGAAGGCTTTCCTGAATTGTGTAAAGGGTTGGTATTTAAATTATGAAATAATGTTCAGTTGTCACTTTGATTACAGTTGTATAGAGCATGTTTTACTCTCCAAATTGAAAAATTAAAAAATGTACTGACAAGCCCATGCCAAAATAAGTTCAATACCTTTTTTGAATCTTCGAAAGCCTTTTCTTACTGCTTGAGTTAGTTTTATCTTTTCTAATAGTTTTTTTGTTTACTGTTTTTTATCAAAAACATACACATTTTTAATAATTAGTGAATTAATAACTACGCCATCTTAACACATTTTTGTAACAGTAATAAAAACATCCCTTCCTTTTTATGTATGAAAAGAAGGACCGTTCATTCCTACAATAAACAATACATTGTTAGAATATGATTGATAGACACATTCTGAACATCTGTGACAAGCAATCGGTTGAACCAGGATTGATTGAAGTAATTCAAAATCCTCCAAAACATCTTCATAAACTTTAAGTTTAATTAGCAGTTTTACAAACTCAAAGAGAAGGCATAAAAGATCAAGCTCTACATAATATGTGAAAGGTCAATAATCATCTTATCTGTGATGCACTGATGGCTATCCATCCATTTTGTATACCACGTATTCATAACAGGGAACACCCTGTACAGGTCGTCAGTCCATCACAGGGCCCACAGATTGCTAATTCTTGATTAAATCACAAAACAGATAAAGTGCGTCTAAGACACATATGGAAAAGCAAAAAGGAACAGTATAGCAAACACGTCATACCTACCTTCACCCTTCTATTTTCACAAAGAAGCAAGATATTTCTCATCACAGGGTGTTAGCCTGTGGCCACAAACCGGTTAACACAGAGGCCTCAGCTACAAAGGCAGACCTCGAAATGTCACAAATCAAAAAACTCAAGTTTCCCATCCACTGAGGGGAAAAATACCACACCACTGCCACACCACGATATTGCCTTTTGGTCTCGACTTGATAGGGGCAAAATGCATATTCATGAAGTAAGCAACTTGTGATCCCAAACAAAGTAAAGCCCTGGCTTAGGGAGATTGGGCCTCCCGTTAATGACTTCTTCGTTTTAAGCCTGCATAAGAAAGCCCCCCGATTTCCCTGCGCTTGTAGTCCATGAGAATATTTAATACCGTTATTAATCATTTTTAATCCGTTTGCTTTTAATTAAGAAACAGCATGTTGCTGTCCTATCAGCCTGTGCCAGCGCACAGATTAATTGTAGCTTAAGATAGCCGGCCATGATTGGTGTAATGTATTAGCTAACAAGACGCCCAGCTTCTAAAGATACTTGTACACTACCTTGGGAACTTGGCACCACTCCAGGGCCCCTCTCTCTATCCTTCTCTCCATCCCTCTTTCAGTCACACTCTCTCTTCCCCCTCTATCTCTCGTCCCGTGCGTCTTTCCTGTTTGATGCTGTAGTCAGGCGTCTTTGGGAAACCTTCTCTCTCATCTTGGCGCACTGCTGTGTTTGTAGCACCATTACTCTGATGGCAGGCCAGGCTATCCCTGATGAGGGAACATGGTGGAAAAGACCCTTTCATTTTGTCGCTGCCCAGAGGCGATACAATGTAACCTATAGCCTCCCTTGACCAACCTACACTTTTTTCCAGACAGGCTCAATTTGATGCACTTGGCCCTAGGTCTGGATTAGAATGCCAGGGAATTGTGGCTTGATGGTTACATCCTCATTACGTTGTTGTTTTGTCCTGCTGTTTTATGTGAGCGGAAGATGCTTTATCACAAATTTGACTGGGATGCTACTAAGACTGTAACAACAGAGAGTGTTAACATGGCAATGAGCCATGCGTTATGTGGTACCAGGACAAATGTGTTCAGGGATGGCGTGTTCTTCTCAATTTCCTCTTTGCTAAAGTATGAAAGGCTTGAAGAGCTAGATGTTCTCCTCTTTGTTTACTGACATATATTTATAATTCTGCAGTTACTTCCTGTCACACCGTTAAACCTCAATTGGTGAGCATAGTTTAAAGTCATAGAAATATGATCAGAAACTCATGATTATATTGCAACTCATATTATTTTTGTCTTTTAGGTTTTTCATACAATAATTGTTCAGTGTTTTTACCCACTGAATGCAGACAAACTCATTCATTTTTTAAACCCCTCCCATTTACTGGTTGCCATTTGATCCCTGGACAGTTTTTACCTCTACCCAATTATCTCCTAAGACTTTACATTCTATAATGAATCCCTCAAAAGATTAATAAAGTCTCCTAAAGATCTCAAGCGAGGGCTGCAGGACGTTTGTACGTAAGAACACAGGAAGTATTCTGGTAATATTTTTACAAAACATTATCAATTTAACAATGAGATAAAGAGGATTATTGCCTTTCTGTTCAGTTTCCCTTTCCATATTGACCACTATGTTCAGTCAACATGGTCTTCATTTGCTTCAAGTAAAAATATAGAGTGAAAAAGAAAACAAATGACAAGCAAATCCTTGTAGGTTATTACTTGAAATCCACAACAGAGATCATGTGGTTGATCGAGTGAATTTAGTGAAGCATTCAAAAAAAAAATTTGTTCGTCTTGGAATAAAAATATATGTCTGGACTGATCCTAATTCTCCTGACCTTTACCATCATGATATATTTCTGATTAGCCACTTCAAATCTATTTGCAATATGATTTGCCTTATTAAATTAAATTCACTGATATCATTTTATTGCTGATTTTTTTTCTTGTAATTTCCAGAAAAAAACAAGGATAGCCTTCTCCTGTTTTACTGCAAAGTCAAACAAACGAGCACAGCATTGTCGTGTTCGATTCGCATCTATTTGATGAATGGATAATGGACAAGGGTTCAAAATAATGAAGGTACCAAAGGTACAAAACAAAAAAAACAACAGACCAAATGTACAGTTCAAGTAAAACATGCAAAGTACAGGGTGCAGTGATGGAGGGTTGCATGAGAACACGTTGTGTTAATAATCAGTGACAATCTAAGCTACAAGTCTGATGAAAATGGAAGTCTGCCACAAAAATTAGACTACACGAGAGTGGGTGTGTGTGTCTGCATTTGGAGCAGTGTGTGATGGTAATCTAGTGTATGAAGGAATAAATAGACGGCTATTTTCAGTGCTAATCTTAACATCTGCCTCAAAGGGACTCAGTCTATCTCTCTCTCTTGCACACACACACATATAGTCCACTCTCCAGTGAAGAGGAGCCCATTGTGTGAGATGAGAGTTAGATTGGATGGCTCCCTGGGGAGCTGCTCTCCATTAGCTAAGGTGATCTAACAGGTAATCAGCAGATAATTAAAAGGCTTCACTCCTCGGATGGGAGGGGCAGAGGAATCACGGTTTTGTGTGTGAGTGCGTGTGAGTGCTTGTGAATGCCCGTGGTGTGTACAGATTTGAACTCATGCATTTGTGCCATTTCAATGCTGCGATTTCTGAATGTCATCAGTGTAGTGGGCTTGTGGTCATTTTGTGTCATGAGGGGGGCATGTGTCACTTTAATGGATACCAGATCTATTCTGAAAAAGTGTCTCTGAATGGCAATTGCAAGGGGAAGTCCAGGTAAAATCGGCCAGGGTATCTCACCATAATCCAAGTTCCAGAAGTGACAGTATTGCTTTTAATGAATGTGAATTTCTTCATTACTTTTTTTGTACCATTGCTCTCTCAGATCAGCTTGGAGAGTATTATAGATAAAACATCAACCTATAAGTGTTTATTAAAGTAGAGTAGGATAGTGTATGTTTTGGGAGGAAGCAAGAACACACAAAATATCATTCTAGATTGGCTGTGTTTTCAGATGCATTTATTAAACACATGTAAATGCAGTACCACTTATTTCCATTGTAAGCTGCAATGTCAACCCATAAATGTCAATAAGTCGTTCCAACAACTGATTGCATTCACATAACCATTCAGATCAGCGTGTTAAAAAATGTTCATACATTTTAGAATTAAGAATACAAATGTTTAATAAATATTTGATTCTTTACAATAGCAATTAAAAAATTACATGGTAATGTCAGTGTCCACAGTTTTCATAGAAAGTTTCAATTTGATGAAAAAAGCTATTTACTTTGATTTTTGGGACATATGTTTTTATAGTTTCAGGTTCGAGGAGCCAGCCTTCCTTATCACAACTGCCCCAACAGATTGGCTACAAATCACATTCCACTGTCTTGCACAGACTTATACAAGATACTCAACATCTTGGTGAATACACTGAATGACAAAAATTGAAGCTACAAAGCTCTTGAAAACAGCCATGACCCCTAATGATGGCCAGCCAGTAACTTGAGGCACCCTCTCAATCTACTTGAATCCTATCTAGTCCCTGCTGTGACTTCCAGATTGGCTTTGAAATTGGTAGTTTTATTACACCATATTCTATATGCAAAGCTTTGACAAGCTTACACTGGAAGCTCCTGGAAGATGAGCTTGGACCTCTGAGGTGGTAGTAAGGTTGTTAGCCCTTCACCTGCTGGCTTAAGCTATTTTTTTGCTTTGTTGTTTACGTTCCCAAACATTTTTTGTGTTTCTTTGTCATTGTTGCATTGCACTGCGTTCATTTAATTGTTTTGCATAAGAATAAGTTATTTTGCTGTCTGATTGTTTTAGGGGTATGCATGCTTTGGGTGATCCATACATCCATTATCAATACCGCTTATTCCCTGTTGGGGTCGCGGGGGGAACTGGAGCCTATCCCAGTGGTCAACGGGCGAGAGGCAGGGTACACCCTGGACAGTCCGCCAGTCCATCGCAGGGCCACACACAGGACATACAAGGACAAACAACCACTCACACTCACATTCACTCCTAAGGGCAATTTCCCCAATCTCCAATCAACCTAACATGCAGGTTTTTGGACTGTGGGAGGAAGCCGGAGAACCCGGAGAGAACCCACGCAGACACAGGGAGAACATGCAAACTCCTCCCAGAAGGGTCCTGGTTCCCCCGGGATTCGAACCCAGAACCCTCTTGCTGGGAGGCGACAGTGCTAACCACCACACCACCGTGCCGCCCGTGATCCATACAGATTACTTCTATTTTATAATTGGTTGTGTTACTGTTTAAGATGTTTTTATTATAGCTTGGTGTTAGCTCTTTTTGTTACAGGACCGCAGTGATGGATTATGAGGAGTCTAAGAATCTGTTATGAGGTCTCTTAATAGCAGAACTGAGACTCCAGTACAGACAGCAAAGTGTAATGTGAGGATTGCTGTAGATAAATTGTGGCAACCAGTGGTAAAACTCTTTGTTGTCTGCCTTTCCACAGGCGATTTCTACTTCCTTTTTCTAGATGCATTTTCACTATAATCTTGCAAGGACCTTATTCTATTCTATTATCTTTAAATACACAACTCATTACTCTGTTTTTGTTGACTCTAATCATACTGATCTGCAGTGGTTGTGTCTCAGCGAGTGAATTAAAACTGGAGAATATTTATCTGAAGGTAAAACTTACTCCATCATTACAATTTGTCACATTGTTTATAATTAATCTCTGAAGCCATTTTTGCTTATGTTTCTGTTTAGTTTCTGCTGATCTTCAGTTACATGATGTAACATGTTTACAGTATCTCCTGGTGAGGTACAGTGGTATTTAGAGCAACCCTATGATGACATTTTCAAAAAAGGTAAAGAAAAAAGTTACTGTTTGGCATCATTTATTGTCTATTAGCAAGAGTTTATTAATGACTGGGTGACTTACTGGGCCAATCAAGAGATACAGCAATGTGTACAACAAATTTTACATATTGAAACATTTGTAGTGTTTTAACAAATGAAAGAAAGAAAATAAGCACTATTGCTTCACAGCAAGGGGGTTCCCAGTTTGAGTACCAGCTGAGGCTTTTTTGTTTGACCTTTGGATGTTCTCCATGAGTGGACTCTCTCCATGCATTCTGGCTACCATCCAAATGCTCGCTTGTTAGGTTAAATAGTGATTCTAAAATGAGCCATGGATTGAGATTGATGGTTGTCCTTTTTTTCTGTATTTTCTCCTGCAAGGGACTGTTGACTTGTACACAATGCACTACATATCTTGCACAATGGTACCTGGAATAGGACCTGACTGGCCTGAATTTGATTCAAAATCGGATTTAGGTGGTACAGAAAATTTTTGGAGGCACATTGGATTTAATGAAATATTTGCACCTCTGAAATACTGATAACAAACAAAGACAGGTGAGACATTAACAGAGCTTGTGGCTAGTACATTACACACATAGGTGTTGCAGTGGCAACAAAAACATTTATGCAGAAATTAAATTACAGAAAATAAATGTGATATTATAACACATCTTGCTTAAGTATTCTTTACTTGCTTTTACTTGTCTCTCCTTAGTTCAGGATTAGGGTTCATCTGAAACCCTTTTGACACCAGAGCCAATCAGTCAGGCAGATGGGCCAGCTTAATCTTTTGGTTTTCAGTGAAGGCACTACAAACGGATGGCAAAGCCAGCATTATGAAATTATTATCAAATTTTGCTGCTTCATTAAAACCATGTATTTTCTTTCTGAGATGCATTTGATTTTCTATATTAATTAAAGGTAGTTACAGTTTTTTCAAAAGTCAGCTAGCTCCAGCTGGTGTAGACAGGATAAAATTTATAATACAGACCGGGAAGGATGTCCAAATTCATGCAAACTAAGCTAACCATGAGCTCTCTTTAAACTTGCCACCAACCTGTTGTAGTTACTCTGCTATTTTTTTTCCACTTGGTGACAAACCCACAATGGATAAAACAATTGATAATTGGCAGCTCCATGGTAAAAAATGTCACATTAGAAACAACAGTGTCCATTATTAAATGTATTCTAGGGTCCAGGGTGGGCAGTACTGCGCCTTATATTATATTGTCACTAAAATGAATGCTGCATGGGTATTTAATTTTGCAAAAACAATTTCGGACTCTGCGGTTTTGTCCAAACCCCTGCCAAATCAGACCTGTGATTATATAATGTCTAACCTCATCAGCTGTATATCAACATGTGCCAAATGTTTAGGATATTTTGTCTTTTCTGTGTTGAAATTGCAATAGTGTATAGGTACCCAGGTGGCATTGGTTTTCAAAAGTTTTCACCTTTTTGATACAATCAATCTTTAAAAGAGAGCAGAGGAATGAGTGCTTCAGAAAGAAAATTGCTTTCTAGTTTCTTTAGTTGGAAGTTCATTGGCTTCTACCACTAGACTGAAGAAACATGGGGTTATTTTTTACCAGGATCCTTTGAGTAACTTATAAAAAAGGTTTCTGGGAAAGCCTTATCTTTGTAATAATGCTAAAATTGAAAACACCCCAGGGTAAAACTTTGCATATTTTCCTGTTCATTTGTTCCTGATTGGACTTCTCTAATTATTTTCTATTACTACCCCAAAATTGAGCATCCAATATGATAATAAGCATATTGTTTCTAGTTTTAGTCTCTCTTCTGCATAATAGATTTCTTTTTTTGTATTACAGTTAGGAATGGTACAGGTTACCATATCAAAAACTTGCTTTTGATATGCAGTGTTATTTCTTCGTTCAACATTGGTTACAACAAATTTAAATTATTTCCATTCTGTATAAAATTGTACCTCATACAGAGGTCTATGTCCTCCAGAAACATTAAAATATATTTTCTTCATATTGAGAGTCGTGCACACAACTGAGCTAGCAGGGGATAGGGATGTTGTTTTCTAGACCTGGAAATTTGTTTTGCACATGGTTATTTCTGATAAAGGTATCAAAATATACTTAACTTAAGATAATTCTCCCATGAAGACTAAGCATGGTAAGAAATCCTGACAAATTTTACTTCTACTATGACCTTTTTTCATCTAAGATTTTTTTATCTTGGAAGTCATACATGGTACAAATCTTGTCTTTAAATCTAACTGATGGATTTTCATAACGTAAAAAGACAGTCATGTTTCTCATACAGAACTAATGATTGTAGCAATCCTCTGAATTCTTATCAAACATCTACATATTTCAGCCCATATAATTCTCAACTTGAACTACATAACTGT
The DNA here is from genome assembly GCA_013363375.1 of Menidia beryllina. NCBI lineage: Eukaryota > Metazoa > Chordata > Actinopteri > Atheriniformes > Atherinopsidae > Menidia > Menidia beryllina. The sequence goes on along the minus strand of JABUIW010000035.1, from coordinate 2,948,858 downwards.
GCCTTGCCATATTCCTGTCCAAAGTGGCTTCTGAAGGTGAGGACTGTGATTAAGCTGATATTAACAGATAAGTCAATGTCTATTTTCTGCTTCACTTAAAGCTTCAGTGCTGTAAAAATTGCCCCTTCTGTCTGAGAGGAAGCACAAAACAAACAAAGCAAAAAGACAGGTGTGTACTTGTGTGTATTTCAGTGTGTGACATCTACATGAGCTAGAAACAAGTTGAAGTAAATCAATATTTGACAACAATGAATTTGATTTGAGGTGAGGATTGTGATGATAGATAGATATTTGGACCATTACAAAACACACCAACACATACAAATGCATTTAAACCCATCCATGCATTTATTTGCTGTACAAAAACAAACAAAAATGCCTGGCAGTCAATGCATGATTCACAGTGAGCATGTGTGTTTAATTTGTTCAATTTTTCTTTTGTGAAAGGTTTTCTGTGGCAAAAAACACCTTTATTAAATATCTTAAAAGAATAGTTTTTATAAAACAAGAAATTCTTTCGTTGTAACAAACTGGTTCAGAAAGACAGCCTTTTATTGAATTGGTAAAATATGCATAAGTTGACAAAAAATCACATACAACAATCGATGAACATTCCTGCACCAAATATCTACCCTCAAGTGTATTCTGTTGTTTCAACACTTCATTTTAGCCATGTATCATAAATCACATAATGTAGGGGAAGGAAAGTACAAAATAGCATTGTAGAGTATGTTATCTTAGATTTTTTTTATTTTAGGAGCTGTTCACAAAAGGTCTAGATATTATCATGCAGCAGTGTGGAACTTGGTGTCAGATGGTTTTCTAGCATGCAAAGAGATTATAAATCTTATCATCATTATATCCCTGTTGCTTTATCATTATTAAATTCACACATTGTTTCACAATTAATCACCATACATGAAATGCTGCCTCAGGTAACGTTTTGTGTTTTAAAATAATCTGATGACTCAGTGTGACATTCAGTTCTTGCTTTAATCATATTAGGTACATAACTGGCTTCCGCCAACAGCACCTTTCCTTTGTTTTGTTTTTTTCTCTAATCTGAAAGATTTACCAGAACTTGTAGGCAGTATCGTCTGACATCTGACATTTATCAACTATGATAACAGATATAAAAAAGGCATTGGTAAACTTTGGCATGCTGCACTTTAAAAAGGCCTGTAGCGTGAAGTTGAGGCACCATCAAGAATCTTAAAATGCTAACATTTGACAAACATTTTGTTTAATTTAAAATATGCGACTGCTTTCTACAAATGCTTCGTACTCTTTTCCATGGTTGATTAATAAAACCTAGATTTAATTGTTTTGTACTTGTTGGTTACATTTGAGTGCACAGTGTTACCTTAGACAAAAAACAGAATCTTTTTTAAACATCCACACATATATAGTGATTTTCCCATATTTGGGATTATCTTTCATCTTGCCAATATATCTAGACCTCTAAAAAAGAGAATTTGAAAACAGTACTGTTATTGGAAATTGTGATCAGGAACGTCAGAGGGCCAAACACTTTCATTTAATGATACACAGTATCTTTGATTTACGGTGACATTTAACTTGACAAGCTCCCACGTAGTGGATTAGGTAGTACATATCTACTGCTGAAACATGAACACGATTTGCACTTTGGAAACTGTGTCACCAAAAGGTTTAAATGTAAAAACTGACATTTGTCCCTTCCTATGATCTATAATGTGTTTCTTTTTGAAGTGGGTTTGCTTTGAATTTCAGTCTACTAAAGCACCGTCCTATGTCTAGTTTCTTATTAGATATTTTATGTCTAAGCAGACATAAAAGATGCACAGCCAAGCCTGCAGAGCTGCTTAGATCCTGTAGACTGGAGTACTTTCAAAGAGGCCACCAATGACGAATACACAGACTGCAGCTGCATCAGCTGGCGCCCCTCTTCATGTGAGCCCCCAATGATATTCCCCAATGGACAACCCTGGTTTAACGGGGACATAAAACAGAAAACCAGGAAGCTGCAGGAGGCCTTCAAGCCAGCAGATCAGGTAAAGAATAACATAGCGTGGAACGAGCTGCAGAGGTTCACCAGAGAAACAAAATGGTTCACTACTCAAATATTACTACCCAAACCACGACATATGCAGTATGTTTCAGGGAATCATGTCTATCACAAATGACAGGAGAATAATGTAACCAAAGACCCTAAAGATACCATCATTCTGGACAGCCTCAGCATCTTCTACACCAGGTTAACCAGGCTGAGTATGGAAACACCCTCAAAAGCAAAAGGTGATCCACAAACAGGCCCTGAAGGCTTTGAAGAGGGTGAACCCCTACAATTCTGCATGATATAACAGAGTCCCTCTCAAAGTTCTTCAGGCTCGTTTGGAACAGCTAGCGGGTGTGGATGCTGTCATCTTCAACTTGCCATTATCCCAGGCAATTTAAAATCTTCTATCATCATACTACTCCCCAAAATACCAGCTACATCCACCCTAAATGACTTCTGGCCACTGGCACTCATATCAGTCGCCATTAAGTGCCTGGAATAACTAGTCCTCACACATATTAAACCAAACAGTACTGGACACTGTTGACCCCCTCCAGCTTGCCTACTACCTCAGTCAGTCAGTAGATGATGCAGTTGCAATAGCTATATATAATATTCCCCAAAACCTGGAAAGCAGCAGAGGCTAAAGAATGATGGTGTCCCAACTCTTATTTGTAAGTGGATTCTTAATTTTCTGATGGAAAGACCACATGCGGTGGAAATGGGAGGACAGGTGTGAGCAGAGCTCACAGTCAGCACAGGATACAAATCAGGCTGCTGCCTTAACCACAAAAATTTCAACCTGTGTACCCATAACTGTGTCTCCACCCAAGCGAACACCATCATTATTAAATACACTGATGACACCACTATCCTTGCGCTAATTAAGGGTGAGATCAGGCTATAGTAACATAGTAAACAGCATTCTTCCCAACATGGAGAAGAGAACGAACTGAGATGGAGAGAGTCAACAGTAACAGATTCCCAGGAATGTACGTAACATCTGACCTGAGGTGGACACCATCGCCACAATTTCGCCAGGCTGCCCCGGAAAACTGATCTAGACCTTCACCAACCACTTATTTTGGTTGTTTATCTTCATAAAAATGAGGCCTATTTACTGGTTATTCTTTGGATTCTTCCTTGATTTTTTTCCTTGAATTCTAAATAAATAAAATAAATTCAAACCAGTGTATGAGAGGCAGTTTGTATGACAACAGAAGTGCATCCTTATTGAACCCTTTTTACAAAACAACATCACCTAAAGTGGCTACCTTGAAAATACAAATGAAAAAAGTTATAATTAGTCTTTTGAATTTAATTTAATTGCAAGTACAAGCTACAGTTAGACTAATTGTGAAATTCACAGTCCTCAAAGATAAACAGTTAAATATTTGACTTATGTCTTACTGTCATTTTTAGTCAAAGCTTAAGGTGAATGTAGAGGACATCCACAGGCTGTATCGTAGCAGGCTTGGTTGCTGTGAGCTTGCTGATTAATGATCAAGTTATCAGCATCAGCATACAATTTCAAAAAAACAAAATAAAAAAAAAGTAAAAACAGTGCAATAGAAATTGCAGGAGATTGCTGATGAAAAACAGAAGCGCAAACAGTCTTTTGGTGTAGAAAATTGTAGAAAAAAACATCTGTTAAAATCAGTGGGGATGTTATAAACATTCAGAGATGCAAACATACGGTAAGTTAAAATGTTGTCATTTACCTTTGCGCATAGGAGCTAAGACTATGACCAATGATCCTAAAATATGCACGTGTTTTTGTATTTCCATGCTTCTAACTGTGTGTCCATGGGGCATCACTGTGCTTGCTGATATGCATGAGCTTACTTTTATATGTGCATGCACACACACAAACAGTTGGGCTGTTTTCGAGTGTGTTTGTTTGTGCACTTTTCACAGAATGGTAGGGGTTAAGCTGGTGCTGAGGCTCCTGTAATGAGCAAGCATTGGGTGGCCAGTGCTAAGATAAATGGCGAGGGCCTGCCACTAGTGCAGCAGTCAGCAGGATGCACCGGGGCCGCAGGCTTGTTTGTGCCAAATGGAGCTCGCAAAATATCAAAGGCCAACCATCCAGAAGACGCAAGCGTCTGACAAATTTTAAATTAGCCAGAAAGAGAAAGAGGGAGGGGGTTAAAGGGTGAGAGAGGGGGCGATTGGGTTTAGGGGGGTGGAAAGAGAAGGAGAGAAGGAAGACGGTGCGTTTGGAAAGAGAAGGTTCAGACTATGGGAGAAACAAGGAAAGGAGAGGGGGTGTGAAAGGGATGATTGGCCTGGACAACAGGAAGAAAATAGTCTAAATTATGAAATTTTGTTTTCTAGTGGCGTCTGTACCCTTCTTCTGGCCATCATTCTTTTTCTTTGGTTGTAATTGACTAAACAGGTGTTGTCATTAGCCAAAAGGCTGTGATTCCATGATTCTAAGAATTACTCAGGCTGAAAATGCAAGCATGACTGTGATAGTTTTTGTAATTATACATATATATTCCTTTTCTGGTTATCCACTACAAAAAACTGTTTGTGAAAGCCTAACATGATGTATTTTGGAGAAACATTTGGAAACATCAGCCATGAAAATATTTCTTTAAATTCTAGAAGCAAAATATACTAAAATGATAGTAAATTGTGACTAACTTATTAATGGGCAATTAAAAACAGTGTCAAAATAAGGCCCAAAAGCAGAGACTGCAAAGAGTCACATCATTTAATGAAGGAAAGGTGTTGAAAAACCACCATTCAACAGTTTTTCTTTCCCAGCCTTGTTTTCATTTATTTCTTCTTCCTCTGCTTTCACGTGCAGTTTCAATCACTTTTTTAATATGATTTAAGCATCCCAACCATTCAGTCTAATTTAAGTAACCCAGTTATCCGTTTTTTTTTTATGATTCTAATAGATGTAAGTGTTAGAACCATAGTCAGATTCTTAATACATTGCTGCTTGATGTTCAACAAGAAAACTTGAATGACTTTGCAAAATTTCACAATACCACAACGTCTATTCATTGTATTTATGATGATACACATGATCACATGTACTTTGTAAACACTTCTAAATAATAGATTTTCCGTATTTCATTATTATTGTACGTATTTTATTTTGCCATTTGATTAAGCTGGTAAAAACATTTACATATTCTACTTTTTTTGTGTGAAACAACTTGCAACAAGCACAAACCTTTTAACATGACATATAAAAAGAGAATGAAATCCAAATTTGAACAGATACACTATCTGTAAACTCCAATCATTATCAAATAGCTTGAGTTTCAATCATTTTCATGCTCATACCACTCAATTCTTTCTCTTTTTTAGTTTCCTTATCATTTTCCTCTGACTTGAAACACATTAAGGCAAAGAGGGGAATACAATTCAGGTGATCAATTATTTACATCTGACCAAATCTTTACTTAATATAAGTGTCTAGCCTTTGCAATACTCATTTTGAACTGAATGCCTTATGACATTACTTTTTATATTCGCATGTAGAATTTAATACTTCTAAAAGGGTACTTATGTCTTATAACCTATCTAATAAATTGTATAAGAGCAATTATGTATAAAAGTAACCTCAAATATAAGACAATTGAACCAAAGAAGGAACAACACAAAGGAAATGATAAAAACTTCCATGAGAGTTGAAAGGTGAGACTAATGGAAAAAAAAGATCAGCAACCATCAACTTCTCAACTGGGAATGCATTTGTCTTAACATTAATCTTTTCAAACACTTGAAGATATTCTTGATTGATGATTTGATGTAAATTCTTTACGCAGGAACCTCGAGCAACCTGCAATATTTATTTCTTTTGTGGTCTGCCAAGCTTTTCTGTTTTTTAAAGCCGTCGAATTATGGAAGTACCAGAAAATATGAAGAAACCCAGAAACATCATATTCATGAGGAGCTTAGAAACTAATATCTTAATGAATGTCCTTGTGCCATCTCTTTACTTGTCTAAAGTCAGCAATTGTGCAGTCTGTAAGATTAAGATTGTTCAACCAAATTAAGTAGAAAGTAAGTTTTTTTTGTTTGTTTGTTTTTTGTTTTTTTCATTTCCAGGTTGCACTTACACTGATATTTCATAGGGGAGGGACCTCAATTTGTGCTTTGCAGCACTTACAGCTATTAACTTAGCATCTTTGCCTATTCCATTTCCAATCTGAGTGTTTGTTCCCACCCCACCCCCCCTATTTTGTTGTCTAAATCAGACTACTGGGTCTGGCTAGTAAAAGAGTTTTCTTTTACTAATGTCATTTTACAGCCTAGCAAGAGCTCCTTCTAATCTTTTCCTTCTCATTACACACAATTTCCAGGGCGTTCAGATAGGGTGCCGATTGGTTCCTTGCTGTGTGTGCAGTGAGGGGTGCTGTGATTGTTTATTATTTATTTGTTTATTTTGTTTCACCAGTGCCTGCTCCCTGCCACCCTCCATCTCCACTATCTTGTTTTCTAGTTTCTTCACCCATTCACACTTCAGTCCCAAACACCCAAGCCTTCATTTTCTATGAATAATCAAAGAAATGCATTTGTTTTCTTGCATCCATTTCTGTTGAAAGGTCTAGCAATGTTCTGAAAGACAATTAGTCAAACTTTCATGAACGAAATTTTAATAATGAATGGTTTCCAACATGTGCTCACATCATGGGTTTTTTCTTCTTTTTTTACATCCTGCAAATGCTACAGATTTTCTTTCCTGAACATATAGTGTGTATCTTGGCTCAATCTTGGATGCCATTCTTGCTTAGTGGCCAGAGGTCAAGAAGATATTAAGTCAAATCCCCAGAGCTTTATGCATAAAAATTTAGAAGACCACAATATTTAACTTTGTTATCCTTCCCTGTCCATCATTGCCATCATCCATCATTGGACCCAGTGGTACAAAGCTAAAAGAATTGATTTAATATAATATAATACAACCAATCACATGTGGAATGTTTTGGACACTTTTTCTATTAATAACTATTGTTGAAACAAACTGAACCAAAATTTGCTTCAGGAAATTAGTATGTGAACCCATTTTGCAAATTTGGGACACTGGTTCAATCAATTAACCAGTGATTTAAGAAAATAACTGCAGAAAAAATATAATTGAATGGAATGGTTGGTCAAATCCTTAAAGTACCTCTGATTGACTAATGTTGCCTCCGGCTTCTTTTGTGTTAATTACTTGACACAGAAAAAAACTGTTAGCAGATAGAAGAAAGATCACCAAATACAACAACAGAGGATATTGTATGTCGGAGGTGCAACTCCATAACAAATTTGCAATCAATCATTTTTTGCAGACACAGATAAAGGAAACATCAGTTGCTGTAATGGCCCCTGTGATTCTGCCTTTAATAAGCTTACTTTTTTTTCCTTTTTGTGTGGCTGTCAGTGTGCTGTTTGTCAGTTTAAAGATATGGTTCTTATTGTGAAAAAATAATAACAGTTGGGCATATTTGCACAATTTTTCTTTAGATATAGATATTTACAATAAGACTAAATTATATTCTCTTTTATATGAGGTAGTAATCTTAACTTTGTGACCATTACAGGTGCCCCTGGAATTAGTTCTTGTGGCTCTAAATGATGCTGGGAGTGTGATAGATCTGACAGTGAAAAATCATTGTACTTGCATTCAGCTCCCCTATTAAGCTGTAATATTTTGTACTAAAATGATAAAGACTCCCTGTTCCCTCGTTTGGTAATCTGGAGGTGAAAATGGACTGGAAGTCAAATCAAAATTGGCATGTTCACACAGGCAAAATGATCATTCTGAAACTAACAAAGGTGTTGAATTGGCTGTCAGGTCCATGGCACACACTGACTTGTTGGCTATACAGGTCTGAATATTCAGTACACCACACTACCACAACTGATGAGTGGTGTCACATCTAGTTCACTCTTTTTTTCCAGGGGGCTAATGCTTTGATGGCTCTTTTAAACTCTGATGTGTTGCAAGTATGATGGCTGGAATTCCTTTTAGTAAAGAAGACAGTATTAGTTTGAGAATAGTTAGAAGTTCAATTAGGTGCTTGTTTACAGGACATTTTTTGTTTTAATATACACTTGAAGGGAGTTTTTTTTATTAATGGGACAAGGCCATTTTTAATCTGTTCTTGTTGATTTTATGCCTTTCGCCAGTAAAAGTTACCCAGATTATTTTAATTCTGTATATATCTGCAAATATGCATACTTGTTACAGATATCTGCATCATGCTTGAACACAAACCAGTCAAACTAACAGTGTTGTGTCTAGTGAGTCCATCTTCCAAGCAAGCAACTTCACTTCACAAAAAAGATAATGTTTTGGACTGTATTATAAGAAGACATGTCAGGTGAGCACTGTCAACAACACAAAACGAAAGTGTCAACTGTTCCACATGTAAGAATTCCAGTGATGCAGCATTTATCCTAAACCACAATGATGGTTATACTTTGACAGCACAGGCCACCATGAAAAAAAAAAGATTTGGACTTTCGAATGATAAGTTTCATGCTCATGAATAGTCATAACAGTTGCACATTCCATTTTAATCTGATTAGTCAGTGGTTGTAAGGTTGATGGTACAAATATTTTCAAGTTCAAGACTTTGCAGTTCAGACTTCCATTTCCTCAATCACTTGTGTTATGTCCATACTTTGTACATGCACACCATTCATACAGGCCCTGGGGAAGGTTTTCTTTTACCTCAACTGATTTGTTTTAAAATAGAAAAATACATAGTTAAGAGTTAATCACTTCAACATGTGTATTTAAAAAATATATATTGTTTGACTACATTTCTGTTTTTCACAATCTTTATTCTAAATTAGGAAATTAGGAAACAACAAGTTTGTGTTTCTCCATTGCATGCCCAGTGGAAATCAGTGGTGCACACATTTATAATAATTCAAATATTTTCTAATGCTCAAAATGTTTTTCATTGTTTTACGAAAATGGGAACACAGAAACTAAATATGCATATTGAACAGGATTTATTTGAAAAAGTAAGCAATGATAAAACAGCAGCTTCCTTCTCATAACAACTGATCATTTGTATATCATAAATGAGAGCTGATATGTGGAAGATGTTTTCTTTATTTTGTTTTGAAATGCAGTTTTGGTGAGTTATCGTTACTCTTTTTTTTTTCCACAACGCAAGAAGCTAACAGTGAATATATAAGCATAGCATCAAATTGTAGAACTTGCTCAGTAAAGCTTGAGCTGTCTCTTTCCATACACACACCATCCAGTATCTCACTGCTCAGAATCTGTCCCAATGCCGGCAGCGTGGATATCCAGCAGTCCATGACTATCAGTGAACAGGACAAACAAAATTAATTAAAGTGCCATGATAAGTGACACTTTGCTGTCACCTAGTGCAGAGAGGTAGAAAAGAGTCAGGAGATGCTGTGCTGCATAGCAGGATTGGGTCTTATACAATGCACAAGCATGTAATCATTTATGCAGAGCAGCAACAACGTGCAAGACTCATGATATTCTTTCATTTTGAAATGATCTCGTGCAAACTAAGCAACCGAGTTCAGAAGGCTTCAAATTTACAATTCAACCACCTTCAATTTAAAAAGGATTTTTTATTTATTTTAATAGCCTAAGAATAATAGGTGCAATTCAGTCTGATATTACAACAGTATTTACAGAATGAGAGCACACACACACACACACACAGACAGAGAAAATGAAGGCTTCGTGATGCCCCCATGGTACCAAATGATAATCCTTAGTGCTTCATTACTCATCCATTTTTCACTCTCCATTACCCTCACACAGCCTTTGTCAGTCACCAACTGACCATTGTAAGGAATGCTACATCATATCTCCAATTCCAGTCACATCCGTAAAATCATTCAGCCACAGTCGTCATTGTCGCATAACGCTCCCAATGCGAAGCTCAAGAAAAAAAAAAAGGACTGAGATGGGAGGGGACGGACAGTTTGGGAAGAAGAAAGGCGGTGTAGGCAAAATGACAAGCTGACTTCATATCGGCACCAAGATTACTACTGCTGAAGGCTGAGGTGCAAAGAGTTGTGGGTAATTGTCATGTTTTTCATTAGCGGTTAGATGAGGATCTGGAGATGGGGGAGGAAATGGCCTCATCATCATCACTCTGTGTCTGTATGTATTTGTGAGTGTGTGCGTGAGAGTGCTTGTGAAATCAGGCTTGTCCATTTGCAGATCACACCCTTGATCACAGTTGGCCCTGCACACTGCAAAGGGAACATATTGTTCCTTCTTCCTGTTTTTTTCTTTTTCATTTTTTTCTTTTTCTACATTTCAGCATTACCTTGGAACATTGAAAGAAACAAGCCACTGTCAATGATGAGCCAAAAGATTACAGGAAGAATATGAGACAGAAGGAAAAAGAAAGGGGAAAAAAACATGATGGTAGGGTGGGTGGTTGTAGGGTTTGGTGGGGTGGGAGTGCGAGGCCAAAAATAAGACAGGAGATGAGGAAAGAAAATGAAAAGAACTGTCTGCCAAAATTGTGATGAGACGGCCCAATTGCACAGACTGGGATGAGTAGGGGAAATTAGAGCGGAGGGGAATTGAAAAGACTCACAGATACAAAAAGGGGAGTGAAAAGACACAGAGGGAAGTGGGGAGCAAAGGAAGAGGGAATGGGTGAGAAGACATCAAAAGAAAGAGGTATTAATGTGTTCTTTTTGTAACTTTATATGACATATAGTTCAACTTGTGGGACATACTCATTTGTGATTAGATCGAAGATTAGTAGAGAGCATGGATGTAGAAGCATCAACCTCAATGGATTTATCTACTGCTCAAATGAACAACAAGTACTTTGCCATCAAGCTTAAACTATTAAATTTTCCATGTTGAAAAAGCAAAAACAAACTTCGAGCAAGTCCAAGTGGATTATCCGTGCTAGCTTTCCTCCTGCCTATTACCCTAAACAATATGGAGATGAATACGACCCTTCTGCTTTAGCACTATGGATTATTTGTTTTTATTCATTCAGCGGACGATTTTATACCAAGCGACTTACAAAGTCTGGGGGCACCGAGAGTTGGACGGGGGACCTTTTGATCTGCAGTC
>JABUIW010000035.1:2908470-2937668 GCA_013363375.1 Menidia beryllina | reverse complement strand
CCCCCCCCCCCCCCCCCCCCCCAACATCCTTTCTGTATGGCAGAAAGAGACAAAGACTATTTAAAGCTAACCTATATGAAACTAATTTAGAATTTTGTTCTTACTATGTTGTCAATGATATTAAGAGTTATGGATTTTTGCCCAGTGTTTACTTCAGTATAGGGTGATCGATATTCTGAAAAGTGGCTAAACATAAGCGCAAATATATTTTAGAATTAGTAACAAAAAGACCAATACCTTTCTCTCTTCTCTTTTTTTTGGACTGAAATCTTGCTTTCTTTTTAAAGTGAATCTCTTTAACATTTATGTGTGATATACGACGTCGCCGGGGTAGGATTTGAAAGAGTAAGACAGCAAAATGACAAATACAAAAGGCCTTATCAGCAAATCTGTGACGCTCCCTTTTTAAACTCTGCTTTCTTTTCATCTACTCATCCCACTGTGGTGCACAACAGTCTCAGAGGTTACCACTCAATTAAGCCTGGCTTTTCATTTACAGCCATGACAAAGACCACTTTCTCTTCTTCCCCTTTCCAGCTCTGCTCTCTAACCAAACTTGTAATTACAGTGTTGGACAGCACGATCCACACTGACCCACTGTAAAATATGACCATCCATTTGGCCGTTATCCCTTCATCGCTGTTCCTTCTCTTCCAATTGGACCACTGGATGTTGCTCAGCCACAGCCCATCAGCAGCAGCCATTTCACCCCCTTCACCTCACCCTCTCAGTTGCCATGCTGCAAAGCGTCAAGATGAGGAATATCATCAAGCACTATCTCTCTGTAATGAATTACTTTCACTTTTAACCCTGGACAGATATCCATTTGAACTTACCTCTGCAAATCATCAGTTTTTTTTTTTTTTCTTGTCTCCCTCATAGTAATTCCCATACCCTCTTAGCCACCTCACTTTAAAACCACATTCACTAAATTAAAATATGAAGTAAGTCCATTCAGAAGTTGCTGGTGCAAGCGTTTGTGTAATGGCCTGATTGATAGGTGGCAAATGTAGTCACGAGCGGTGTCACTAATGGTATACGCTGTATATAACTGGAAAAAAGGGGAGGACTGATAAAATTTGGTAGGACTGCAAACATAAAAGATCTACAAGGAAGATAACCTTGTGAACAGAAATGGTTTGCTGAAGCAATAAGTTAAGTACATAAGATGTATCGAATCATAGGCACAGTAATTTTCGATGATCCATCTTCATTATTGCAAAACAGCAAAAATATTGACAATGGTGTATAGTTCAGGTTATGGTTGTGTTCTCCCAATAAAAAGTACACATTATTTTATGCGTTTTTACTGAAAAAGAAATAAAGCAAGTATCAATAGGATGAAGCAGTGCTTTGATTAATAATGCATATATGTCCTTTTTCTGCATGTGGTTAACATGACAACCTGTTAAAGTTGCACAACAAGGTGCAATCATTAGGCAATAAAGTAATACAGAGCAATACTTGTTTTCAAAACAGCCTGAATTCAAGAGGGCGAATATTCACATGCATGCCTCATTTAGAAAACACAAGAGGTTTTGCTGACTCAGAAAGCTGGGTTCTTCTGGTTCTCATAGTCCTCAAGGGTTATAGTCTAGTAATGTTTATGGTAATCATGTTTTCAGTAAACAAGACAAGTTTCAATTGGATGGAGTGCACTGAAAAATCTAGATAATACTGTAAAAACGAAGAACGAGGCCAAAAACCATATGTGGTTTATAATTTAATGTTGAATTAAACAAGCCTAACCCTTTTGTTAAATGGGGAAGTAAGACAGTTCAAATGTTCAGATAATCCGGCTATATTTTCCCATCGATCATCTGCATTGCCATCCAAACTTTTTGTACCTCCAAGTTTGTTTGTTTTTTTGTTTTTTTATGTGTAAAAATTTCTTTTTTATGTGGGATGGTGTGCATCTTGTGTCATTGAAATCACAGAAGAGTGAAAATTATTAGTATCTGTTGGGTCTAGACTCCTAGTTCCTCACTATCAAGAGTTTAGTTATTAATCGATAGACCCAGGAAGAGGCATCAGAATAAAAAGGCTTGACACAGAGGTTAAGTTTTTCTCGTCTGCAGAGGAGGGAGAGCCTGAGAGGAGGCGAGATGGTTCTCGCCGCCACTCATGGAAACTCACACCCAAAATCCTCAAGCAGTTGATTTTTATTAAACTGATAGTTGCTAAGCAGTGCACATATTATGGGATATAAAGGTATTGGACACCCAAGGTCAGTTTCTGTTATGCCCTTATAAGGTATTTCCTGGCAGTTGGGCTGTTGTTGCCACAGCTGACCCTGGAAGACACAGATGGTAGACAAAACATACATTTCATAGCAGCTTGCTCATGGATTTTAGCTTCACACCAATGTAAATACGAAAATAGCTTCTACAGTATCACATTATGCTGTTCTAAGGTTTGATGTGAACTGCCACGTGTTTAAAAAGGTTATGAAGAAGTGATAAAAGACATGTTCATGTTGATTTTGGTTGCCCATGTGATTTTTCTCCATTCAGTAAGTTGATGCCTCACTTTCAGCCATTGCTCTCGATGATCCCATTGATGTTCATCCTTTCATGTATGAATTATGATAATTACAGTCAGGATTTTTTTCCAAAATGTTTTTGATATTCATAAGGCATAAAAAAAGATTGAACTGTTTTTGTCAAAAATGTGTTTATTGAAGGAGTTTGTCCAATAAAGTGGGCAGCATAACATTTTAAGATTTCTTATCAAAGAAATACAGTATGTTACAATGCGAACATATTTTGACATTTGTTAACAGAATGCATAAATATGGAACTTTGCATGCAACTGTCATCCTTTTCTAATATTCATTACTATATCGTCCCTTTTCTCACTCCTGCTTATTCAACCCCTTGATTTATTTTAGTCTTTCTCAACTTCTGTTTAACAATATATTACTGCGGACATTTTTTAATTTCAATGGCATGATGCACCAGTGTCCACTTCAGTGTGCTATGCACATTTATAACATAAAAACCCAAATATGCACGAAATAGCTTTTTTTAAAAGTTGTCCACAGTGGTAACCTTTGTACATGAAAGGTTTAGATAGAGAAAGTGTAACAAAGTTTTGGCACTTAAGGTAAAAACTGTTTTCTTTGTGATGTAGGAAAAATAAAATTAAATGAAATTCCTTATTTGTCCTTTTGTGTTCACATTTAACGAAACTACAGAATAATTGGTTTGAAACCCAACTTGGAAAAAAAATCTCTATGTTATATAAACACAATTGTCCTAAAGTGAGCAAAAAGAAAAACTTGTAACAACTGTTGATAAGTGACGATTTAATTTTTTATGTAAATGTGTAAAATTTGAAAATGCCAAGTTTTCTTGGATTGAGTATCTATGGCCTGTGCTCATCACTGGACTTAAAATAAATGGATAATGAGGGATGTTTTTCTATAGTTTGTTTAACTTCACTCTAAGTCTTGGTTTTAGCGTGCATGCTCAACAAATTTAGGAGTATCGCAAAAGGATGCAGAACTGCATGGGCGACAGGGTACTTGCCATTGAGGAGACAATACAGAATAACAAACCTTGGCTTTCTTTCTTAAATACACATCATGGAAGATAAGTGTTGCAGACACAGCTGTCCACAGGACACACAGCTCCATATGTCCAAACCAGTAGGAGAGTTTTGGTCCTCCAAGGCCAGCTAATCAATCACCAAGCCCCCCCTGTTTTGCAGAGGTCAGCCTGGCACCGCAGGGCAGGTTGCAGAGCCGAGAGCACTTGGCCAAAAATCGCCATTTCAGCTGAAGCACAGTTAGCAAACTTATTATATCAACTTATGAGAAAAAAAGAGAAAATATATATATTTTTTACATGGAAAAGTCAAGAAACCTGAGTAAATCCAATCGCATCTTGTCATGTTTTTGTATCCCATTCAAAGGTTGATGATTTCAATGAAAGTTGTTTATAATCAAGTGACCCTTTTGTCAAGGTTTCCAGCATACCTTTTCTATGATTTAACATTTATGTTAAGTTGGTTCTATTTTTATCAACAATATCAATTTAAGCAACTATTAGGCAGTGTTGTTAATATATATATTTTTTAAAGTTGTATGAATGAGGATGAGGAAAAGATAAAGACGAAAGCAACTTAATCAAAATATTGTAAGGATTGGACTACTTCAAGTTGGGCACCAATATAAATTGTGAATGTGAATCACATAGAAATATGCACAATGGCTCCTCTCTACAAAAGATTCAAATCTGACAGAAATGATATATTCTCTTAGAATAAATGACTGAAATTTTGTAAGAAATGCTGAACTTGTGAATTATTCCTTTGGTATGATCCATACAATGATTTTAGAATACAATATTAAATGTGGATTCATGAAACAATTTAAATAATGTTGTATGGTTATGCTATTTATGTTTACCATTCATGTTTTATGCCATTTCTGTGTCCTGAAACCCAAAATGCTTTGTATTATAGAAAAAGTCAGATTTTTTTTTCTCCTTTGCTTAACTGGTGCAAGCCATAGGAAAGTCCAAAAAACAACCACCAAGGGGATGCAATATGAAATTTGGAAAGCTTTCAAATGGTAATATAAATAGTCCAAAATATTCTCCACACAGGCTTTAAGTCTATTAGGAAGTTTGTATCAAATCAAAGCAATAAATCCAGCTAACCAAAATTAAATTAAAATTGCTTAATTATCTGTCTTGCAATAAGTTTTCAAAACCATGATGTAACTATTGTCACTATTTTAACTGTTCCATGAAGATAAAATTGGGATTTTTTTTTTTTTTTTTTTTAAAATAACATAATTTGTTTGTAACCCAATCCACAGGTTGAAAGAAGCTAACTCTCTTCATGGTAGTTTTCATGGGGGGGTCATCTGGCTGTCTCTCCTCCCGGTGTCATGTCCATCTGGCCTGTGAGGTGTAATAGCCCTACTAATCTCCCAATAATAGCAGCAGGGCCTGGGGATATGTCATCAGGACAAGATGGACCCACAGTCCCCCCCCAAAAAAATCAATGCACTACACCCCTCAAGGGGATCTTGCTATCCAAGGTGATGTCAATATTGTCAATGGGGTATTAAAGAACATTTCATCAGCATGTGTGACAGTAAGAAAGAGGGCAAGTGTGCCGAACTCATGGTTGGGGTCCGTGGCTGGTGTGCCTCTATGTGTATTGAGACCCCCTTGGGGATCTCTTCAGGTAATGTGCTATGCCTAAGATACTGTCTACAGACACCATGACAAACTAAGTCATTTCCTTTGTCAGTTTATTTTCCGTAAACTGAACACATGGATTATGAAGATTATTTTTATTTCTAAACTAATCAGGTAACAATTTATATTTTGCCAAGTTATGTATAACATCGAATACCTTTTTCAAATAACTTCTCCGACCCTTATGCCTGTGTCTTGTCTGATCTTAAAGCAAAGACATGGCTTCAAACTAAAATGATTGCATATTTTCGAATCTTTCTATGATACAACACATTCAAATACATTTCATTTTATATTTTCAATTATAATGGTGAAATGAACATTTTTTAGCAGTTTGAGCCATTGAGGAAACAAACCTAATTTTTGTTCTTAAATTTGGAATACAACACACATGCAAAAAGCCTCTAAAATAGACTAGTTTAATGGTGAATTACATCTCCCTTGTCATTTAAATTTACTTTTTTATTCAAGAGCACAGTGGTTATTAATTGTTGTTTTTGCTAAAAACATTATTTCAACTGCACAACAGTCCAATTTTCTATTTTGTACCATACTATCAGGATCACAAGCAGACAAATCAAGAACACACACTGCTCGTGTATCAAGTCACACTACTGTAAGTCCTATAAAACAAGATCTGGTATTGTCCTGCTCAGCTACTTTAACTAAGAAGAATAGATGTCACGTT
The DNA here is from genome assembly GCA_013363375.1 of Menidia beryllina. NCBI lineage: Eukaryota > Metazoa > Chordata > Actinopteri > Atheriniformes > Atherinopsidae > Menidia > Menidia beryllina. The sequence goes on along the minus strand of JABUIW010000035.1, from coordinate 2,931,767 downwards.
CATGACTGCACATGTCTCTTCATTGTTCTGATATTCATAGCTGCATCAGTTTTACTCTCTCATGTATGAATAAGCACTAATGCACCCTCATTGCAGACACAGGCTATTGCACCTTCATCTGATAACAGAATGGATGCTTTTTCTCATATTTGCTTACATTCAGCATTACATTCAGCACTAATGGTGTTTTTTTGTGTTTAATCCTTCTGTATAACATTTTAAAGTTTTCCAAGACTATATAGCAACATGCTGTCATGACAGTTTATACGCATTGCAGACAACAGTCTGAAAACTGGAGCATTATACGCATCCAGCAGTACTTTCCTTTCTTACGTTTGCTTACTGAGATTTCCCCTGATGGGGTAAATCACTGAATCTTATCACAACATTGAATATTGAAAAACCAAAACTTTAAAAAAAAAAAATTCAATCACAACTTTTCTACCATTCATTAAAAATTCTTGGTTAGACAGAGTGGTGGACAACAAACTTTAATTTATTGGAAAAACTGCTTCTTTTATAAAATCCTGTTACCAGTAAATCCAATGAGAGAATACTCTTCTGAAATGATATATTATGAACTTTTCTGTCATTTCCTCTCCAAAATCGTGTTCGACTTGAGTTTATTGCTGTCATCAAAATTCCTGCTGTGCTGTTCCAAAGATGCATTGGGAAGACAATTATATCCAGTATGAGAATATGTCCTGTTACATATGAAATACTGCCAATAAATACCCTCAGCAGAGGAGCAACGCATCTGCTAACTGAAAACATAAAGGTTTGTGAAACACTTGACGAAAACATCAGTATCAATATGAATCAAATCAGTATTTGCAGGGAGAAACTAATCAGCTCCATATGAAGGTGGAAACATGTTTAGGTGTTTCTGAGATTGACAACTTCTGATTTTTTGTCTGTTTGCTTTCACAAGTGTTAAGCTACTGTAATATGTCTGGTCAACACACTCCAGATCAAGGCATTATAACAGTGATCATACATTTTTTAAATCTCAGTTACTGTTCCAAATGATGAATTCTTCCCAACTGTTAACATTTCAAAAGAATTTGCAGCAAACCTTTTGTTTGATGATATTGTCTTTTATGGCAAATTCACACAGTGACAAAACTGTAACTGACTTATTTAATTGTCCTACTAAGGGTTTATATGAGGTCCTCACGATCATGTGATCTTGTTTTTCTCAAATCAGAGAGTGCAATATTAACAAGTTGAATGTGAACTACTCTTAAACATTCAAATTAGTCTTAAAAATAATATTTTGGCTTTTTGCTTGTTTTACCCTTGCCATCTCTTACACAACTGACTATGAGTGCTGAGGGTATTTTTGAAATACATTTACGAGATAACATTTTTGCTGTTCACTTCAAATCAGCACAGCATGCCTTGTGCTGCGAGTGCAACTTTGCTCAACAAAAGAATAACGCAGAGTTTATTCCAGTGAAGAAAAAAGGAAAAAAAAACTGCATCAGGATTTTGCTTGTTCTGTCCCACTTGAGGCCACAGGATCGGCAGTATTTTCACTGTGCCCGCTGCCTTTGTGCCCTCCCACCCAGCCACCACCATCTGTTCCCTGGCTCAGTCCTCTACCTCCCATGCAGGGCAGGCCCAGAGTGCTGACACCCTCACACCAGACACACAGTGGGAAGGAAGTACTAGTCTGTATATTGTTGTCAGGTCAACCAAACATACAGCTACACAATCAAGATAATATGTGAAGCTTTGACAGCAAAGCTTTAACACTTTTTCAAATGGGAAATGTACAGAATGCCCTTTTTTACTTTAAATTAATAATGTTGACAACGGTTAAACTAAATGGTGAAGTTTAATCCCAGCCCTGACAGTTTAAATTGTGCAAATTGTGATGTGCTGAGCCAATTTGCGCACAACAGTACACAATAGGCCATAATTACATATAAAAAGAAAATCTATTGACTTCACAGGCATTTGCACAACATATAAATGCGCTTGCTTTAACTTTTCTTAGCCATTAAACTAAATCAGGAAAACAGATGGCAACATTGTAAAATATATGATAATAAGTATTCAATCATTCAAACATAAAAATTGTGGGAGTAAGAATAGTGAGATATGGTGAAAGGATGTTTGATATATTAAATACACAGAAAGGCTAACTGACTTAAGCTCAGGGTTTCCTTTTTAATACTTATGTGTTACAGCTTCACATTAACAGTGGCAATAAAAGTGTGTGTATGTGCAGCTTAATATGTAATGCTTAGATGTATGAGTCCAGAGGTGGCATACCTTTCTGAAGAATGGTACTGAGGCCACTGAACTCATTTTCCATTCCCTTGCTGCAACCCTTGACCTTTGACTTTATAGGTCAGAATTGCCCTCTTCTTTTCTGTTTCCATTTATCAACCTCTCAATGCCAAATGGGGGAGCATCTTTTGCAAGCAACCCACCCCTCATGTCTACCCTCTTTTGTTTAACCTCTTTAGCCATCAGTTCTGGGAGGAGGGAGTCAAATTTGGTTTATGGCCCTGATGGCTTATGGGTACTGGTGGGAGGAGGGGTAGAAGGTGGGACTACAAATCTCTGACTAGCACCTAAAGCTGTCAGCGGTGCCCTGGGGGCCTGCAGGCGTCAGCCAGCACGGTCACCTTGGATTGGTGGACGAATTAGATGAAGGCACACACTCTCACATACATGCAAAAGCAAACAGTGAACATCTTGCCATCACTTGTGCAAATCCCAACTTCGGCACACAAACAGGCACATACTTGCATACACATCAAACAGGCAAGCAGACACTTAGGTTGCCCCTCACTTTCTTTTAAACATACTCACATACACCTCCTTCCCCTGTCAGAACTGCGATTAATATTCTAGAAGAAAGAAAGGGAGTAGCATGTGTTTACACTGATTACTGCGGGCTCCTCCTTCCTATCTCATGCCCCACAAGCACCCCACCCTCAATCAGGGAGGTCTCTTTTTGCTCCGAGTTTGCTCTTGGCTGAGTTGATCTGTTAGCATGATATCCAGCTCAAGACGACTACATCGTGGCTGTTAATGAAATGAATGCTCGTTCTCTAACGTGTGAGCTGCAGAGACTGTGGAGCTACTCCAACCCACCCATCATCGCCGTCGTCACCCTGCTGTGCTCCGAAGCCCCCTACAGTGGGGCAACTGAAGTGAGACGTCGGTCAAGAGGGCGGAGTTGAGTAAAATGTGCAGGTGGAGTGATGGAGGTGGAGATTGAGAAAGTAGGTGTCAGAGTGTCAGTAGGATGGTCACATGGCCCCTCTCAGTATGGGGTCACTATCCACCTCCCTACTCAACCACTCTCTCACTTTGTGGCAGCTGTAGGGGAAGTGTATCCTTCACAAGCACTGCAGGGAGTAGAGGGAGGTGATAGCATGTGTAAATGTGTGCATATAAAAGTGTGTTTATTTACACAATAATTTCCCAAAGGCAGAGGTACTTTTACATACTACCGTAAGTCCCCCCCCTCCCCTTTTTTAATTATAGCTAAAAAAGGCTAAAAAACAACCATTTGGAGGTACAACATATATAATGATACCCATATTGATACGCAGTTAACTTTCTCATTATATGATCATGTTCTACTACTCTATCTTTATTTTAATTCATAAAAGTATCAACTATTTTGGAAAACATGAAACGGCCCTTTGAAAACTTATTATTTCTAAGAGCTAAAGCTCAGCTGAGTCATGTATTCCTTTAAATTTCAGTAGTGATGGATTAATGGAAGTCAGACAGAAGACTCAGGGAGTCCTTTCAAGTATTATCACTGATATATAAGTGTCTACAGCAGCTTTAGAAATATTCTTAGAACTTGATTGTTTACTTTTGAAAAAAATAGAGTTATGAATGGCTCAGGTGACCCTGAAACATTCCATAACATTTAAAACAATTGTTGCTTTTTTTAAAAGTATTTAATTAACACTGACTTAATACATATAGATCTATAGTATTATATACATATAATATATACATATGTATTTCACCCTCTCTTACTGGAGTTGAACGCTTTGTTGATGGCATGATAGAGGTTTTGAATATTGATGGTATCATGATTCTTAAATTTTTTTATAATCCTGTCAATTCTCAAAATCCAACCATTGTCCTGGATCTCCCACGAGATGCCTTTTTCCACTCAACTGAAAATAACAAACGTGTTTATTACTGTGACATTCTGCTGTGGGTCCTCCTTGTCTGCTGGCTAGTACTTGCTGTGACATAATTTATTTTGTGTATTCATTAAATTCATAATTATAATACGGCTTGTAATGTGAAGTAGAAATAATTTGGATCTTTTTGATACGTTGTTGTTTGGGTCAAATAACGTATATGGATGATTTTCTGTATTGAAAACATAATATCTTTCACATATTATGAAAGTGATTTTTCAGTCAGTTGCTACGTGACTGCATGTCTCCTTGTCACAGCCTTTACTGGCAATTTCACCTACTTGAATCATGCACAAACCCATTTTCCCACAAAGATATCTCTAGCCCGCTATATTTTCTGCAATGTTTGACAAATCTCTAGTAAGACTGCCATACTTATGGTGTACAGCGGTACAATGCCGATCATATAATTTCACATCACACTGCTATTACAAAAAGGGATGAAGAAAGGAGAAAGCCCAAGGATGGGACAGTATGGAGAGTACGAAGAATGAATAGAAACTGGAAAAAGAGAGGGGGGTTGCAAGGGGAAAGAAATCTCTGTCTCAGCAAAAGTTTTCATTAAAATTTTGAGACAAATGATCTCTGTGTCCTTCTCTTGAAGCTGCCTGGGGCGTCATGCTATTTCTATGCAAATAACAACCTCACGCCTTTGCTCCTATTATTTCTGCCGGAGCTGCTGCAACATGACCCAGGAGAGAATGGTAGGGAGGGAGGAGACAGAGGAGGGAAGCAAGGCAGGGTAAGTAAGAAAGGGTGATATGAAGTGAGAGAGCGGAATAAGAAAGAAGTCCCGTAAAAGAGGAAGAGAGAGAGAAAGGGAACGATAGAGAGGAGGAGGGCAGAGGAGACGAGCCAGACAAGCTGTGTGTATGTGTTTGAGCTTGTGTATCTCTGTGTATAGGCACGATAGATTCACTGAGGTGTGAAAATATATAACACTTGGAAAGAGAGAGTGGAAGAGAAGGAGAGAGATTGAGTACTAAGAACAACACAAAGACACAACTATAATTTGTTTGGAGGCTGCCTTTCTTGTAATATATGACACCCCCAGCACGGGTGTTTCCTCACCATGCACTATTGTTTAACTATATAGCACTTACAACACTATCAGGACCAGTCCATCACACACACCCACCCACACACACTCACACAAACACAGAGTACATACGTCAGGATTTACGTACTGGCCTGCTCCACTACTGCAGTGTGTTACAAATGAAAAACTGTGAAAGCTGAGCAGCAGATGTATGTTGTAAAAGTTGGTATTCAAACAAAGTCACAAAACTTTAATAAATTCACAGTAAATACAGTTTTGGAGATGCATACGCCATTCTATTATATTGAATACAACCATGAACACTGTAAGGGCATACATAATAGTGTCCACAACCTCAAAAATGTCTTGTGAATGGAGGCCACTTTTCTCTCCTGGCATCCATTCTGTCCTTTACCTCATTTGTACTCCGTCCTCCTGCTTGCAACCAGAAAAATTAGTCTCACCAACATATTCTGAATTATTTTTTTATAATGCATAGATACCTTTCACATTCTTTATATTCATAATCATAATATGGCTTGAAATGTGAAGAAGAAATAATTTGGATCTTTTTGATGGGTTGTCGTTAAGGTCAAATAACATATGAGGATGATTTTCTGTATAGAATACATAATACCTTTCATATATTATGAAAGTGACTTTTCAGTCAGTTGCTACGTGACTGCATGTCTCCATGTCACAGCCTTTACTGGCAATTTCACCTATTTGAAACATGCACAAACCCATTTTCCCACAAAGATAAGAGAGAGAGGCGGATTTGCTTGTCTAGTGAGTATAAGTAATTGCTTTTGATAAATTACATGAAAGTAATTTTTTTCATTTTGCTTAAAGTATGACTGACCCTCTTAATGTTAAGAAAAACACAATAACGATAGAATAAAGCAGTATGCTTCCACAAAGCTAAACCTATGAAATGCACTTGTGCCAAAGATTACATTAAACAGACAGGTTGTAGATCACTACTCTATATTCAGTAAAATCACAACAAAGAATCTGCTTCTGTGGAGTTGCTGAGTATCTATTTCGTTGCTTGGTTAGCTCTTAGACATCCCCTAGTCCTCTACACAGACTATCCACTGGACCCCCCACAAGGGTGTGTGCTTAGCCCACCACTGTACACTCTCTACACCTCTGCCTACAGACCTGACCACCTGACCACCTGACCACCTGACACCATAGTAAAATTTCTCGACAAAGTGATTGTGTTCGGGCTATTCTCACATGAAAATAAGTCTGTCTATAGGGACGAGGCCTGGAAATTGTTGAGAAGGTCCATACATTTGCTTTTCTGAGCACCATGACATCTTCTGACTTCTCCTGGACTGTAAACACTGCATCCATTATCAAGAAGCATTGGCTGCACTTCCTGAGAGTGCTCAATATAAATGATATTGGTGAGAAGTTGCTGGTGACCTTTTACTGCTCCACTGAGGGTGTGCTCGGGATGCTTCCACTACCGCACTGAGGCAAACTTGAAGAAGCAGCAGAGAGTAGTTAAGATGGCAAATGAGATTATAGCCTGCTCCTCTCACTGGAGCAGACAGCCTGCTGCCTCAGCAGAGCTGAATTCAAAGACACAATCCATCCAGCTTACCACCTGTTTGCCCTGTTGCCCTCTAACAGACACTACGGGTCAAACAGAACCAGGATCCACAGGCTGGCAGACTGTTTCATCCAACAAGCCATCACTACACTGGGATAACACACTCACACAAACATACACCATTACAAAAGAGGGGCAAAGCATGATGGCCATAATAAATAATGCAAATGTTACTTCCCTTTCCCCTTAGATTAGGCCCAGCAATTTTATTGAACATGTTGCATAATTTCTTCTAGTACAATGACAATAAAAGGTTACTATTCTGTTTTTGTATAGACATAAGAGTGGGGAGATTTTCAATGTTGCGTGGAAAACGCCTTATCCATCGTATGCTGCTGAAATATAACATAACTAGAAAGCTTAAGTTAGCCATTACTAAAGAAAAGAAGTATACATTTTTTGTTGGTTTCTTACATTTCAGAAGCTAGAGTGCTGACAATCAGGACTAAATCCTTCTGTGTCTATCAAGTTGTTGAAACAGTCCAATGAAAAGGTTTTGTCGTACATACACAGTTTTGCTCTTTATGGAAGATTGCACTGAAATATAGCCATTGTATAACCTCTGAGGCTGGTGATAAAGGCAATTCACATGCTCTTCAGTCAAACTAGATGAACATTCGCCAGCAAAGCTCACTTAATTGGTGTAGCAAGGTGGACGAAAGTGTGTGGGCCTTGGTGGTCCAGGCTAACAAAATTAGTTCAGTGAATTTTAGTGGTTATATACTTTTTCGGATAAAACTTGATTGATTCGTGAAGGAACTTTTAAACAAACTTTTAAACAGATGAGTAGAGTGACTGAAGGGGTGGGTGTGGCTGACCGGCTGATGGAAGAAAGGCAGGATCACAGAAACTACTGATGCCTTGAAGATTGGACTGTGACAAAGATAAAAATGTATTTCTATTATAAACATTTAAAAAAAGAAACATTTCTAAAAAGATTTTTATTTAATTGTGGGAACATGGCACCACATAATATACTGTGCCTAAGCGTGCTATAATATGTAGTGCAAAAATTCAATACAAAATAAGTCACATTTCCATTATTCTCAGGATGACTGAACTACAGCACAGCACTGTTTATACCTTTAGTGAGAACCTTACAAAAGACAAAGAACTATGCTTATGTGTTTTTTAATTGTTCTCTCGCATAAAAATAAAAAACACATTTGCTTTAGAGTTGTAATTTAATTGGCAGAACTAACAGTTATTAATGGGTTGGTCATGGATGAGGTGATACAACACCTGCAGGGGGGTCACTGTCCTGCAGCCATCCTTACATGTGTTCACGTGTCACTGTGGGAGGGTGTGTGTATACCCACCAGAGCAGATGGCACCCTGCTGGAAAACTCACCTGCTACCCTGTCGGGGGGGACTAGCTAGCAGCATAGCTATCCCAAACAACTAGTGAACTGTGAAACAACTGCAGTCAAAATATCAAGCCAATTAAACACTAATTATGTCTCCTGCCATATGGTACTAACTGACCTGTGTAAACTGAAAAAGAAAACACAGCAATGTGATTGTGTATGTCTGTCGTGTGTTTGGGTGTGTGAGACCGAGAGAGAGAGAAAGAGAGAGAGAGAACATTTAAGGCCTGTGCTGAAACACTTACCACCGTAAGTTATTAACAACGGCAATTTAATCCATTATATTGAACCAGTCTTAGTAAGTCACTACAAATACACACATTGTGTTTTAATGGAAGACTCTAACAATGGAAAGTGTGTGTGAATTATGACGATTCAGCATTCTTTAAAGATGACCTAAAAAGACAAAGGTGCCTTCAGCTTTTCGAGGCAAGAAGACTCCACCAAATAGCAGAAGAAATCAATCCTCACAGACAACTCAAGCATAAATTAAACTACTTTTCAAAAGCTCATGTCTGTCCATGCTGTTAATCAGTTAAAGGTAAACATTAAAAACCATAAAAGTTATGTTAAAGGTATTTTAGTGTTTTGAAAAAGAAAATAATAGTGGTAACAATTATTTATCTCGATAGCCTTAACAGTCAGACTTTTCCCCAGTTTTTTCTCTGTGATTGTGTTTTAATTTATGCCCTGAGTATTTGCATTCTCTCTGTGAGAGTGTCTGCACGAAAAAGAAGTTGGACATCGACTAGCCAGGTATAGTCAATGTATGTATTTTTCTTAGAGCAGCAGGTGAAGTAGCAAGTAATCCATCATTTTGGTCTGTTTGAGACAAATGTAGGAGTACCAAAAAAGAATGGACAGCTGCAGAACATGGCATGGTATTGTGGTCACATCAATGCTTGGAGACATATGTCAAATTGTATCTTCTTTATTTTTTCACTCTGAATAGTTTTTACCTTGTACCGGTGATAAAGTGCAAATTCACATAATCATTGCCTCCAATCTGAATTCACACTCCTGCCCTCTGGTTGTCAGTTGAAGGTGGCAGCTATTAAGGACAAACAGGCCCGAGACTCCTTTAATACCAACTCTTCTTAAAATTTTAAATCAAGACACTGTGATTATAGTAGTAGTTCAATAATTTGTACATTTGCACATGCAGGCTATACTAGTACTGATACATTATCTTGCACAAGTGCTTTGTAAACATACTTTCATTAATACATTTCTATTCTTTTTTTTACTATGCCCACTTCCCTATGCATTTATATTTCTCCAATGTCATTTTTGTTACCCCTTACCAGCTTAACCATTATTTCACTTTCCCTCTTATCATGCTACCAGCTGGGATAGTGGCTCTGCAACAGAAAGCTTCTGGCTGTGATGTGTTTGCATAATTAGAAACTGTGGAAAAAGACATGACTACATGGATACTCGAGACTATCAATATATACAAAATAATATTATCTCATCTGGATGTTTAATTCCGACCTTTGCCTTTCTAGTTCTTCTCATAACAAACTAAGCTAAATATACATGCATACGGTACATATACAAAGTATAGGAGTATTATACTTAGTGTTGATAATTTACAAGTTCCATTCAATTTAAGTTCCAGTGATGTTTCAATATGATATTGATCATGGCCTTAAAGCAGTTAAAGCAATAAGTAAGTTGAAGTCATTCTGTCATAACTGCAACCTGACCATATTGAAAATATTAAGCAATTTCAAAGATCTGTCAGCATAGTACTCTTGGGCCCTTTGCTGAAGCAAATTGGTGTAGTAACTGTCACATGTCATTCTGTATGATAGAGAACCAAAGAACGCGTAACGTTTTAAATGTAAGGCAGAGACAGAAAATCCACACCACCATTTTTTGGGGGAAAATTAGGAATAAACTCACTAAGCTCACTCAATAATTGGTAAGATTTAAGAAATACAAAAGCAATACATCTAGCAATATGGTATAGTTGGTCCTAAAGAAACTTACATGGGACACTATTCATAAGTAAAGAGTGATAATTAGACAGGCTTTTTACAGAGAAAGGATTTGAATATCTTTTGATAGGCATAATAACAACTTAATTCTACCGAAATGAACTCCAATGAGTGGGGAACATAAGATTATTTGTATCTAATAAGCAGGCTCATGTATTCATTAGTCATGTACACAATATGCGATCTGTCTTCACAAATCAGTCATCTTGATTCATGTGAGTCATGTTGTAAACGGTTTGCCAGACTTCAATCAATTTCATAAAGAAAATGTGTTGCTGTATGTGCTACGACAAAGCATTTAAACCCATAGGTTCTTCTCCTTACCTGTTCAGAAGTCTTCTGTGTTTCCATTTCTTCAGTCTTGGCTTTTTATTATTTTATCTCTTTTTCTAATTTCTGAGAGCACCCTTGTCACAAAAAATCACAATTATTTGTTTTAGAATATTTTGTTTTTTATCCATCCGTCTATCCATTATTTATACTGCTTAGTAGGACTGCAGGGGCAAGCTGGAGCCTATCCCAATTGTCAAAAGGTCCATCACAGGGCCACAAAGAGACAAAGCTAACTCCACACTGATAGATCCCCAGTACGCCAGGGATTTATTTTATCTACTCCCTCATATTCCTACATACATCGAGACTGTATATTAGATTGTATAGCAAATTCAGTAAAAAAAAAGGGGGAATATCTTTAAGGATAAATAAAATAATGTAAATGTACATTGAATATACTTGTCGCATTTCTGCGAAATCTCTAAAAGCTGTGTGAAAAGAAAAAGAAATACCACAGTAGTTTAAGTCTTTTTACTTACAGTTGATGAAATGCATTGGTGACTGCAATGAAAAGCCATAATCTGAACGCACACACTGTTAACCACAACAAACACAAAATGGAAACATGCCAAAAAACTCAAATAGGTGACTCTCATCTCGCAGGACCATACACAAATGCACAAGCATGTCTCTCCAAACGCACCACCATCACCCCTGATTGACAGCATACACCATGCAGCAGCCCTTCTTCCTGCCTTAAAGCTACAGCTAATGTACAAAGCAAAGCCAGGGTAGTCAAAGAAAAAAAAAGATACACACATACACACACCTCCTTTCTCCTTCTTCCCTCTCAATCTGTTTCACGTTTGCATTTTATGCCTGCCGGCATTTTTTTGAAGTGGCAATACTTTGATGCAGACTGAGGGATACATTATCATTATTTCAATTTCCATGCTAAAGTGTTTTGTGTGTGTGTTTGTGTGTGTGGTAAAGATAGGAAGGCAGAGGTGTACCACTCTGCTCACTGTCAATGTGGTCTTCATACTCCTGTGCTTGCGTGAAAATAAAGCATTATAGGAGAAAGAAATAGAAAACAAAGAGAGCAGAAGAAGGGTTGAGGATGGGGGGGGGCAGAATCCAGATTGAAGGGAACCACAGAGAGAGCAAGACTAGAAGGATAGAGATAGTAGAGAAAAGGAAGAGGCAAGAAAAAGATAAAGGCAGCAGCTGAGACTGCATTGCATTTTGACATGGCCATCTAGAGCATAAGCTTCTCCTGCAGCTATGTGCTTTGTGCTGGGCCCCTCCATCTATCTCTATATACTTCTATTTCACACTCTCGAAAACAATCTTCTTTTTTTCTTTTCTTCTTTTTAAATCTTGTCTCCATACCCCCATTTTTTTTCTCTGTCTTGGTCTTCCCCGCCTATGCAACAATTCAAGGCAGATGTTGTTGCCAGCCCATCTTAAATCTGACATCTTTTTTTTTTGGTAGAAAAAGAAACACTTTGGCTGTATGACAACTATGACAAGGCTTCATGGAAAACAGATTCTAGGAATTAAGAACAGAGTAAACACCAAAAAAATGTTTTTTTGTTTTTTTTTTACTTCAGCTGCATTTCAGTTCAAATTTTATCCTTTTAAATGGAAAAAAAACATGCTGTGTCAGGCATGAATTTGATTTAGTCTTTCAGCTCATGCCTTTTCTGCCCTCCAAGTACCGGTGATAGATTGTTTTTCACATGCTTTTACCCAAATGGATCACAAAGTGACTTTGAGAAAAACCATGTTGTTACCTGTTCTTATTTTATTTGTGCAAATTCTCTTATTTGCGCAAATTCTCGACTTTGCTACTTCAAAAGCATATCGCAAAACAGGAAAGACAACTGCCAAAATTCGACAGCTCATTTACAAATCAAGGATAGGAAACACTCTTTTGGATGGTATTTTATAAATTCTGGACTAAAGGTGACATAAGGGTGAAGGGAAGAGTCAAGAGAGACATATGATAAACATGAAAAAACATCTCTGAACAGAAGAGAAAGCATCAGATATCCACTACACAGTACTTACAATGCACCCTTGACCCTAGAGTCATTAAAACAGTAGATCTGTGACAAAAACAGGATTGCTCACTAATATGACAGAGCTTGTGAGTGAAAATGGCTTATACACCCTACAAACTAATCAGGTGAGACAATGTCTCAAGTCCAGCCCATAAACTAAAAGCCCTAACCAATTCATCAGAACTGAAGGCTTTTGGATGAGAGGTAAAAAGAGAAAAAAGGAAAACTTGCTTCTTTTCAAGCAGAGGGTTTAAGAAAATATGTCAGAAATCACCTTCATATATGACAAGTAGAGTTCGTCAGCTATGATTAGAATTCCATCTGAGTTTTTGGAGGACACGGTGTGAAATGTTTGGCATTCAGATAATTAACTGCACAGTCAAAGAGAAAGTCTTTTTTTCCCTGCCTCTAAAACATTTTCATTAACCCTTTAGTGAATTCCAATGTCATTGTCCCTAAGTTTGATCCTGGGCTCCATTGTGACTGGACTCTACGATCCAGTGTTGAAGATTTCACCACAAGACAAATTTCCTTACGTCATGTATATATTTTTCAATTTCTCCAAGAAATTACAATTGAATAAAAAATTGTTTTGTTTCTTTCCATTTGCTCCTGTTATTTGTCTTTCTATTTGCTGAGTATAAATTCTTAACTGTGGCTATTTCTTAACAAAAATATGGAGCTACATATCTATATATGTGATCTTTGTCAAGAATGGTGGAACATGTGTTTTCTTTAGACTTCATACTTTCGTCTTTGCGTGGATAGAGAGTTCGTTTTTCACTTGGGTGCTTTGCCATTGGTGCTGTTTTGACGGGACAAGATATCATTTCCTCTAGTAGTTCGCACCTTTGGGCATGTGTGAAAGCTAGCTCTGGTCCATCTGAAAATGTGGGTATTTGTTTTCTTGCAAGTGAACCATAGCTTTGTTCACTAATAGTGTGAAAGTAAAAGCTCTTTCCAGCGAACCAGCGAGCATGCCCAATGCTCAACCATGCACGCTGCATGTGCATAACCACGGCGGCACATCGTAGTCACTGAGACTATGATGATTCACCTCATACACATAGCAACATCCTGGATAGCTGCCTCATCTGCTGCTCATACTGGGCAGCCTCTTGTGGAGAAACAACTAGATTTGAATTCCAAAGTGAAAACAAAAAACCTAATGCTGCATAAATCTCTTTCTTTGTTTATTTGTTTCTTTCTTTGTTTTTTTTGTTTGTTTCTTTCTTTCTGTCTTTCTTTCTTTGTTATGAACATCCTAGCTGAAGGAGATGGATGTCTGTATTTTTTACTTAAATTTGTTTCAGGTAATCGTAGCCCACGTTTTGGTCCACACTTAAAAGTGCATCGTAATAAGGAAGCAAACCAAACAAAAGTGAGAAACTCTTCACTGTCAAAACGAACTGAGTCCTGTTCACTGTCCTGGTCCGAAACCATGCTTTGAAAAGTTTGGAACTGCCTGAGGATACATTGTACTTCCACAGTGTGATTTCATTTGTAGTAAACTGAAAGTATTTGTGATGTCTTTCTAAAACTATTTGCACAATGTGTACATTTCCTTCTTGTGGGTTTCTTGGTGAAACCTGCATATTGTTTATTTGACATATCCTGATGTAAACTACAAACAATGTCAACTACAACCAAACTACTACCAACCTATTGTTACAACAAGCAGTTTTGTGCTTCATCCATTTAACAGTCATGAACAACTTTCTGCTCCAGTTCTGTCTTACAGTGATTGGAGTAAATTACAGCCATAAAAATCACCATGTACAATCTTATCTTTTTCTCTTTTGGATCAGAAACATCAATTCAGAATTCATTAAGGAAGATATGACTCAGCTAATAATTGTGTATGTCAGAAAGAGATAAGGGAGACCTAGATATAAACTTGATGTCATGTATTTTGTGAGTCCATGACCCAATCAGACACTATCTGTTGCCTGAAGGCCTCCTACTTCTCACCCTCTATCAACATCCTTCTATTTATTTCTTGGGGGTAAATATCACTGGAGTGCTGGAGGTGGAAATGTATAAGTACATGTAAATTATTTCCCTTCAATATGTAGATTCATTTATTTATAGATTTCCCCACACAACAACAAGATATGTGATAACCTGTGGTTGTTACTATAGGGGTTCCGTAAGAATTCAAGGTACTTTCAGGACCAATAAATATGTTAACCACTGCTTACTTAAAAGAAGATCTGTGGTTAGAGCTTCAAACAGACAAGGTTGACTGGTTTACTAAACTATTCCTTTTCCGAAATTATAATCTCATAAGCTCACTGCTGCAAATTGTATTACATAAGGAAAAAAACAGGAAACGGTATCCTATTAGGAGGTTCTTATTAAGCTCCTCCTTAATGTTTTTATGTTCCTATTTCCATGATCTAATTTTAGTTATAGCACATCTAGAAGCAAATTTGAACATTGTAGTCCTTTTTTTAAATCATAAAGAACTAATACACATACAGATGTGTATGTACATATATACATGCAGTACACAAGCACACACACACACACACACAACAAAGCAAAAATCACTACTACTAAAAAAAATACTGTCTGACAGACTGATGGTATATAGGACATCAAGTTTTGTCTACATAGGACAAGACTACTTGTGCTCTTTGAGGTGACTGTCATTTCATGAGAAAACCTGTCATATGAAAAATAATTTTTGTAAATAGGACATGTAATATAAAAAAAAAATTCCAACACAAACCTGATTCAAAATATACCCCAAAACAAATAGTTTTTGTTAAGTACTAAAATAAAGAATAAAACACAAAGGCCATTATGATTTCATCATCTTGTGAATGTTTCCATGTTCAATAAGTATACTTTTTTTTAACAGGGCTTAAAATAATCATGAGTTAAGTTTAAATCATCCCTGAAAGACCTGTGTTTTGGCATGTCTTAGAGCAAATGGAGGGGACTAATAAACTATATTGACAACCAGGAGCTTCATTCACCGGTAGACTTCAGCTATGAGCTATGTGTTTTGATTCATGACTGTTATTTGGAAGGCATTTGATGGTGGAGAAGGTAATATATTTTCCAAAGACACCTTTATTGCATTAGATTGTTTTCAAGACCATGGATGAGTAAATGCTTATTTTTCTTAGTTATTATGCCGTTTAAATGCACTCAGTCTGCAATTTTAGCATCAAGCACAATGTACACAATCCAAGTCAAACAATAGCATGTTCCTCTAAGTTCTTTCCTTCTAAATGGAGTCTAAAGAGAATAAGACAATTAGCATACTGCTCTGTGATCCAGCCTTAGGACTAGATGATAACTTGACTGTTATTCCTTTCTTTTTTTCCAAATACAGCCTGGTCACTTCAGTTCCAGGACTAGAAAATAGCAAAAGACAGATGCAAACCTGATGCTTTCAGTGGTGGAGCAGCAATCTATTTGTCACTTTACAATGTCAATTTATCCTAATCTATTAAACATGATTTAAATCATTGTAAAAGTTGTCACTTACATGGAATATAAAAACCAGCATCAAATGTAATAACTATATTCAGATATTTTTAAATACAAATAAAGATCATTACATTTCAGAGTGACATGATCTGCATATTCGGTCAGCAATATCTCAAATGCAGATATTTTTCACAAACATTTCACTTTGGCTACAGCAATTTGTGGAGCATCAATTTAGCATTCAAATTGTTGTGTTAAAGCTGCTCCTCCCAGTGCATGTGTGTCTGTCAAAATAGTTTGACACATAGTTGAAAGAATGACAACTGCCTTGAATTTTCAGACTATGAGTTTGATTTTTACCAATTTTTTTATATATATCAGTGTTGTCCAATTCTTTATGTTATGTAAACTTTTTTCCACCTACCTCATTTTTAAATACAGTTTTGTTTTAAGGGATTCCACCCTTTTCATTTGTATTTCAAATTTCTATTTCAACGGATTATATCAGACCATAAAAAGAATATATCTTTACAACAAATGTTTACAATGTATTGGCAGTTTCTCCAGTTTTTATCTTGACTATTTTCTGGGTTTTTTTTTCAAATTGACATTTTAGGTTATTTTAACTTATACACAGACTATAAGTGGTCTTAATATTGTAACAGACAAGTTGACATTATTATTAGGTGTAGTAGTTTTGCAATTACAACAACGAAAATGTGTTTGTATGTGTGGAAGTGCGTGCGATCAAATATGTTTGTTTTCTCGACTAGCGGATTGATCATCAGCAGTCATCAACCTTGAGTACATGTGCATCACTAAACATGGATTATTGTTGTTGCATTCTATCAACAGTCATTAGCTGAGTTTAAATATGTTTGGCGACACATGTAGAACTGATCAATAAAAAAACAGAAAACTCTTGTGATGCTAACTACCATTACAAACAATACTGAGGATATCGTGGTTAATGGGGTGAATCTTCATTCAGCATCTTTTTTTACTCAAGCTCAATAAATCTGGAGGTCTATGTTGTAGTGTCTTTGCTTTTTTTAAAGCTTTATACAGCCCAGTAAAATTGTACTTGTTTATTATCAAGAAATTAATTTAGGAAATTTGGAAATAATAGAGGCTTAGAACTTTTACACATTGTAATAATTTGAAACATATAACTGCTTGAATGCTTTCTGCCTTCAATTTAGCTTGTTTTATGTCGTTGTTTTTTGTTCATTTAATTCCAGCATCATATAGTAATGTGTTGATGTTGATGATGTACTGCACAGGTGAATTTTCTGCCTTAAACACACATACACACAGTTTCAGCAGAGAAGAGCTTGAGCGGCATGATAAGATAACTACTGAAGAAAAAGAGGGACACCCATAGGAGCTGTTTGGGTACTGCAAATGTCCCTAACTCTTACTGCCAATGTCAGCATAAAAAAGGTGCCAATATCAGGCAAGTAAGATAAAGAATTTTCACATTGAAATAATACCTAATGTTGTTTCAATGAAGATATCTTTAATTGAGCAAATTTGTTAAGCTCTTGACAATTATATCCACACCAAAAGAAGATGGGTCATAGTATTGGTTTTTAAAATGAGCCGACAGTTTTAGCTTAATGAAAATGTACAATATCATACTGTAAATTGTGTGTGTGTTTGTGTAAGGGATGATATGTTCTAAATGACCAACATGCACACGCTTACTTTCACACCCGTACACTTTGACATTAGTGATGTCCACATTTCTCCTGGTCACTGACTCAAATAAATTCATGCACACACCGACACTTACACACAAACACTGCACTGTCAGACTGACAGTTTGGCACTGAGTGAGTAGGATAGTGCTTTTGTGTTTCTCTGCCCCTCTGTATCAAACCTTGTCAAATGTGTCCTTACACTAGTAACAAAGAACCTGTCTGTCCATATGTTTCAGCATGATAGCATACAATATAGTGAAGTAGGCTGCTGTCTCTCATACACACACAGTCACACACCTCTGAGGTAAACTCTTTGTCCAGTTTTGCGAGGAAGAATGCTCCCCTATTATAGCAAAAGCCGGGCTCGCCTGATTCCCTCACTACATTATAAGTGTTAATTAATCCCAGCCAAACACAATACATTCACAAATGGATACAATGTGTAATGCGGTCTGCCAAGTAAAAGTAGAAAATTGCCTTTTTGGTCTTCATTTCCATTCTTGGTCGGGGGGAATTTTACAGCAACACCACCATATTTGTGGTAATAATGTTCAATTCGTTTTGTTCGAAATAGAGGTTAGTCTTTTTAATGCTGTGAACTAAGTGCATTTACACACTAGTGTTTGCTGTGTAATATACTGATTGCACTTTCTTCTCACCTGCAAGTCTTTCACCTGATGGGGCTTTTGCTCCCTGAGTCTTATTCTGTCAAGGTTTTTTCCAAATGAAAAAACATTTTCCACCGATGTACAATGTACATGGAGCTCAATTTTAAAAATTATAACCGAATTGAACTTCTTGTCAGGCAGTCATGGAAATTACTTGTCGGTCAAGTTGCGAATTGCCAAGTCATTAGTTTGAGATTTAAAATCTATTTTCATACCGTGTTGTGCTCATTTAAGCCCACTGTTGTGCGACAGCTCTAATTTTCCATTATAAATGCAACAAGCCTGACAATGTTTCTTTTAGTATCCATTTGATATGAGGATAGACAAATTCTACAATCAATCTTATAATTAAAGTAAACATTGAAGGGAAAAAATATATATAAATATTTTGTTATGATTCTAACATCATCATGGATGCTAATTGCTGATTTATAGAATGGTCTTACATGAATGAAAGCAAAGGGTTACTTGTGATACTTGTTACTTTGTAATCTACAGTTGTAAGAGCCCTGATAAGGTAATGAGAGCCATTTTGTTATAACATGAGTGACAATTAGAGCTGTTAATTTGAAAGTTAGCGATAACTCATAATGCGTATTTAATCCAAAATACACAGTAAATTTATACAGTTGCCCTTCACGTGTCCAGTGATTTAATTAGATAATCTTTCACTTGCTTGGCCATATTTTCTCATCTTACTTTTCTGTATGATTCTGGAATTGATAAAGGGGATTGACAGTCCAGTAAGCTGTTGATCTGCAACTAAACTATAGAACCTAGTTCTCCAATTGAATTTTTTTTACGTTCCATAATTTTGTTTCCACTTGTTCATTGGTTAGATTAGGCTCCAAAATAACTGGTTGTTCATGAAACATCATTACATACCTGTAAATTGGGAGTTAGAGTGGGCATTTTCTATTTGAAAAAAGAAGAAACGCCAACATTCCATTTGGATGTTGGGGATTTAGCTTTTTCTGGGATGATGACTTGCATTGTTTAGTCAGAGCCAAACATTGTATGTCCAAATTTCTTCTACTCTTATATATTAAGTTACATTTAATCTTTTACAGGGAACTACCCACTTGCATATAGCATTAATTGTTTCCCTGATGGACTGGAAATGTACTCAGTTTGTATCCATTCCTTCATTCAGTGTAGGGTGAGACTTCCCTTGACCCTTCATAAAATAAAGCAGGTTGATGAATGGATTGGCTGACATGTGGCAGCGTCAATTGTTGGTGCCACTAAACTAATGACAAAACTTGATAAACTCACACCAACACAGAGTTTGAACTCATCATCATATAGGAGATTATTATTACTTTATACAGTATATTATAGTAAGCAAGTTGTTGATAAAACTGAGGGGATCCAAAAGTCATGCTCTGGTCCAAAAAAACTACCAAGTCCAACACAAGGTAAAATCTTCAGTGAAACCCCATATTCCTTTTTTTGCACAGAAGGTGCCATCAGTTATACAATTGTAAGGAAGTGTTGTCAACATTTTGAAGGATGTGGGGGTTTATTGAGATGGAAAATAGCTGGTGGTTCGGGTCCTAGGTTGAGTAAATGCTATAAAAGCCAATTCCAATGTCTTAATGGCCTTCATTCTTCTTGGAGGGGGTGAAGGTAATTATAAAGTTCATTACAGTAATGAGATAGGCAGCATTTTAGAGAGAGCCATCAGTAACTGGCTGAGACACAGCGATACAAGTGTTGATCGAGTCGCTGGAATAGGACATGAATGAGGTGAGGACAAGTTCTGATTATGTCATTTTTCTTTTTTCTTTTTTTCTTTTACTTCTTGAAATGACAGGTGAATCTTCAATTAGCTTTCTATACTTATTTTAGCTTTCTTTTATTGATCCGGCCTTAATTCTGAGACCACTCCAAGCTTCATAGGTCCATAAATTTCAAGCACAAGCCATCAGTAACCTTGATACAATTTTTTCTATCTTGGGCTATCTCAGTAATTGAGGAATAAACATACACCTTGACATGGGTGATCAGAAAATAAGATTGTCAAGTGTAATATGGATGCTGTTGACAGGAGCGTAAACTAGCAGAAATACTACTATCTATGGTCACCTTCTAGGGTCTACTTGCATTTGTTCAAGTAAAACATTCAGGGAATTGTCAGCATGTACAACTTCAGTCTGGAACTGTTTGAGGACAACTTCTTTGTGGAAAGCTCTGGAGTTTTTGCGAACTTATTGGAAAAGCCAAAATGCATCATTACTCTTCAAACTCATTACATTTAATGGTCTCAAATTAGCTTTTAACTAAACCACATTTACTTGCTTTACCACATTTAATGATACAACCAATTGTATCTTGATAGATTCACGGCAAATTGTGAAAAGTAAATGTACAATGAATGTAAAAACTTTCAACTTTACACGGATTTGCAGTTTGTGTCATTTCAGATGAATGTTTAGTGTTGTGGTTCACATTTAGTCAGTTGTTCTGAAAACCATTTAAAAATTCACAGTACTGACGAAGTATAGAAGAAATTAATAGAACCAAGCCCTGTATCCTAGAGACATCATGTACTCACTGAATGAAGACATGGAAAAATGTTCTTTCATTTTCTTTAAAAATATTTAAGTTTGTTCTCAAAATCAACATTACAATGAGTCAGTGCACTTTAAAATGTAGACTCTTTTGCTGTGTTAAGAAACCATATTTACATCCAACATGTGTTTCCCTAGGGATCTGTTTAAAAAGCAGTCAGCAAAGCATTGCTTTGGTAATTGATAAAAAATAGTACTGTGAAAGAAGACAGATGTATGCCGTTGTATCTCTGAATAAAAAATAACGGCTCATTTTCACTCTTTCATTCTCAGACTATATGAAATATGCCTTATTTGCACTGTGAGTTATTCCTGCATCTGAAGCATGTTTTTTTTTATTTAAATGAGGGCCACATTTGCGATAAAGCAGAAGAAATTATTGCCTCGTGTTAATACTGGAGATTTGATTGAAACGGATATTGGGCCCACTGAAAATTGCTAGGTAAATCAGTGTTCTAGATAAACGTGTTTTTCTGAGAGACTTGCACAGACATTGACACGTTATTTTTTCCCATTTCATAGTGTGTTTTTTTTGTATTAGGTATTACAGAAACCTCATTTTCATTAGCATCCTTAAAGTCATGAATGTTTTGACTATGAGATGTAACTTTCCCTTGCAATTGTTTAATGCATTGAGTGTAGATAAACAGAAATTAATTGGATGTCTAAAGAACTTTTTATTTAGCAAAGTGTTCTGCTTAACAGTTAATAAAATGTGTGGTCTAACAATAATTGAAGGGGATGGATTTCTATTTTCAGTCTTGGTCAATCGATGTACTGGGTATTCTCTTCCATAAATTTCCTTTTACTGCTTCTTTGGGGTGTTTTTGCTATTGCCCATGTTATAACTGTCTGAAATTGTCAAGGCAGTTTGGTTTGAAAGTTCTCTTCTCTTTTTTTTGCTATTCCCTTTTCAATCAAACAGACTCCACCAAACCTTCCTTATGGGAAGGCACCATTGGTAAAATCTCAACTTTTTTTTTTCACTTAGCGAGAAATGAACAACAATTGAATGACGATGACTGGAAAACACATGTTGTAATGGTGCTGCCCATTTTTATTGCCAAGGTTTTACAACGTTCTCATTGGTATACCCAGAACATAAAACCGCTACTTCATCATTTTGAGTTTCTTTGATTTGCTGAATCTGATTCTGCTGTCCCAACAGATGACTGTAAATCAGATACACTCTCTACCACAGAAGATATTAAAAATCTAACAGTAAACATTAAAAGACCAACATTTCCTCAAGAAGGGTGGTTTGTTCTGTCCCTGCCTGTAGTCAGCCTCTGTGTTCCTTTGTGTCCTCTATTACCCCCTCCTTAAATAGTGGTTGGCCTTTTCAACATCCAAATTGATTTCTTCTGTTTTATTTTGTTTAATCTGAGGTTTGATGAAGTTCCTATGCCATGCCAAGGTAGTCACCAGTTATCTGTGTTTAGCAACATCAATCACTGATATACCCCATAGTAATACTTAATTGTCTGCACATTGACGAAATATAGGAAGTCATTTATTGAAAGACTGAGGTGTACAGGACGAAGACAATCAAAATGTGATCACTCTTAGCTAAACATGCAACCTTTCAGTCTCAACTGTTGTCTCCTGTCTCTGTCAGATAGTTCCTGGATATGCTGGAGTCATGAGCCTCCGTGTTCTGGAACCTCTTACATAACACAGCATGTTGAATTTTATTGATAGTACTAAAAGAAATAATGCCATCATGACAGTGCTTCCCGTTTTATTTAGTGGGAGTGTCCTTTTTGAAGCAGGTGGATCAGTGCATCTTCAGCACCAGCCTTTGGACAGTAAGCAAACTCTAGTAGGTCTTGGAAGGTCTTGACCTAATTATTTTACCTCCCTAGTACTTGATATTGATTTGGGCCATAGACATGTAGACTCAAAAAAGATTACATCAAGGTGAAGCAGTGATAAAACTTTGATTGAAAAAGAAAATAAAAATGGCAGAGGAATCTGTTCTTAGAAACTCTAGGTTGCTCTGTAAAAAAACATTAATAAAACATTGAATCAGTAAAATGGAATTAGGAAGCTGTAGATCTCATGACAAAATAGGTAGATAAACAATTAACAGGTGTCGTATTTTTTTGTTATTGTAACTAACAATGATGATAATAATAATTGTTGTAAATATTGTTCAGTTAACTATATAAAATGTTAACATACATTTTAGTCACTGTTAATCTTTAGTTTTCTTAGAGTGTAAATAAAAATTAACACCATTTTCAGTGTAGAACCAATGGGATTTCCCAAAATTAATCAACTGTTGACATAGTATATCAATCAATCAATCAATCAATCAATCAATCAATCAATCAATCAATCAATC
>JABUIW010000035.1:2882884-2903463 GCA_013363375.1 Menidia beryllina | reverse complement strand
GCTGATTACCGGCCGGCAGAGCCGGTGGGCGGAGCCAGAACGTCACAATGACAGGAGCTCAAAAGCACTGGAAGTCACAACAATATCCTACGTTTGTTCTGTTTCATGATCAGGGCTTTGGATTTAGTTTTTTTGGTGCTGGTTCTTACTTCTGTTTTCTCATGCTTCAGTCCCGTCTACAAAAACTTCTTAATAACACCCTGTGCCAGATCCTCAACATTGTGCCCACCACCAATCTGCCTCTGGTCCTCTTTGCCCTGCCTTCCTCCCAGTGTGTTTCTTGTTCTGTTTTTTTTATTTCTTTTTTCCAAGTTTAGTTATTTCAAGTTTTTAGTTATTTCTGTTACCGGTGCCTTTTGTTTTTCTTATAGATAAATACAATGTTTTGACCTAAGGAACATTACATACTCCACTAGAACCAAGAACTGTGTTTTTGTTCTAGACGGGACAAAAACGAGAACAGATTTTGTTTTGGCTCTGAAATTGTATAATTCATTACAAATATGGATGCCAGTCGGTCCAGCCCACTGAAGCATACATCAGTTCGACAGATGCATGAGGTGGACGACGTAAGACATTTTTCATACTTCAGAATTATGGCCAGTTGTATTGACGAGCTAGTTCCTTGAATCACGCCCTTCATCCACAACACTCAGGCAAAGAATGTTGATAGCTGCCGGGGAGAAATCAGTGCTAACACTGAATATCAGTCAAAGTCAGTCCAAATGTTTTTGAACCAAGAGGTGTCAATTAAAATTTGGCAAAGACTGGTGCTCCTTCAGAAGGAGTGTAGATTACAAGGGATTTTTTTTATTTTATTTTTTTACATTTAGATACTTTTCGATAACACACAAAAATACGTACCTTAAATACTTTTTACCGTTCTGTTCAGTAATTTCATTGGTCTGTTGTGACGAGGCTAAATGTTTTGGCCGTACTAAGATTGTTAGCACGTAAAAATCCATAAATCAGACACATCACTGTTAAAGACTCAGTGGTCAAAGCATGTTGAAATCGTAGAGGCTCGTAAACAGGAAATTACAGTATGTATGTTTTTTATAGTTATTCTAGAGTCATGTAGAATAAATACACAACTTTTTAACCAACTGATTAGAGAACGACTGCTTTTCACTGCGTCCCATAGCTGTTTTTTTTTTCTAAGTTCAGTATTTATCATTTCAAGCTTAGAATTAAACACACTGAGTGTATTAGTGAAAGTATGCTAAGCAGGCTAGTTTAGTTTGCTAAAAAAAAATGTAGATGTATTTTTTTAATACTTATTTTTTAGCCTTAACCAAATTCAGTCCTCCTGCAGTGATTCACACCCCGTTTCTCACTCATTCAGTTCTCTTCTTAATGAACTAACAGAGTATATTGTTCACTCAATAGTAATATCATTCAAGATGAATTATGTTATTTGTTCACATCTGACTTAATTACTCCACAAAATATACCTATGTCGTATTGAATTAGTGATATAAATGCTTAATTGACTTATAGATTCAGTCCAAATGTTTTATTTTTGAACATCTTCTTCTATGATAAAGACAACATCCTTCCAGTTTTGATACCCATCCATTTTCAGTACCCACTTATTTCAGTTCAGGGTCTGGTGCCTGTCCTGTAGTCATTAGATGAGTGTTTGCCTACAACCTGGACAGGTCACCTTTCATAATGTTTTTGTTTTGACTGCATCTGGTATATAACAGAGCTAAGGCTTTCACAGCTTGCGAGCCAAAGTTCTTGTTGTAGCATCTCAGCTAATGTAAATATAAATAACTCTGAGAGAGTTACAAATTGACATGTGATGAACCAATTCCTTTGTACACATTGATGTAACAATGCTATTTTAAAGCTGCTCCATGTGACAGGAGATGTTTTTGTAGACAGGTTGTAATAGAAAGTGATGACGGATTTTTACCAAGTTTGATTTATCATAGCATATCTGCTCTGTTTCAGTTTTGATACTTTTATAAATCATAATGGAGCATACAGTCCAGAACCAATATGGCCAAAGCCCATGAGGTCAACAGATACACACACACACGTATAGAAAAACACTACTTGGTATTCAGTCTAAATTGTTCCATGCAGTAGAATAACCCACTGGCAGGCTCTTCAGTAATGAAAATTACAGTGTAGCTGTCCTTATTGATGGCTCGCCCAAATCACAAGGCTTGGCTTGCATGGCCAAACACCTGGTCGGCCCATTTAATCTCCAAACCTGTAATTGTCAACATGATACCATGATAAGTGCTGTGTGATATCAGTATTGATCCTACACATATGATTGCATTTCAGAACAGATTCTGCCAATACAAATGGATGCTGTCTGTGACCTTTGACATGATACAGTGACCTCTCAGCACTTGTGGTTCAGAAGAATAGAGATCATGTTTTATTCATTCATGTATCTATGGTGATTGAGGTGGGCAAATAAATGCTATGATTTGGCTCTATCAACTCCTAAAAACAAGAATCTTGTATTTCTTGAAGTGCTGTGTTTACAGCCAGGCAGACAGCGTAATTGCAGATAAATTACTCTGAAAATCAGGCAGTAGTGTCTCATTCAAAAAACAGAGGTGTAACCAGTTAGTGACAAAATCACTGTGAACACCCTCTGCTGCAGAAATTAACATATTTATTTGTGAATGTTGTTAACATTTTGACGACTGTTGTATAAAAAGACATTTTTGTCACATATTCTTTGAATAAGAACCTTGTTTTAAGTGTCAGTATTCTTTGTAAATTTCTATTATCTTATCTAAATATTCACCTTATTTAACTTTAAAATTATGTAGTTACTTGTTAAATGGGATGTATTATTAACAGCAGATGGTGCAATTCTAAGCCTGTAATTCAGAAGGAGCATCTCTGCTCCCCAGATGATGAGATGGTGTCTCTTGTCCATACTGTCAAATGAAAGAGCTCATATTTGTTATCCACCAATACCATACATGAGCTCATCAGCTAACACCCCAACCAAATAGGTGCACACTATTTTTTCTTCTCTATTACACTTCAATTTAGTGCATGGCCAGATTTTCTTTTCTTTTTTCGTAGTTCCCATATTTTAGTGTCCCATATAAACAGATGGGACCACAAATCTGTTTATGCATATATGGTTAGATCCATATACAGTTGACACCAACACTAACTGTCACCTGTATATTGAAAGCAATCGTAAACACAACAATACAAAAAAGAGAGGGGTTGGCTAACGACCAAAGACGCATTGCTTCCAGCCTGCTGTAACTAACCTCAAAACACTTTTTCTTGTTGTCACACGACCGTAAGACATTAGAAACCCTCCCTCTCTCTCAAACACACAGACACATTTCTCTCACACAGTTCCCGGTTTTCATACTGCATTGTAGCACAAACCAACTCTCTCTGCCCATCTTTCTTTCACACTCACACACACATGCCAGTCTGCATAATGAGCAATAGCCATAACTGACCTTAAGTAAGTGTAAGTGGTAATCATTTGAATGCAGGTCCAAATAATAAAAATTTAAAAAAAGTTTGATAAAATCTGACATATAAATAGAAACAGTTTACAGGTCAGACTGACAATTGATAACCGATGTTTCTTGTTGGATTTAAGTCATTTTTGCCACATCCCTCTTATAAATTGACATGAGACTACAAATTAGTGGCACCCTATAGTTATATTTGTGTGTTTTTAAACTGTAATTTCCAGGTCAAAGTTATTTCAGATTATTGAAATCTTCACACATATGTTGTGTTGTCTTTTTGAGGTTTAATTTTGAACTGTACATTTTTTAGAGTAAACAATAGGTTAGTTTTCCAGTCCATCAAAGGAATACTATATTGTACACCATTTAGCATTTAACCATGGCTTATTAGTATGCAATAAATTCAATAATAAGGAATCACTTAAGTATTATTTAAGCTTATTTTCTCGGGCAAGCAGTAGTAAACTAAGTCATTAGCTCTGGTCTGCATGGCAATGGTTTCTAATGTAACTGTCAACAGGGGGGCTTGTCTTTTTAATTCTACTGCATTATCAAAATTGTTTTCACAACATTGATCAGATTATAGCCCAGTGGGGGGCCTCTCACATAATAGCGCAACAACTTAGTCCCCTAGAAGGAGCTCATATTTACTTGTTGGAGAGAATACTGTTGCAACACGTAATCCATACCAAAAAACGTTAAATTTGTCATCCAAAAGACATTGATTGTTTGAAATCACTTGATTTTTGTTGGTTTTTGTTGCATTTTTTTTTACATCTGACAGATTAACATAGAATCTGTCATAATCTTAACAATACATTTGAATTGCTTTCATTTATCAAAATACCGTAATGTACCAGTAGTCATACCGTGGATTGGTGGATTTTTTTTCTTATAGCTAGAATTTTATCATTAAAGAAGGTCATGAAGTCATGGCTAGGGAGCGCTATGGGAGTACTTAACTCGATAGTGGCTTTCTATTAACCTGGCTACAGTGCTGAAAAGAAATCTGGAATTTTTCCTATTTTCCTCTATTAAAGACGAGTAGTACGCAGCTTGGGCATCAAGGAGGGCCTTCCTATATGTTTTAAGACTATCTTGCCAAGATAAACGAGAATTTCCCAGCTTTGTGGAACGCCAGTTTCTCTCAAGTTTCTGCGATATTTGCTTTAATTTGTAGGTTTCAGTAGTATACAACTCTGCGGCTACAGAGTTGAGTGCTGTTCGCAGCGAGCTTCCAACACTGTCAACAAGATGATCAACTTGGAAGGGACTGAAATTAACATAAGAGTGCTCTGTCTTTTTATGACCTGATAATGAATTTAGAGCTGATGGAATCGCATCCTTAAATTTAGCGATGG
The DNA here is from genome assembly GCA_013363375.1 of Menidia beryllina. Classification (NCBI taxonomy): domain Eukaryota; kingdom Metazoa; phylum Chordata; class Actinopteri; order Atheriniformes; family Atherinopsidae; genus Menidia; species Menidia beryllina. The sequence continues at coordinate 2,898,623 of JABUIW010000035.1, read as the reverse complement.
CACTACCAGACAGGCATCTTGAGTACACATTTTTGCCCAATGGAGGGTAAATCAGCAGTAGAAGCTCAAAAGTTAACAAACAGTGGTCAGATAGTGACGGCTTCTTTGGAAATACTATTAAATGTTCGATTTCAATACCATACACCAGAACAAGGTCAAGGGTGTGGTTAAAACAGTGAGTCAGTCCATGAACACTCTGAGAGAAGCCAATGGAATTTAACAGAGAGATAAACGTAGTACTGAGGCTGTCATTTTCAACATCCATCCACCCATCCATTATCGTTACCACTTATTCCCAAATGGGGTCGTGGGCAGAACTGGAGTCTATCCCAGTGGTCAATGGGCAAGAGGCGGGGTACACCCTGGACAGTCCGCCAGTCCATCGCAGGGCCACGCACAATACATACAAGGACAAACAACCACGCACACTCACATTCACTCCTAAGGGCCATTTGGAATGTCCAATCAACCTAACATGCAGGCTTTTGGACTGTGGGAGGAAGCCAGAGAACCCGGAGAGAACCCACGCAGACACAGGGAGAATATGCAAACTCCACACAGAAAGGTCCTGGGTAACCCAGGACTCGAACCCAAAACTTTAATTCTCAACATCCACATGAATATTAAAATCCCCTAAGACAACTAAAAGTTGACAAAAACTCTGTAAATTCAAATAAGAATTCAGAGTACGTGTCACGTCTGAGGGAATTTTCGGTTTTCGTTTTGTCCTGTCTCCATGGTTGCCTTGTCATTTCCTGTTTTATTTTGTAAGGCACATCCCCTTTTTTCAGGTCTCTTGCACTCACCTGTGTGTCACATGTCTGCTTGTCTTCCCTGATCACCAATTTTGTTCACCTGGGGTTCCCTTTCCCTCATGCGTTAAATAGTCCATGCTTCCCCTTGTGTGGGGTGAGTGTGTTTCATCTTTCGTCCCTCGTCCTCGTCATACTGAGCCACCCGTCATAGTAAACCTTGTCTTCTGCCTTGAACCCCGTTTATGCCTCCTTTTGGAGTGAGTTTATTTTGGTACTTTGTCCACATTTTTGTTTATGCCTTGTACAAGTGATTTTGATTTCATACTTTGTAACTTTTCCCATCCTCTGTTTAGAGTGAGTTTATTTTGTACTTTGTCCACGGTTTTGTTCTGCCTCGTAAGAGTGATTTTTATTTGATACTTTGTTCATAGTTTTGTCTAACTTGTTTTGCACTTTTTTCCACTCCTTGAGAGTGTGCCCTGAGTTAATAAAACCTTTGTCAAAGATAGCTGCAACTCCACCTCCTCGGCCTGTGCTTCGAGGAATATGAGCATTCACATGGCTGGAAGGGGTGGATTCATTTAGGCTCACATATTCTTCCTCACCCAGCCAGGTTTCATTAAGACAAAATAAATCAATTTCATAATCTGATATTAGTTAATTTACCAGCACCCCTTTATTCGTTTGCACTATTCATCTTCTGGTTTTAATTCCCACAGGTTTTTATGCACAACTCCTCTGTTTACCCTTGATTTAAAAACATGTCAATGGCCGGGGGACAGACACCGTCACTGTTGGGTTTTCACTAAGTAACTCCTGGAATGGAGGAGCAGAGAACTGTGTTACACTGCGACTCCGTAGCCCACACCGTTTCCTGGGCAGCACCTCGATAGCCATCGGCGGAATGATGACATGCGGCTATACATGTCATGACTAATCAGGTTGGGCAGGGGGCCAGAGAAAACTACGGTGTCCAACATTGTTTTTGTATATCTACACACCAACTCCATATTAATCTTAGTGACCTCTGACTGAGGTAAACGGGAGTCATTAACACCTACATAGATAAAAATCTTACTGTATCTACGTCTACCCTTAGGCAGAAGTTTCAAATAAGACTCAATGTTGCCCACTCTGGCCTCACGGATGCACTTAACTATACTCGCTGGGTTCGTCAGCTTCACATTTCTCAGAATGGACTTGCGTACGATCAGGGTTGGTTTCTAAGCGGTCGGCTCGCTGAGTGGGGAAAATCTGTTAGCAACATGAACAGATTGAGGGTGCACTAAGGGCTTGGAATGCTTACGACTATTCCTCCCTCGGACACCCACCCAGCTACCCTTTCTTGGCTGCTCAGGTGATTCCGGGAGGCGGGGGGGGGGGGGGGGGCTACCAGGGGCTAGCTCAGGTTGGTCCACACCGACTACCTGGCACTGGCTACACTTAGCTACCCTAGCTAAGGGCTGATCTACTATAGTGTGGAGCCGAGCTTATAACTCACATAGCCTCGCCTCCATGTCTAGAAATAAATTACAATTGTTACACATACCATTCATTCATTAGACGGAGAAGGAAAAGCCATCGCTAGCTGCTGAGCTAATGTCGCTAACAGCTAAACTAAAGTACGATAGAGTTGGGTACCTAAAACAGCTCTAAGATACAACAGCAGTCACTAAAGATGGAAAGACATGTTGATGCTTATGCAAACTTACTGAAATCTGACAGTCTTATCTTGTCTTTGGCGAGAGAGGCAAAAATGTGCTACTACCACACAAACACCAGAAACGGAAATGAGTCAACACGCTTACCGCAGTATGTCTCCATAGTACGTCCAATAGTACTACCAATGTGACCACAAGTGCTGGTTCTCTGACTGTCCCTGACTGCTGACTTTGTTTTTACGGACCTAATTTGTCTGTCTGCTCACCCTCTTTCTCTTATTGTCACAGATAAACTGCTCTCCTATCCTGAAAACTTATTGATAGTAATTTGTCATTTGATGCAGAACCTGGCAAGATCTTCATGTTTAGGAAAAATGCAGTCTGTCATAGGCTATGGGATTTTTAAAAATCAGTTGTGGGTTTTTAATGTTTTTGGGGGTTGTTATAGATTTCTGTATATTTAGTTATTTGTTTCATGAGTACAGTTTAATTTTCTCACGTCTCGATTTGTTTTTTTGGTCAGGGTTCTGCTTTTGTTCTTGGTTAATTATGTGTCATCTGGTTTCTTCAGTTCTTAATAGTCTGGTCTTTAGTTGTTGTTACCAGATTCTGTTTATGCTTTGTCTGTGACTGAATTTACTTTCTTTAATTCTGTCTTCCCTTGGTTCTGTTTTGTTTCACATTCTCACCTATAGTTCCTCAGTTTCCTCCTGTTCAGATCATAAGCTCCATTCCGTTTGCATGAGTAATTTGATCATTAATCATCTCTCTAGTATTTAAGCTTCTTAATATCTCTGTCAGATCATCACTGTTGTCACCCCTATTGTATTTTTTTCTTCTCAGATTTTTTGTTTTTCTCGTTTAGTTTTTGTGGCTCCTTTGTCCTTTTATATTTAATTTGGTGAATACATTTATGTTTAGTTTACCTTTACTTCCTGTTTTAATCTGTGTCTGAATTTGGGTCCATCTCTTCACCATACCCATGACAAATCCAGGTTAACTAAAGACACCCTAGAAAGATTGAACCTGCACTGAGATCCAGGCCTGTTCTATCCATCCATTTTTGTCTGCTTAGGTTGGGTTGCAGGGGCAATAGGTTCAGGAGCGAAACCCAGACATCCCTATCCCCAGGTACACTCCTCAGCTTCTTTGGGAAATCCCAAGGTATTAACAGACAGGATATATAAATCCTCCATCTAGTCCTAGGTCTACCCCTGGGTCTTTTCCAGTAGGGCATGCACGGAAAATCTCCATAGGGGTGCGATGAGGAGGCATTCTAATGAGATGCATGAACTACTTCACCTGAGAAGCAACTCTGCTCTTAGCTCCTTCCGGGTGACCGGGCTACCATCTACAAGCCTGACCCCCAGTCTCCCATTTGTAAGCCTGACCCCAGCAACCCTTCAAAGGAAACCCATTCCAGTTGCTTGTATCCGCAGTATTGTTCTTTCGGTCACGGCCCAGATTTCGTGTGTCAGTGAGTCAGTTGGTTTGGCTTAGCTATCTTATTATGGCAAGAGCCCAAAGCAACACCCTCATATCAGCTGTCCTCAACCCGTCTCTCAATCTCTCTGGAGAAGGAGATGCAAACCCACCATCTCCCTCTCCCTGCCATCACTTGTGACTAAGACACCCAGATACTTGAAAGTCCTCCACACAGGTATAATCCAACCCCCTTGTTTAAAAAAAAGAATACAAACACAGATGAAAAACAATACAAATTAAATAGTGCTATTATGTATTGATCCAAAACCTTGTAACAACAATAACTTGACATGATTGTTATCTTTATTTCAACTCACCTTGTTGGAGTGGAATTCTGACTCACTCTTTCCAACAATTTTCTTCATTCATTGAGGTTTTTAATCATTTATCTTGTATAGCGCTCTCAAAATCCCACAACAGTATTTAAATTCAGATTGAATTTTAGACTCGTACTGAGTAATTGCCGGACCATTTTTTTTCTTTTTCACAAGTTCGATAGCTGCCTTTTTTCTGTGTTTTGAGTTGCTTTCCTTTTGTATTTCCAATGTCCATACATTGGAAGTTTATGCCCAAATTTAGCACTTTGAACTATGGTAATACTGTATATCTATATTTTGATCATCATTTTTTGGTTTGGTAAGGTATCACTTCAAATTAGATTAGATCAAACGATGCTGATTCAGCTTATTAGCATATTCAGCTAAAATTCTGTCCTGAAATCTAATGCCAACATGTTAAATTTTACAATAGATGACTAGTATATTTTTTCACACGAAAACAACCTTACTCACTATGGAGTGAAATTCTCCAAATTGTTGGGGAATGGTCAACCATCCCAAGATTAATAGTCAGTAAAAGATGCTTTTCTAAGATCACTGCAGGTGTCTTAATATGTTTGTCAAGAGACGTCTTAATGTTAAAGACCAGTAAAATCCCTAAATGTTTATGTTCATGCATTTAGCAAAACATTTTATCCAAAGAGATTTACAATGCCAATACAACATTACAGTTAGCATCAACCTGGCAATAAGTTACATAGGCGTAAATCACTAGTCAGACTCTATTAAAGGCAACATTGGTAACAGTGAGATAGAGTGAACAACAAAAAGAGTGGTAGTAGGGGTGGGGAATAACAAGTACACACTTAGGATTGGAGATGCTCTCTAGAAAGATAGTCTGCAAGACTTTCTTGAAAATCTTTAATTCTCTAATGACTGTTGTTACACAATCAGATTTTTTTTATTTTCTTTATTTGGCACATGTATTAATCAACATCAGGTTTAGATACCAATAAGACTTTACTTATTTTTTTGGGCTAACATTTGTTGTTTATTTGTTCACGTGTTCATAATTTAAAGAACATTTGTTCTGTAAATTATGATCGTAATATGTCAGAAGTCAGATTGCAAGACTTCCTGTTTATTTGTAAATAGCTCTGCAGGCTTCTCTTGGCTTTCTGAAAGTCAATGAATTTCCCTTTTTGGCTTTCTGAAAGTCAGTGACTTTTCCCGTTTAGTGACAGACTTAACTCTATAACATATATTTGAGCTGTTCAAACAATTATTTATTTCAATCTGTTGGTATTTCAGGATTTGTGCACTCCTCCAAATGTATAGCTGATGTTCTCTAGCTTAGCATGGCTATTTACTCTCTCAATCCATTTGGACTATCTCAGGTGTCATTGGGCAAGACAGCACGTATCTCAGGCTGTCTCTCTAACAAATCAAAATGGATTAAAGCCCACCACCTCCAACTGAATCTCTCTAAAACTGAACTGCCAGTCTTTCCAGCCAACCTAACCATACACCATAATATTCACATCCAAACTGAATCTCTAGCTTTTGATCCATCAAAAGCAGTTAGAAACTTGGCTGTCGTGATTGAGGACAAGCTGACCTTTAAAGATCATGTTGCCTAAACTGTAAATTTAAAGTTTACACAAATTAGACAAACAACAACGTTACACACGGCTATTTTGAAAACTTTTTTGTACAGTTATATAGTTATATACCCCATCTGCAAAGCAAGTGTCCCATTAAGAGACCTGGCAAGTAAGTAAAGGCAGTTAGACATTTGGCTGTCGTGATTGTGGACAAGCTGACCTTTAAAGATCATGTTGCCTAAATTGTAATTGTAATTGTAATTGTAAATTAGACGAAGAGCAATGTTACACACAGCAATTTTGAAAACCTTTTTGTAGTTATTGACAACATCTACAAAGCAAGTCTCATTAAGAGACCTGCAAAGTATTTGTGCCTCTCTGTAAAAAAGTTCCTGTCTATTACACACGTATCACACAAAGGTTGGTTACAGTTACATTTTAACACTCATATTTCAGCAATTTAGATTAAAAACTTTTTTTCACATAGTTCTTTGATTGCGACACAGTCTACTATGTCACTGTAATCAGTGTAATTGGCTAGATAACAGCAAAACAACTAACAACTTTACAAAACATTCATGATGCATCAGAAAATAATAATAATTGTACATTCCTTGACAAAAGTTTTGTCACTTTATAGAACCTTACAAAACAAACTTTCTTTTTAAACATTATTCTCCTTGAGATGTTATCCATTATCCCTATATGTAACAGCAACCACAAATGTGAAACAGAGACTGAAAGATTGCATAAAAGATTAGTTTAGTTCAGCCCTCAAGATTTAATTTAACTTCAACTCCCCTCTAGAGTTTCTTGTTACATGGCTATGATTGGCAATAATAAAGCCAGCATGCACATTTGTATGTTTCTGTGGTTGTCAGTGTGATAGGACAAGGTGTGAAACACAGTCTCAGCCGATTTGTTGCTGCAATTTAACACCTTCCCAGTCTTCTCTTTGCTGTGATGGGTTTCAGCCCTGATTTGCAGCAGTGCAGCAATTAGGATGTGTATAAGAACAGTAAATTAGATGACAAATAAATGGCCATTCTTGTCATTTTATTGAAACCCTGCTAGCTCCAAATACTTTTCATGTTGTCAGTTTTCCATGGAAGAGAATGCAATGTGGGACTGTGGCAGTTTCAGCCATCGTGGGTGCCTTGACAGCTTCTCCAAGATCGTGGGTTGTCGTAAGACTTTTATTTCCTGCGCGGACATACAGTCACACACTCACACACACACTGCGTTATGCTTAACTGTTCAGTTGTTCAGTGGCTGGATCCTAATCTGTGGTCCTTCCTCTCCCAGGTCCAGCAGGCTACTGTTTTTAAACAAGGGAGACAGTGATTAGCCAACTGATTCCAGGTGTGCTGATCACCACCCCTGGCACTGCTCCCCTGAGCCTTCCCCACACCTCCCCTCCTGCCGCTGAGCACCACGCCCCCTCCACATACCTCCACCACCTGTCCAGAAATGTGTCTGGGGCCCCGAACAACCCAAACAGAAGTGTGACAAATTGGTACAATCCGTACAGAGTGGAGAGGGTCGTATTCTCCTTGGACTCTGGCCGATAAGGGAATCTGCCTGTAGCCCTTGGTTAAATCCAGCGTCATAAAAACTTAGCCGTACCCAGGCGATTCCAGGAGTTCGTCGACCCAGGGCATAGGGTAAGCGTCAAACCGTGATACGTTGTTTAGCTTTCGGTAGTCTACACAGAACAGGATATATCCATCTTCCTTGCCTACAAGAACGATGGGGCTGCACCAGGCACTGTTAGACTCTTCTATAAACCCCAACTCCAACACAGCCTCCAATTCAGCCTGAACCACTTTCCTCTTGTGCTCAGGCAACCGATAGGGTCGTGAATGCACCAGGTGAGTCTCTACATGGTGTTGAATAAGGCTTGTGGGTCATGGACTTAATGTCTTATTCAGAAGCTCCACGAGGCCATCACTGTGGGGATGGTATACACTGGTTTGAATTTCCTTGATGTACATCAATCTGTACAGCTCTCTCAGTGTGCGCTCCCATGGAATGGCCCGATCAGGTCCATTCTGACCCTTTAAAATGGGACCTCCATCAGAGTTAGTGGGCGCAGAGGCGCCCTTTGGATGGACGGTTTATAAACCAGTTGGCATTCAGGGCAGGTCGCACACCAGCGGCGCACGTCTGCCCGAATGCCTGGCCCATAGAATCGGGCCATTATCTGGTTAAGTGTTTTCTCATATTCCATGTGAACAGCCACTGGGGTTATAATGAGCCGCCTGGAAATTTCCCGGCGGCTTTTTGGCACCAACAATTGGGTGATCACCTCACTAGCTTGAGTGTCACGGCTCATTCGATACAACCTGTCCCTGTGCAATGTAAAGTGGGGAAACGTTAACACTACGTCAGGGCGCACCATGTGACCATCAATTCTTATCACTTGGTCAAAAGCACAGCGTAGAGTATCGTCGCGAGACTGTTGAAGTGGAAAATCTTCCATGGAGTCAAAACATGGGAACCTGCGGGGCCTCTGGTGGAGGCACTGCCGGCTCCCCCTCCCCGTCTGCAGTGTCGGATGACCTTGCCTCACCGCTGAGCACAGCGCACATATCCACTGTCCCTGTCAGCCGTGAACACACACACACACACTGCCACACTAACTTGTCAAACCGTGGCCAATCAGTACCCAGAATTATGGGGTGCGCCTGGCGGGGACTACAGACTGGGTGCAGCCCGAATCCACCATTGCCTGATGTTGTACCCCCCTGAATCCTTACCGGAACAATGTATGTCCCTCCTGGACCTGGGGAGGGTGCTGGAGGGCTGAGCACCTGAATCACCTGGCCCACATCCATCAGCAGGGAGTGTCCACACCTGAGGAACCCCCTGTGAGTTGGAAGCAGCGCCCATAGCGGCTGGAACCTGGAGCTGGGAGGGACCAGAGGGACTAATACAGGTGGAAGGAACGGGTCGAGCAATCGGGAAGGGCCGTGGGCTGGGTGCAGGCGCAGGCTCCTGTCGGGTTGCTAGCATGTGCTGGTATTTTCGTGAGTGGCTGTTGATGAATAATATAGTTAAAAATATACAAATATAATAAATGCTTGTTTCAAATTCTTAGATTCGTTATTTTTGCCCCATGATTTTTCTAACTTATTTTTTCTTTTACTGTATATATCAGGTTTAAGGTCATTTTACCCTTTGCTAAGTTATGTGACATTCTGTACATAGTAAAATGATTCCTACCAAACTTAGTATTTAAAAACAAAGCAAAATCTGGTAACTTTTTCTGCTTTTATTTTAGCTTTTACATACTTGGTCTTCTTGTAAATTCTTGTAGATTAACCAAGACAACCAAGAAATGTGTGATTGTTGTCAATTGGCAAGAACAAAAACAAAGTTAGTTTTGGTTCTCTGACATTTCATATTTCATAAGAAATTAGGCTCCTGGACAGGTAGAAGGTCCCACCCACTGAAGCCAATGATCTTCCAACTCAACAATTGCAGAGAAGACATTTTTTTAATTGATGAAGTGATACAAAAGATTTGTTGTCATCCACAATTGTTAGGAAATTACAAATTAGGAAAATGAGTGAACACGGGTGGCCATGTTTGACCCCTCACCAGAGTCTATCTGGGTGAACAGATTCTTGTAGTTTGATTGATGTGTGACATGAACAAGGAAAGATGCTTTTTTGTTCTTTAGAATGTCAGATCGATATTCTGACAACGTCGTTCCTCGAATTGTGTCTTTCATCCAGCATTCACTCACACAAAGTAGGCTGATCTCTGTTGGCTCACACCAAATATCAACTTCTTGGAGCTTACAGAACAGTTCAGCTTCAAGCTAAAATTGCCTACTAAAAAAACTGACCAATCACGCAATTCACTGTCAACGTGCGAGAAAAAAGTGCTGTGCAGATGATGTATCAAGAACAAAAAGTTTGAACTCAAAAACCAGGGCTGTGCCAGGACTCTTAGTGCAGTGACTTTTAGTAGTTAATAGGTTAGCTGCTTTCCATATTGAGCAGTCAGCAGCACCAGGTATTGAGTGAAAGAGCACTGCAATCTTTAATTTAAGATAGCAAAATAATGCTGAAAGCAGACAAGCTGCAGACACCACATTGGTTTATCATTATTTATAGGAATTCTAAAACAGAAGAATAAAGTCTTTTCAACCTTTAATTGAAAACTTCTAATTCAACCAGATATATGTGTATATATCAGTATGTATATTTATATATACAGTGGTCTGCAAAAGTTTGGGCAACCTTGTTAATTTCCATGATTTTCCTTCATAAATCGTTAGTTATTAGGATTAAAAAAATCAGTTAAATATATGATATAGGAGACAAACACAGTGTTATTTGAGAAGTGAAACGAAGTTCATACCATTTACAGGAAGTGTGCAATAATTGTTTACACAAAATTAGGCATGTGCATAAATTTGGGCACCACAATCCAAAAAATAACTCAATATTTAGTAGATACCCCTTTTGCAGAAATAACAGCTTCTAAACGCTTCCTATAGCTTCCTATGAGAGTCTGGATTCTGGTTGGAGGTATTTTGGACCATTCCTCTTTACAAAACACCTCTAATTCATTCAGGTTTGATGGTTTCCGAGCATGGACAGCTCTCTTTAAGTCACACCACAGATTTTCAATAATATTCAGGTCTGGGGACTGAGATGGCCATTCCAGAACGTTGTACTTGTTCCTCTTCATGAATGCCTTGGTAGATTTTGAGCAGTGTTTAGGGTCATTGTCCTGTTGAAAGATCCAGCCCCGGTGCAGCTTCAGCCTTGTCACTGATTCCTGGACATTGGTCTCCAGAATCTGCTGATATTTGGTGGAATCCATGCGTCCCTCAACTCTAACAAGATTCCCAGTCCCCGCACTGGCCACAGCAGGATGGAACCACCACCAAATTTGACTGTAGGCAGCAGGTGTTTTTCTAGGAATGCTGTGTTGTTTTTCCTCCAAGCATGACGCCCCTTGTTATGTCCAAATAACTCAATTTTTGTTTCATAAGTCCACAGCACCTTATTCCAAAAGGAAGCCGGCTTGTCCAAATGTGCTTTAGCGTACCTCAAGCGGCTTTGTTTGTGATGTGGGCAGAGAAAAGGCTTCCTCCGCATCACTCTTGTGTACAGCATCTCCTTGTGTAAAGTGTGCGCAGTAGTTGTACGATGCACAATGACTCCTTCTGCAGCAAGATCATGTTGTATGTCTTTGGTGCTGGCCTGTGGGTTGACTTTGACTGTTCTAACCATTCTTCGCTGCTGTTTATCTGTGATATTCCTTGGTCTGCCACTTTGAGCCTTAACTTGAACTGTGCCTGTGGTCTTCCATTTCCTGACTATGTTCCTAACTGTCGAAACAGACAACTGATATCTCTTAAACAGCTTTCGGTATCCTTCCCCTAATTCATGATGGTGAACAATCTTTGTTTTCAGGTCATGTGACAGTTCTTTTGAGACTCCCATGTCGCTACTCTTCAGAGAAGATTCACAGTGGAGGGAAACTTACAATTGCCCCCCCTTAAATACTCTCTCATGATTGGGTTCGTCTGTGTATGTAGGTCAAGGGTCACTGAGCTTCCCAAACCAATTTTGAGTTCCAATAATTGGTTCTAAAGATTTTGAAATCAGTAAAATGACAACAGTGCCCAAATTTATGCACATGCCTAATTTTGTTAAAACAATTATTGCACACTTCCTGTAAATGGTATAAACTTCGTTTCACTTCTCAAATATCACTGTGTTTGTCTCCTATATCCTATATTTAACAGATTTTTTTTATCCTAAGAACCAATGATTTATGAAAGAAAATCATTGAAATTAACAAGGTTGCCCAAACTTTTGCAGACCACTGTATATATATATGTGCCGTAAGAATAAGCTTTCTTTGTTTTATGTTGACAAGCCACATCACATGCTCTTTATGCTGGTATATGGTATTGTTTTAGACCCTTGTTACTTTCTCAATTTGTCAAACTAACAGCCAATCTGCTGATACGTGGCCTAAGAAACTATGGAAAAACTAATCTTTCTCATTGATTTTTTCAAATTCATTTGAAAAATGTTTGTCTTATATCAAATTAACATATCGATCATTCTGTTTAAAACTAAAATGCTGATCATATATTCTACAAATGCAGAACCCACAAACAGTTTGTTGATAAGCGATGGTACATGTGATGAAAATGAGGTGTCCATTGAAAAACACTAACCAACCAGGATTTTAACTTCAAATCTTGCCCAGTTCAGCTTGAACTGTTGTTTACACATCAGTATTCTCTACCAATAACTTTATCCACTTCACTTACTATATATAAACTGGGCTCTCCTCTTGAAGCTGCCTCTGCCATCTTTATAGTGTTTCCTTCAGACCGCTGCTTTGCATGCTCAGTGACAGGCAATCAATAAAGCTCTCTATGTTTGGTGAGTCAGGTGCCACTGCTGAAATAACAGCCGCCCAGCAGGTTTGTGTAGAGCATTCTTTCAGGGAACTCAGTGCAAACAATTATTTACAACATCACTGCTGGCAGAAAGTGCTGAGATGGTGGAGCCAAATCAAGTTAGAAAACAATCACTTGACCAGTGTTTTCTGACCATTTTGATGGCAAATTTATATCTTAAATGATTAGAATGTCTTTGCAAACAATGGGAGTCTATATGTGACAAAAGAAAACCTTGCATGTCGCAGATGAAACTCACGGAGCCTCTCCTGGGACAGACAAAAGCCAGGTGGGATGGCTCCAGTGTTCCAGCACTTATTCTGATAAAACAACAACATACTTTTGATAATGCAGCCCAGATGCGAGCGCTCAAAACGCAGGTGCTCAGTGGGCTAGTGTTAATTGCTGCTAATTGGTGTAGCAACACATCAAGGCATGCGCAGCCTGTCAAGTGTTTCCGCGTAGGCATTGGAGATTATCCAGGAGCACCGTGCTCTATTAAGATGTACAAAACAGCGCTCAGTTACCAATACACTTTATTCTAAAAACAGCACAATAGTTTCCTTTTACTTTTTTTTAATATACTTTAAGAAAAATGGTCCACTGTTGAAGGACAGGTATTTGGAAAAGGAATAAAATCATTATTGAAACAAAGTGTCTTAATTATGTATTTTACTGTTTGATAAAGTAAAGCTTGATTTGAGTTACAGGCTAAGGTGAATATAAAGCGAGCTGGCAATGTTGCGCAACACTTTGTGAGGTCAATTTTGCATATGGATGTAAAATTATTTCACCTTGATTTGATGGTTTTCTGTTTAATTATTTGGCGTATGAACTGCACTTGGCAGAAATTAACAGAGTTTGACTTTAGGGAAACTGGAAGGATACCAGAAAGGTGAGACAATGTCAGATCAGAATAGGAAAAAGAAAAAAGCCCTGAACAGCCTTTTATTTCAAATATCCAGTCAGTTGCAATACAAATCCATGCAACTCGGAGTATATTGCAATCAGGTACAATTAATCAGATATAATATTTATTTAAGAAAGTCTGTCATGAAAAAATGATGTAGTGTGAACTTCCATACATTGTCTGTCTGCTGTTGCTACAATGCCATCTATTGAAGAATTTTGTGGACTTTTGTGGATGTCTGTTGTTGTTTTCTTCACTGTGCTGACTGCAAAATAATAACACATTAAGGCTGGGTTTATTAACGTGCTACTTAGACTGGAAGTAACAAGCTTACCAAAGGTCAGATTAATAAAACCAATAAAGCCATAAAACTGTTAACACACTGCACATAGTACAATATATTTCAGTTTAAAACGATAAGATTTACTGTCAATGTTAAATATAATGACATAGATATATATTTAACAGAACATGTTTTCATAATTTCATCTCATATCGTGTAACCATTACCTAACTTATTAGGTTCCCAGTCACAAAATCAAGTACTTAATCTTTTGGATATATAGTTACATTAAACCAGGTTTGAAAATTTTGCCTAGTCTTTTACTCATAAGCGTACTAATATTATAGTTACAAATATGCTGGTATGGGTCCATAACTAAACTGAGCTGAAATTGACACAACACAACAACAAAGATCGATCAAATCCTTTTGTTGTAAGCATGAATAAAAAATAACAAGCTGAAAATATTCATAGAATGATATCAGAAGAATCAGGGTAGAAAATCTGAGGGACATGGGCAGTGCTTAGGAAATAGATCCATAAATTTTGTTTGATCTTAATGATACACGTTGTACAGATGCCTTTCACAATTATTTACGCTCCCTGCAACTTTTTCCAGCTCACCTGACTGCAGGCTTGGGTGCCTGGCTACAGCACATGACTTCTTTAAAGAGCTTGAAGGAGCCTGGGAGGAAGAGCGAGGCAACAACAACACAAGAATTGCAGTGAGGGTACAGGAAGAGATAGAGGAGTGGGAGGAAAAGGAGGAGGGTAGCTGGACAAGATGAAAGAAACAGCTGTATACAAATGACAAGCTTCTATACCCCACCAACAGCAACACCACCACTACCCATTCTCCCCTCTTCCTCTCCACTTGTGGTGATGTTGCCCTGTGCGGTCACCGAACAGCTTCAAAGAGTCAGGCAGCCAAGACGAGGGAAGGCGAACAGGCTGAATCCTCAAAGAGACGGCCCGTGTCTCCTCCTTTGCTAACACCGTGGCCTCTGACACACAAGCACAATCTGCCTCGTCCATACAGCACACTCTCCTCACCCCCATCACGACCGTCACTGCATGTAAAGGGGCAAAAGAAGGAATGGAGGAGGTGTGGGAAAGGAAGGAAGTGACTCAATCACTGCCATATTCTCATCAGAAATGACATGTTCACTTCTAGGGTGAGACCAGTACATGAGCATTCCAAAAAAAATGTTCTTTATTCAGTTACCTAAATTGCACTTCATTTGACTAATTGAGTCATTTCTAAAAGCAAAGATTTTTCTAAATTATATGTAGGCTTACTCGTACAAATGGAAGAAAACAAGACACACACCTGCCTCTATAATACTGTACATGCAAACATTGCCCTCTTTAATTCACTGTTCTCACACAAATTTACAAATATCAGTTATGTAATCATTTCAAAGCCTACAAAAACTATTTGTTACGTAAAATAGTCCCTTAACAGTTACATTTTGATTTACAAAGTCTAGTTCTTTTTAGTATATTTTGACACTTTGTTTTGGTCTGTCTACAGATAATTCATATAATTCAGTATAAATGAAGTACAGTTTAATATATGCAATATTTGTTTACAAGCTTTCTGTTTGTAATATTATTTAGAGGTTTTGTAGAAAACTCACAAATGTAGTGTCGCTCTATTGTGTTTAGAACCGGCATTGTATATGTGACAAGCATGAAAAGACAATCATGAGAAACGACTGACTCTTTAGCCTCAAAACAAATCAGCCTGAATGCATCACGCCCCATCCTCTTTATTTTAACCAAATATCTCGATCAGGGGTGACAGTGCTTGGCTGTGGGCCAGGGCCTTTCAGTTCTGAAACATGATAGATATGGACACGCTTCACTGAAGAAAAGGATAATCAATAAAAGTTATATGGTCTCTACTTTTTTCTTTTTTTTAGATTTCTTTCAGGAAAACACTTTTTTTACACTACATCGCTGATATGGAAGGAAAAATATTTTGACTTGAGATTGAAAAGACAAGATGGCTGGACCAGCTCATACACACCTAGATGGCACATGCATGCACATACATGAAAGCCCACCACTCGCTCAATTCCACCCTTTATTGGTGTGGGCTGGTAAATAAGGCCGGGTGTGTGAGAATCTCATTACCACAACACAAAGCAGTATTTCCTCAGAGGATTGGTGGATTGGTTTGTGTGTGTGTGAATGAGAGTGGGTGAGGGAGAGACAGTGATGTATGCAAATGGATAAAAAGAAGAATGAAAAAATATGTATATATTTATATGCTCTATCTATCTATCTATCTATCTATCTATCTATCTATCTATCTATCT
>JABUIW010000035.1:2795895-2882874 GCA_013363375.1 Menidia beryllina | reverse complement strand
TGTGTGTGTGTGTGTGTGTGTGTGTGTGTGTGTGTGTGTGTGTGTGTGTGTGTGTGTGTGTGTGTGTGTGTGAGTGTGAATCGTGTAGTGTATGCTTGCATGTTAGCTATGCTCAATCAGCGGAGGCTGATGGAGAGGGAGACTGAGGCAGCTGGGGCCTCCCGCCCAGGCCTTCAATTTCCCTCCCAGTCCAGCCACTGGAGTGTGTAATTACTATGGGGCCGGCCTGGGGGCTGGCATGGAAGTGCAAATGCACACCCACATTCACACACACGCAGACATACACACCACTCCTCAGTATCCACCCTACCGCAACCACTACCACCCCCTCAAGTCACACACTTCCAACTAATAGCACCTAACCCCCACCCCCCTAAACCAGTCACTCACGCACACACACAAGAACACACACACACACATGCTGTTAAGAAACACGTCAGTCCTCCCTCCCCTGGCCTGTAGTTCATTCTGATGCCCTGTGTTGCCCTGGGGTGGCTGAGCATCTATGATCCGCGACTTGAGCACACACTATGAAATCCCTCTCAGCTCTCACTTCACAGACATGGTGGAAAGGATCCACTCCTAAACCATAGCGCAAAATATGGATTTCATATTAACCTACTCTATATTACTTCCTGTGAATGTGGTTGTTTTCAACAGTTTGAAAGTGATATTTTCTGTAAATTATCAAATACATGACAATAGTTTATATTGGTTTTGTAAGAGATGACGCAACAGTAATGTCACATTGATGCAGTATACATCTGGCACACGATTTGTCAGACAGCTGATGATAAAGCTCAACAAGAGTTCGGCATCGAACTCAGATTGCACTGACAAGGCTGCATCTCATCTGAAGTTGGAATAATAATCTTATTTAAGCCAGTTGTAATATCCCAGTGCATTAGAGGTAGCAGCAAATGTGGAAGCCACCTGTATCTTATTAAATGATTCATTTTACTTCAACATAAATACCAAATCAAACCACTGTGTGTTTGCAAGTAGTTCATCAGCAGGGTTGAGAAAGTACATGCATGACAATTCTGACTTTGATCCTTGTGTCCATGTATGCTGGAACTAATCTACAGGATTATACTCTGGATCTAGAGTTGCTTTGGTGGCAGTGATGTCTCATACTGCTGCCAGTTTAGAGGTTCATTAGTGAAAGATTGATTAGGGCAAATCAAGACAACAATGTATAAGCCCTTAATGCCAACACTCCTAACCTTGTAGTCAATCAGGTGCAAACCTTAATCCTTTATATTTCCATTCAAGGAAATGTAAATTGACGGCCTTCAAAAAAGGATTCAGTCTCATATTTCTGGACAAACACATAACAAACTACCACTGTTATTAGATGCAAGGGACACCTTTTTTAGATATATGTTTTATGCACTCTTTTTTAGAGTACATAAAAGTTAAACAGACAAACTAACATATAATCTGATAAAAATCCTGGGAACCTTCCCTGACAACCTCTGCCAGTGAGGGAGCAAATAGCTAGCACATGTTGGAGAAAGAATAGATGTTATATTGAATACATTTCAAGAGATTTGAGCTTTCAAATACTGGTAGTATTTGAAATGCACCTTGAAGAGCTTCCTGTCAGAAAGAACTGTTGTATGTATGTTGTATGCAATGCTGTAAAATTATGTGTATTCTAGACCTGGACTTATATCACCATACAATGTTGTTGAAAATAGGTAGCCATGTATTATTGACAAAATCTTACAGCCCTATTTTCAGGATTAAGGAGGATTAAGCCTCTTTAGAGAGAGAACAGTTTTGCTGTAATTTTCCACCTGCTTGCTGTAAGGACATTGTCACCCTCACTTTCTTTATCTGACCAATCCAAACTGTTCATATAAAAAGCCCCAGAAGCAACCTTCTCAAATTGTCAAACTGGCACTTAAAAATTAAATCACTGGTGATGCTGAGGACTTATTCTGTCTGATCATGGACTGGGCTTCAATTATGCTTTCATTGCTAAGTGTGAGCATGTATAAAGATCTCATCATTTCTACGGTAATCTCTGATTCTGACTGTTGGAATCATAATCTGCAGCTAACAGAGACAGGCCGACATATTGTGAAAATTAGAAAGATTCTAAACATCAGATATGGATGGTGAATTTTATGATGATGCAAGATAAACATCAATAAAACTTACTCTTTGTTTTCAAAAAAATTTAAGCTTTATAATATGATGCAACCTAGTGTCCTACCCCAACTAGTTTCTCTACGGGCGTGTGCATCTGTGGTTGTGATGTGTACGCTTGTTTCAAAAGCTTCAAACAAGAGGTGGACTTGAGTGAAGCTCCTTGAATAAGTGCATTTTAATAGGACAGACACTTACAATATGTGCCTCACAGTGTCTGGCAGATACTCTGTGTGGCTTCATGTTTTAATGTTTTTACTCCTTGTGTGTGTCCTGCCTACGTGTGTGTATGCATGTGTGTACATGGATATTGTCGCCCTTGTCCTCCTTGGCACAGCGGGAACACACGTACGCACTCACCAGTCGGCCCTGGGAAAGGCAGACAATTAAACAGGTCAGCGTGGGGTAACCTCGCTTGGCCTGCGGGGGGCGGTAGACACTCAGCTGGAGATAGCAGGACAGGCGAGAACAGCAACACCTCCAACGGACATGCTCTCTGTTTCACAGGCAGACACTAAGGGATACATACACATCCACATTGACGCATGCATGCGCACGTACACACTCAATGGCACACCCACAGTTGCAGCTGGCCAGCAGGAGACAAAGATGATTAAGAAGTTAGAGAGTTGTGGACAGGGAGCAGTTCTTGACATGTGAGCCTGAAGTTGCGCAATCAGTATTTGGACAACTTGAACAAATATGATCAATTGTAATGATATACAAAACTTTTTTGTTGTAACTGTGTCTCACATATTTCATGTACAATAAATTACAGACAAACCAACCAATACAGCATAAAAGTCTACATTGGTTCCAGAGTAATATAATAAGATACGCTTTCAAATGTATATTTAGGTAAATTTGATTATACTCATCTTTATGCTCTTTATTGTCTATTTCTCTCTAAACTCTCATACTAAATGCAGTTTTACATATTTTCTTTTCTGCTCCTGCTTTATTGAGTGTATTTTGTTCTGCCACCATGGTGTTACAGCAATTAAGAAAGCAGGTGCCTCTCAGTCTCTGAACAAACTTTAGCAGTGGCTCCTCTGTGATAAAAAGCCGATTAAAGGTTTTTTCTGTGTTTGCGTGGTAACTGATTGCCAATGCAATGCTATTCTTGTTTGCTGTTGCAGCTGCAGTGGAATTACCTCGATTTGGTACAAAATAGTCAATTAAATTAACTGTGAAAGGCTATTTATTTTAACCCGAGGATACATTTTTTTCTGTCTATTTCTCTTCTCTCATAGATGTTATTATGGGCTCTGTGGTGAGGGGAGGGGGAGGGTTCAGAAGAGGATGAATTGTCAATAGAACAAAGAGAGAGGTTTTGGTGGAAGTCTCAGGGTTGGACTCACACTGCCATCAGGTGGTCAAAGGCAAATACTACATAATTAGATCTGGAGGTACCTGGCTAGAACCTCTGATTAAAGGGAGAAAATTAAGGACTGTCTAGATTAAGCTTTTTCTTAGGACTCTAACAAATAAAATCATAAGTACCCTTTTTACATGTTATGGGTAACTTTGGAAAACAAAGATCATTAGTAATACAGGGTTACAAGAAATGTATATATGCACTAAAAGACAGCTGTAAAAGCCAACAAACCACTTTTGTGGTTACCCCTTCAAAAAAAATTGGTACAGAGTTAAACAAAAGAACCGCCAGGTTTTATTATTATTTATATTTTAATGAGGGGAAAAAGATACTGGAAGCAGTCAAGTGTTTTGAATGTATTTAAGCAAAGCCTGAGGATTTTTTTATGTGTTAGTCATGAATGTGAGACTGGGCTTCTTGTGTTCATATGGAAATGTTTTGTTTTTGTGTTTGTGTAGCCCTTTTGGGGTTATAAAGTATATTTTTTTGCATTTACCTGATAGAGTATAAAATAGAAATCTGCTTACATTACTTTGAATTTAAACATATTGGATAAATATTGTCTACCATTTTGCACCGTGTAAGATTTAGTGATATTCCAAATAACAATAAAATCATGTTTGTTTCAGTGCAAAACAAATGTAAAGAGATATAACAACATAACATAACCAAATAAACAGGAGGGAGACCTGTGTCCATAACACAAACTACAAGTAACATAGAAAATACTACTCATGAAACAAATTCTTAGGAGCAAGTTGTGACATCCATCACCATATATAAGTGTTTGAAATTGTCAGTGGTGACAAATATTTTTGGTATAGATATGTTTTACATATCATTTTGTTTTTAAAGAATATTCTAAAACAGAAAGATTTAACATTTTGAAAATGATCTTATAATGTAAGGGTCAGCTTGCTTTTCAATTAAACATACTTATGACTTTTTTTTACTTCAATTTAATTTTAGGGGACTCTAAAATGTACTTTTATACACTTGTTGTATTTATAAAGTATTTGTACCCCTACTTTAAAGTAGATTGTGTTTACTTTTGCAACTTTTCCTGAAGAAGGGGAATGATTTGGAGTTGTGTGAAACTTAAACGTAACTTTTTTAGAATGTGACCACACTGTGCAAATGTTATTTACAGCTGAGAACAGCATATTGTTGGCCAGTACACTTAAAATTGATGTTGTGATAAAGCTATAAAGTATTTATCAAACGCAAAATAAATTTTATTTTTCATTTTTAAACGTTGTAAAACTGTATGGTTTTCTGAGTATCAGAAGTATCTCAAACAAAACCCAAATTAGAGGAAAGGTTTCCATCATGTTTTCCATTAGTGTCCTGCCCCACACTGCACTGATCAAATGCTACATGATACACAGATCAAAAATCGTGAAATGTTTAGGTGTAAACCATATTTTGTGCTCTGCAATAACCTAAAATCTCTTAATCAAATAGTCATCATGACTTTTAAATAAAATGTTTCAACAACAAACAACTGAAAAAAGAAACAACAAAAGTCCTGCCATTCTTTGTATTTTCCTGACGTGACTGCATCAAGTGTAAATGGGGTATGCAAGAATGTACAACACAATGATATTTGTTAAAACAGCTCAGCAAGAGTGAGATTTATCTTTGAAAAGATGCATCCAAACACAGCCTGACACCCAAATGAAAACAAACACACAAAAACACAATTCCGTACCAGAATTATGAGGGATTGCATACACGCATGCGTACACTGGTGTCTAGTTAAATGAGCCATGTGATACACTGTAGTGGAATGTGTATGACTGTAAGACAGGGAGAATAATTGTGTCTGCAAGATAGAGCAAATGATGTGCTGGAGGGGAAGTAAACAATGCCAGTTGCTGTGATAGACTGCAGAACACTTTCCAACTCATTGACTTTGAATAATTTTTCACATCAAATGAAAAATAATTACATCACAACAACTCATGCTGAATGCTTTTCTCACTCTGTGACTTTGTGTGTCAGTGTGTGTGTAGAGCAAGATGGTTATTTATGTTGGTCAGTGATTTAATTGATCTATTCATGATTTCTGGCAGGAGGTGTTTCCAGAATGTCTGGGGTATAGTTAATGCATTAAAGGCTAAACCTATAAAGGCCATACTATGATAGACACTATTGACAATAACAAAATGATAGTCTAAGTCTGTCATCAAAAAAAGTCCCACAACTTTGTGTATATTCAAAGAACAAAAGAGTAAACAGCACTTTTTGAATTATTTCTCTTTTGCAAACATGAGAGACGATTGTATCCCAATGCAAGCACTGGAATAGACACAAATTAGCTATTGCCATATAACTGAATATTAGTAACAGAAAAAATTCCTAAAAAGCATTTTAAGTCTGTGATGCTCTCCACCCACACAAGAGAAGCAACCCAGAAGGTTTGCAAATTAGTATCCATGGTTAAGCTAAGTTAAATGAAAATACCAAAATATTGGTAACATGGCATTTTTGTAACATGGAAACATAGGAAATGGCTGATTTTTTTTTGCAAAAAATTCATTTAAAAGGAAGATCAGAATCTGATCATCAAAGAACTGTGCGTACCCTAACAACAAGTTCACCAAACTGAGCTAAATTGATGTCAATGTGGCCCTCCAGCAGAACAATTATTGGAAAAAAAGTCCCCTCTGTGCTTAGCTGAAGAAATATGAAAAGGTAAATGGTTTGTCAGTCTCTGCAGGAGATTCTGTCCATATGGGCTGTGACACAGTCTGAATAAACTAAAAATACAATTCAGTGATTCACATTTCCTGTTAGGTTTGGCCTTTTTTTAGTTTTTATTTACATTTTATCTCATCCAAATGCTTCTGTGACGATATTGGATTCTCATACATTACCCTGGACTGGTTTACGTCCTACCTCTCTCATTTTGTCAGCATGGGACCTGCGAGGTCAAAAACGCTTACAGTCACATCCGGTGTCACTCAAGGGTCCATACTTGGTCCACTGCTTTTCATTTTATACATACTCCCCTTTGGCCATATCATCAACCAGTATAGAATTCAATTCCATTGCTACACCGATGAGACTGATTCAACTGCTCCACCATCATCAGCATCAACACCTTTCTCAACACCCTCTGCCTGTCTGGAAGAGATAAACGTTTGAATGAACTATTACTTCCTAAACTGCCCTAAAACAAAACCCATACTTATTGGCGCCCCCCAAAAGGTCCAATCACCAACAATAACATCCATCACCTTGTCTGGACAAAATATCCCCATTTCCTATGTTGTCACCAACCTTCAGGTGAGACTTGACCCTCATCTAACCTTTGACAACAACATCAAACATCTGTGTAAATCCTGTTACCTCCACTTAAAACTCATCGCCAGACCTTGCCCCCCCTTCAGTGTATCTTATGCTGAGTGTCATGTAGGTGGGTTTTGACGGGAGGACTCAGGTGCGGAGATGAGGGAAGACAAGGTTTATTGCAACAAAAGGGTGAAAGTCCAGACAAAGTACAAATCAAAGCTGTGGAAAACTGTGAGCAAAGTATCAAAGCAAAGAAAAGACTGTGGCAAAACTATGACAAAGTAACAAAATAACGATTAACAAAACTGTGACAACACTGTGACTATGGCAAAGTAAAAGACTAAGGCAAAAGCAAACCTGGCGTGGGGGTGACGAAAGACAAGACGGACTAGAACGCACTCGCACAAGACAAGGGGAAACGAGGACTATTTAAACACATGAGGGAGGGGAACCCCAGGTGTACACAATGGGTTATCATGACATGACGAGACACCAGACGTGACACTGAGGAGCTCGTCCACGCCTTAATCCCATCCAGACTCGCGCCTTTCTCATTGGGTTACATGGTAAAACTCTCAAGAAGCTCAAACTGATCAAGAACAATGCAGATCTTTAAAAAAAACATAAACACTTTACCCCAATATTACGCACACTTCACTGGCTTCCCATCACTGCAAGAATCAATTACAAAATCACTATCATTACTCACCAGTACATTTACGGATATTCCACGTTATACCTTAAATAACTCCTCACCCAGAAATCCTACGCCTGGAACATATGCTCTGGACATCAAAATAGGAGGTAGGGGTATAGGCTGTTAATTATTTTAGATCCCCTTTGACTTTAGACTGAACGTTAGGCTACATTATGAATAACAGTACTATTTATTTACCCTGACATACAGCAAATAGTGTGTATTCCAGGTCCAAAAGTTTGGGCCTGCTAGGCCTAACCGAACCTGACCTCCCCCATCAGCTGAGTCAGCTTACGACCAGGTGGTGATCGGTTGAAAATTCTTCCAATCTCTTTACCCAAGTGTCTAAGGCAGGCAGCCACAACTCTGACGATACAACTACAAAGTCGAAGTTGAACTGCAGCATAGAGTGTCTTGATGACAGGGGAACATGTGGAAAAAGAAAATGACTCTCAATAAACTCAAACACAAGAAAGATATCACATGGTGTAATTAAATAAATTGTTGATACGATATATTCCCATTTTCTGTATACTTTGGTTGTAAACTTTTCTAAAGCTTGACTATTGTTCCTCACTAGGAAGCTGTCTGGAAGGAGTCAACTAAATGGCTAACTGTTTTTGTAAGGACAGATTTTATGTAGTTTTTCGTATTATTATTGGACATATTTCACCTCGTAAATATGTTTAGTTTCTCTTTAGTTTCTCACCCATAGTCAGCTGGTTTACTGTATTACTCCTGCTGTTACTAAATTCTTGCAGTACTCATTAGTCTGTCTTGAGTTTCAGTTTATTAACAGATCTGGGTTTAGAAGTTTTGCAACACATGTATACTATTTTTTTCTGTCTCTTTTGTCATGTTAATAATGCCAGTCATGTATTTATCATTGTAAATAGATGAAAATAAAACAAAATAACAAAAAATTGAAATAGTTTATAGTCGAATTTATCTTTTTCTAAACTCAACTATATATTAAAACATTCATTTTTATTAAACTGTATTTTATTGTTTATTTTAGTCATATTAAGCTACATACTACTTATGTTCTCATATATGTCCAGGGATCTTCGAAGCCACAGGACCAGAAGAAAATGAAAGACTTTTTTCACAATCTTAGAGCATATCTAACCAGAAGAAGTCTACATTTCTGTCATAGAATTATGTACTTGGAAATATACGAGATCAAATTAAATGAAAAAACAAATGAAAAACATAGGCGACAAAAATATGACATGTATGCCACATAAATATGGCACCGACTTTATTTTGCAAATATTTTAGGTAACGAGGCACTGCTTCCGCAGTAGCTGTTGTTTGATTGGTTCCAGAGCTTCATTTCTTTGCTCTGATTGGCTCCCAATACACTGCACAGTTCCGCAAATCAAGTCTGTGTTTTGACTGTTAATTGTAGAGGCTGTTGGAACCATCAGAAGTGCATACCCGGCAGAGCTGTCATTTTTCAGTATTTCGGTTCGTAACTTTAGTTGGCTAATACTTCATATTTACACATAATACGGCTCTTCGTTCACGGTATTAAATATGTCGTTTTTAACACCAGTAGAGACATAAATAAGCTAGCTAGCTAGCCATTTTAGCAGCTGGGTCTTATCTACCAAAACAACTTGAGCGTTAGCCAGTCGCAATGTTTTGTTGACTTGACAGTTGTCACAATTGTTAAACGTATGGATTCTAGCTTTTAGTGCAAACCGCCGGAAGAATATATTACGGAAGCAGAAGAAATCGAGCTCGTCAATGTGGTTTCCAACAGAGGCTCATCTGTAGAAGCATGGAGACGTTGATCAATGTTTTTAGCCTTGTCTTGTTTTTGATGTCGTTGTATGCACGTTTGGTTTGTACGTTCACATCGCGAGTGTATCGATCCACTTTTCGTCTTTATTTTGTCAGATTTGGTTGTTGTTTGTAGAATACTGGAATCTGCTTGACGAAATAGTTAAATTAATGCTTATTTAAGAATTGGTTTAATGCATAAATGATATATGTCTTAAACGAAGAGTTGGTGCAAAATGTCCAGTTTCTTTCAACAAAATTAACTCTGGACTGCAACATCTGGCTAAATGTATTATAATCAAGTACTGCATATAACAAGATGCTTGAAAATTGTCACCCATTTCATGGAGCAATATTTATATAAGCCTTTATTACCTCGTGGGATCATTAATTCATCTTGCTCAGGATGCACAGGCATATGCATATGTGTCTTTGTGTTGTTCTACTTCGTTTGAACCCCACCATTAACAGGAATATTACAGTCCAAAATGTCTGTTTAAGTAGTACAGAGTGGTATACTTTCTCCCATCTGGGTGTCTTGAGACCTTTCAATGAAAATGAGAACAAATACAATTTTAGTTTCTACTTTAAAATGTTTCAGGGCTTGCTATTTTGTCAGTTGCTGCACGAGAGCATCTTTCCCCCAATGTTCTCTACCTTCATTATGTATCTACTTGTGTGCCGTAATGGTGCCCAGCGTAATTTGTTTTAGGCAACTGGCCCTGTTTGCAGGTTTTAGAGTAATAATTAAAAAAACCCACCAAAATTAGAGAAATGGCTAAAAGGTTAACTGTATTCCTGATCACTGGTTTAGCATAATCTTTAATTACTTGGGTACTTAAAAAAAATTGTTTTTACATGTGCACAGGCTCAGTCTGGGCATATTTTCATGTGCAACTACCACTATTTCGTAGCAGCTGGCATGGCGGTGCATGCATATTTAGTTTTGATGTCTCTTCCTGTTGTCTGAAATCACTAGCTATTCATTCACAAATGAACATAAATCACCTTTATGAGTTTTCAAGTAATTCCACAAAATGAGGAATAGACTCTACTCCACATCAGCCTGACTTTCCTAAGTGAGCTGCATGAAGGGTTCAAAGTTTGCGTAATACTTTTTGCTGCCTCTTTGGAGTGCTCAGTTTACATCCAATCAGAGAGTCTGCTGCCCTCATGTGATAGCTAGTAGTTACTTAACACTAGAACTACCAGGATTTTTCTGCCTACCTAGAACTACCAGAGAGGGGTCAATTGACCTGGCAGCTTTTCCCGAATACACTAATCACTCATTTTGTCATGGTAATGAGGCTGTTATGGGCCGTGTGTGGGGTGAGGGGGTCACACCTTACAGTGGTAACGACAAGACAAACAGGGACAGACAGCTTCTTCCCAGTGTGTTACAGTTTTTCTCCCTTGGTTTGGCTCATTTCTTGAAATTGAGATGTTATTCTCAAAACATGGACAAATCCCAAAACTAATTTGCAGTTCCTCACAACAGAATGGCATTTATCATAACTTTCATCAAATTTCAAATGCTTTTGTACATGTCTCAATCATTTAGTACATCCTTGCTATGTACAAGTAAGAGTAATAAAGATAATTGTGCAAAGAACATTCTATGAGTTGCAAAAAAATGTGCAAAAAAACATACTAGGTCAGTTGAGGCAGACAAGATTAACATGACCAGGAAAGAGTGTTGACAGATACATTTATGATATAATATAGAGATATAGAAGTAAAAGAAATGAGACATGTTTCAAGTCAGCATTTCCATAGTGTAATCAATAGTTCCATAGTACAGTGATTGGACGCTCAAGCCATGGTCTGAATTTTTCCAGAGTTTGTCCCTCTTTTCAGTCTCTGACACTGTTGAATTGTTCATAAAATGTAATGTTGTCAAAAGTGATTGGAATCTGTTGCGGGGCATCACATCAGCAACTGGGGAGTTCCGCGTATCTGTCTCCCAATACATACGAGTTCCAGCCATTTGGACCAAGCCCATCCTCAGGTACATGCCCTAGCTATGAGGTGCTAACAGCCACATTTCCACAACAAAAGGAGAGTCCGCAGGAGGTCCAAAGGGTCAAATGACCCTCTCGTGGGGCTTTTAGGTCAAAAGGTCAATTGACCCCTCCGTGGTAGTTCTAGTGTTAAAGTCCAATATAGCAACATTTATTTACATTTCTAGCAGCAAATACTGAATTGTTAAACACCAACATCCCTGTTATTTGATCGCAATTTAAAAAAAAAAAATTTTGTTTAAAAACTTTCACCATTTTTAAGGATCCCTTTTTCCCTTTTTAGGATTGGGGGAAAAAAAGTAGAGAAGAATGGCATCAGACTCTCCACGCAGACCGAGTCGCTGTGCTGGAGGAGTTTTGGTGCGAGCACAAGCTGCAACGTAAGAACGAGACGCATTACTCTCCTTCTTATGACAAATATGTGTGACCAGAGTTCTATGTTTGTCCATATTCCTGATTAGCAGTTGTAAAAAGCTGAGCTCTTGTGACAGGTTGTGTTTTATATGTGATGCTACTTTAGTTACACTATTTCATAGCTTTAACAGCTTACATTTTATATTAATATTACAGTAATTTTTTTAAGCAAAGAATATTGATTACAGTACAGATGTCATACATCTTCTAATGAGACTTTGGTCTTTTTGCAGAGAGCAGTCCTATATGGAAAGTGTTGTGACTTTCCTACAGGATGTTGTTCCACAGGTAAGTTTTTTTTGCAAGCATGTTACTAAAAACTTTTTTTAAGGTGATGAATGTCCTATGTTACCCCAATCTGTTTGAGAGTCCAAGGGTAGCAGTTTTTGGTTAAATATGATGGATTTAAAAAGATGTATTAAGAGTATTAGAGCAATTGTGAAACTTTTCAATACGTTGTTTCATAAAATAAGAGGTGAGAGGGTCTATGGATTTTTCAAACTACCTGTTATGGATGTCAGTTGAACTCCAATACATTTTCCCAGTAAGATAGACGCCTTTATTTACAGCCAAAGCATGTACAAAAAAATGTGTATTTTATATATGTGCATGACATGTGTTGGTTAGTCATACTAATTATTTCAAATTTTAGCAAAGGGAGTATTTTCATGTTTGCAAATATCAATCTTATTTTTTGCAACATATACAGTTCATCTTCATGTCCAGCCTGTTTGCATCTACAAAAAAAGTACACAACAGACAAACATATGAACTTAATAACAAAAGAATATTCTACATAATGTGGTTAATACCTTTAAGCACATCTTGAGCTTGTGGCCTCCAGTTTTGCTTAAATATGTGCTGTTGTTCTCCTCTGGCTTTACCTTGGTGAGCAGCAAATGCTTATTCATACAAAAAACAAAAAAAAACATTAATCACAAACAAACATCAGTGACATATGAATATTGCAACAGCAGCTGAGAAGGTGTCACAAACCACCACTTCCACCTGTTAACAATTTATTGCGAACACGATAAGTGATCAGCGTTAGACAAAAAATATATTTTTATGTAGGTTTATTTGTGACTGTCAGCTCTGGTGCAGTTCAGCAGTTCTAAATCAATGCCTATGGGTCCACTGGAAATAAATGCATTCTTTTTTTGGAGCTCGGCAATCAGGGAGAGTGTACAAAAGTCCTCTATTGATGTTAAACCCCTAACAAATTTGCCACCACCACAAAAATGTCACTTTTATGATCAGTTGTGTAATGGAAGCCATCTGATCGGTGGTCCATGCAGCCTTCAACTGTCATCAGAGCAGGAACTCCTGTCAGTCTTCCTGGATTTCTCCTCAGCTTTCAATACCATGATTCCACACACCCAGGTGCAAAAGCTGTCGACTCATGGACTGAATCCCACACTGGGAACTAGGTCCTAGACTTCCTGACCAAGAGACCTCATGCTGTCACCATCCTCCTCCTCCATCACCCTCAGTCCTGCCTCACCCCAGCGATGCATGTGGAGCTTTGGACTTTTTGGACTGCTTGCTGAGACCCCTCAGTTATTAGCAGCAGTGGGACGAATCATTAACAATGATGAGTCCAAATACAGAGAGGGGATGGAACACCTGGTGCAGAAAAAACAACCTATGCATTATTGTCAAAAACACCAAGGAGATGGTGGTGGATTTCAGAAGAAAAGCGCCCTCTCCCTCCATTGCACACATGAGGAATAGCAGTGGAAGTGGTCTCCAGCTTCAGGTACTTGGGTGTGAACATATCCAATGACCTCATCTGGAGTGCCAACGCTTCCCATCTGGTCAGCAAGGCTCACCAGAATCTGTACCTCCTCAGGAAGTTGTGAGAGGAAGGCTCTGCAGAGGGTGGTAAGGGGCGGGGAGCAGCCTTTCCCAAAACCTTAGACCTCTACTCCTCACAATGCAGAGGGATGGCTCTCTGTATCCTAAAGGACTCCGTCCATCCTGCACGCAGACTCGCAGACAGACGGCTGAGGGGCATTCAGAGCAAAACCACCGTGCTCAGAAACAGCTTCTGCCCTGAAGTTGTCAGACTGCTGAACTTGAGCTTTATTTTGTAGTGTTTCACCGCCGTCTCACCTCATTCTGTTTCTCTCTGTCCCCCTGTACCATACACTGATGTGCACTAAAAACCACCAAAGGTGCAATATCTCATTCATTTATAAGTGCAATTTCACATTTGCATTTGGCATTTCACAAGACATTTTCAGCTTTTTTATTTAACAGTTTGTTATTTTACTTCTGCTGTTTTTCTTTTTCTTTTTTTGTTCTTTTAAGTAATTGGTTTTTTATACTTATTTATTAAGATTCCAAATCTGAGTGTGAATGTCATATCATAAACATGTTAATGTAAGGTGGAATGACAATAAAAAATTCTTGAATCCTTAAAAAAAAAGTAAACACAAAGTGTTGCAAAAATTTGTTTTTTAAACATTAAAAAATATATTTTTTAAACATTAAAAAATATTCTTTTTAAACATTAAAAAATATTCTTTTTAGACATTAAAAAATATATTTTTTAAGTGAATATTTACCACATTCCTTTATGAATTTCTTATTGTTGTTAATAGTGTTGGTAATTATAGTTAAGCAGGTTATTCTAAATAGGTTTCAGAGATTGATATTGCTCATAAACACTGGTATGTATATTTTTGGTCCCAGCTCTGATTTAGATTTTTCTTATTTCAGGCATACACTGGGGCTCCACCCACTGATGAAAAAGAGAAAATCATTTGGGTCCGATTTGAAAAAGCTGATTTCAATGGTAAGTGAAGCTAATCTCCACATATGCAATATTTACGTTTCAACTCGTCTTAATTTAGTCTTTTAAAATCCTGTTACAGCTCCTTGATATAAGACACCATTTATAGTAAAACTTTTTGTCCAAAAACACTTGTGTTTTACAGTTTCATTGAGAAAGTCAGTGGCATGATTTCTTGATGGAGGGCCCCGCAGCTTTGATTGGTTGTGTTATAGCTTATTATCTTCCTCTTGATCATTTGGTTTCCATGGATTATTATAGCTAACAGTAGATTTCAATAAATATTGTCCATGTTTTTTAACGTTTCTTCGGGATGATTTATTTGGGGACATAATAAAGACATTCAACATAGACACAGTCTACAAGTGTCAGTTTAACTTTTGTCTCAGTGATAGTTTGATTCTTTATTTCTCAATATTTTGCACTGGCACTGTTGGCCTTTATTTTAAGGGTACATTTAAGTGTATTTGTTAGTTTTTGTTGCACTATTAAAATTGATCCTTTAGGGTCTATATTTAACTTGTTTTGGTATCAGAGAAAGAACTGCAATTTCTAGAAGGTAACAAAATTATTTG
Source organism: Menidia beryllina (assembly GCA_013363375.1). Classification (NCBI taxonomy): domain Eukaryota; kingdom Metazoa; phylum Chordata; class Actinopteri; order Atheriniformes; family Atherinopsidae; genus Menidia; species Menidia beryllina. The sequence continues at coordinate 2,867,750 of JABUIW010000035.1, read as the reverse complement.
ACTTTTTAGATAAATATATACTATAAAACTAGTCTGACAAGTCAACGCACAATAAAACTGCATTTGTTTAAGTTTTCTTTGTGTTTTTCACTACGATGAAATATGTGATGTGATCTTGATTAAAAAGTAATTATTTGGTAAATTTATAAAACTCTAAAAGCATATTACCAAAAATGTGACCACTTGTAACTTGTATCTGTATCTTGGCTCAACACGTTACTGTGTCAGTGTACTTTATTGGTGTTTTGTTTGCCTCAATGTTGATTTATGGGACATAATAAACTGAAGCTTACTTTTTTTAACTTAATGTTTTCTCAGACACTGCTCGCAACCCAGAGTTTATAGAGATGCACAGTGGCACAGCTGACCCTCCCCTCTGCCTCATGATTGGGTACACTGATGGAATGCAGATCTGGAGCATATCTGTAAGTCATTTCACCCCATCATTATTTAAATAGTCTCTGTTCGCGTCTACATACAATTCAGTCTTTATATTGACAAATGATTTTCTTGCACTGTAATTATAGTTAGCGACAAAAAAATCTAGACGTTTAATTATTAAAGAACTATATAACTCCTGGACAGTGTTTTACTTTTATTCATCATTTTTTTGGGGGGGGGGGGGGGTGAGCACCAACAGTTTACATCACCAGCCTGAAAAATTTTTTTTATGCTTGCTGTTAAGAATTGATTGCTTGATTTGATAACGTAAACAGCATGTCCTCATGGAGTTCAGAGTTCACCCACAAATCATTGGTTGACCCTGGAGCTGTCTGGACATGTCAACAATTCAATCATTAGGGTAACAGAAAACCAGAGAGGGAACTATAAAGAAAGGATAACTGGAAAATGTAGTCACGCAATGCTTGCTTTGAAGTTTGTACACCCTGTTGTGCTGTCTGCCTTTCTGAATGCAAATTCTGAAACTACATTTACTTTAGTACTGTATTTAAGTACAGTTTTTTAACACAAAAAAATTTAACTTAAGTACAATTTTTCAAAATAAAACTTGTTACTTTCATTCAACTACATTTTAACAATAAAAACATCATTTTTACTCAAATACATTTCTCTGAAGGCTTTTGCTACTTGTTACCTCTATTGTTCTAGACTACACTCACTTATAATGGACAGTTAAAAAACCTTGACAGGGCGACTTTTTACTTTTATTGCAATAATATGTGACCAGTGGGATCTGTACTTTCACTCAAGTAATGAAACTGAGTACTTTGTCCACCACTGATTACCCATCAGGTCATCATATTTTCATTTAAGCCTTGAACTTAATCATTAAATGTTTAAAAAAAAACACCAATTTAAACAGGTTTAGTTCTTTTCTTTATTATAGTGAAATATGGCAAAAACAAGGAGATTTTCTTTAGACTGAAGAAAAGAGTTGTTGGTGTTTATCAGCACTGAAAAGATCAGTAACAGTTTGGATGGTCTTAATTCAAAGTCAGACTGATTGTATGTAAACTGAGGAATTAAAGAGAGCACAGAGAACTTCTGCTGGTCACGTGGACTCAGTGTTAACTTGGTTTACCTTCATAATGTACCAAAAGCTGTTTTTAAAAAAAAGTTTAGGGGGAAAAAAGTCAGCTTAGTAGAGTGATTTTCATACACATCAGACATGAAAAAAAACAGGTGCTCCACTGCACTTTCAGAACCGGCTGTAGGCTTTTGCATCTGCTCCCTTTCAACTTTCTGTGAGCGGAGAATATATACACTGTTCTACAGGTTAATACAGCCTGATTCATAGCACATGAATTTTCACATAAGCATAGATTGATGGTATTTTTGTCAGCTTACACTGACAGGTAAGGTTTGTAGACTACATCGGACTGCACCTTCTCTGCTGCTACTTCCCCATCTTTACCACAGATATAAAGTAATTTGAATTTAGAAGTAGAAAAAGATGGCTTTTTTTTACATGTAAGTATTTGTCTGCATTTTTAAAAATAGACAGTAAACAGTCTTTTTTTGACAAGCCAAATTATTACTTCAAATAAAACTATATTGCTATTCAACTGTCTGTCCACTATATGGCAGTATAGACCACTTTATCGACCTCATTTAATTCAGATGTAGGATTTCTCACCTTTTTCGGATTGTAGCATGTATCATGATTTATGTAGAAGGGTAAATCTAATATTTGTGTTAATATGTTTTACTGTGTGTTTATTGCTCATGCAACATGGCTTTTACTCAGCTCTGCTTTGTATGCAATTGTCATTTAACATAAAGGTTCAATCAATAAACAGTCAACTATTTATTGATAATGGTGGTGAATTATTTCAAATAGTATTTCATTGCATTTGAAAGGAGGGTAGATTACTTATTGCATGCCCCTTTTCAGTATTAAAAAAAACTTACCATCATGTTCAGTACGTTTGCAATTCAAATATGCTGCTGATGTAGTATAATAGATGTCCACAAGATGGAGGCCTTCATATTAGGGTAGTGCTAATATTAACAGGGAAACTGTTAAGTCATAGAAATGAAATATATTTCCTAGTATGTTTCGGGAGATATCAAATTTTAGATAAAATGCTACAGAATGTTTTTGCATAGTTTATTTTAAGCCACATTCTAATTTCTCCTCATGTACTGGTGTTATTGGAGTTACAGTATAATCAGTGTTATACTTTAAAAGTGTTAGGAGAATAGGCAAGCTATTTTTACAGCTTTTAGGAGTTGGTCTTCAAAATCATTAGAGGATTTTGTTAGTTCTGTAACTTAACAAATTACCTACAAAACCATAGAGGTTTCTGTCATAAGTATCACCTTTCATGTCGAGGCTGATACTGAAACATGCAAACTTCACATACATCCTGTAAGATCTAAACACTCCAGAGTCCTTAATCAGTCCCTTTATAAACAAGCACAGGCTGTACACAGAAGGACACATGCTTTCTTTATTCATGATCACACACATTAGATGACATTTTCTTTTGTGGTTATTATGGTCGAGCAATATTTTCCTGCCGCTCTAGCTGCGCGACTTTTACCCAGTAAAAATGTAAACACTGTGAACCAGCTTTGGGTTGGCAACTATTGTGATTCACATTGAGCAGTTTAGACTTTGAACATGTAATGCTGTCCTTCAGAATTTCTTTGCTTTTGGTTTTCAAAGTTTACAGGATGTTCTGGGTTGTTTTTTTTCGTGGCGTTTAAAGTAAGCATCCAAGGTGCCTTAGTCTCTACTTCATGAGTGGCTGTGAAGTGTTTGTGACAGTTGTTAAGCCAACACCCTCTGTAACGGCTCAGCACAGTACAGGCATACACGTATACACACTTTTTCCTGCAGTCAGAGGATGGGCACTTTGACTGGTTGTATAGATGTTGACAGAGGTGTTTAGGCGATGCAGATTACAGTTGCCTCACACTAGAGAGACATCGTCCACTGCTGCCTGATAAGAGGCAGACTGTGTTGGACTAATTGTCTGTCTACATATGTGTTAGGACAAAATCTTTGGAAGCTAAATGTCATCCAAGTGGCAGGAAATGTGTAAGGGTCCTGGGGTTGAGACGGTCTAAAGAAATGTTAAAAAAAAAAAATTCAAGTTCGAATTCAAAACTTAGCTACAAACTACTTGAAGGAATTTATGTTCTGTGAAAATCCGCCATCAATGCCATCAATGCTAATGTCTCTCTTCACACCCTTTTGTGTACAATTAACTAATTTACTGTACTGCTTCAATGGCAAAGCTAGTGTCAGTAGGCAAACTGACTGAAACCTTACATCTCATTGATTCTAGCACGTGAACATACATTTCTATAAATCTGACTTACAAGTTTATTGTGAGTATGCTCCCCATGATACCTCTAATTCTTTGAAATAGATTTTTAATGTTAGTCCTTAGAAAGTATCATAGAGACATTTTTCCACTTTATACTGTGGTCAGTATAATTCATATCTGTCAGCGGATAGTTACTAAGTAAATATTTATAGGAGTTTGATGAAAAAAAGAAAAAAAAAAGCTATTCAAAATAGTCGGTCCGTATTACTGTAGTGATGCATCATCCTGCACTAGGTTAATTTGTTTTAGCTGGACACTATAGGGAGCTATGAACAAGCACCTGTCACTATTCTAAAGCACCTGCTCCCTCCAAACGTCCAATATGTCTAGCACTGTTAGCAAGTGTGTCCACTTGTGAATATGCCCGAAATATCTGATAACAGCTTATAGCATTACATTTGAGAGATTAAAACAGAGGAACAGACACTGTGATTGCACAAAAACATCAAAACCACAAATGAAATTAATAAAATGAATGTGTATATGCAGAGAAAGCAACTTTGAAAAAGCAATTTAGCATATTGCACACTCTGAGCCACTAATGTAATGCCGGGAATGTTGTTGATGGCAGAGGATGTCACACAGAGCCTTGTAAGGCGAGGATAAGCTGTGGGGTAATGCACAATAACCCTGCGCATTAACCTCCAGCCCTCCCCTTCTCATTTTAATCCAGCAAATTCTATTATTCCCCCTTGCACGCCCATTTGTCTGCGTAGGAATCGTACTTTGCTATCTGCATCGCTTTATTCTAGCTATCAGTGCTCATAACCTGCTGGTGTCTCCAGTGCTAATCTACCACCGCTGGGCCTCAAGCACTTTTAATAGAACACAACTCCAAATCCATTACTTTCCAGAGGCAACTAATTGCGCAATAGAGCGATCATCCCCTCAGACGGGTTTAAAGATTTAAAACTAACAGATTAAAGCACTCGTAAAGTGATAATGCAGGTTTCACTGTAATTTAATGTATAAAAGAATCTACACCTACATATAAAAGAACAACAAAAGTGGGGCATTATGTGCTTAGAATAAAGTACCCTCACACGCTAGATCCACAGAGGCCTGTGACCTAATATTTGGCATCACATTTGAACACATAAAGCCTGATCTGGACAGAACACACATGCACAGACATCCATTAAAGTGCTTTACACTTTGCTTGTATTTTCTCTGTAATAAAAAGCAGTAATACAACAAACTTTAAAGCCTGCTCTGTCAAGGCAAACTTTGATGTTTATCCTCAAATGCGATTTAAATTCTGTGCAAATGTGATGGAATGCACTCGTTTGATCAGTGAGGCCAAATGAAAAACTGAAAAAACACATTCTTATAGTACATCGAGTGGCTTGAAGTAGATGCCACGGTAGCTTTTTTTGCCTATTTTCAGTTAACACTGCACCTCTTTACTAATTGTGTAGGATTTTATGTTACTCTTTATAATGAATCTGTTTGTGTAATGTTTAATTGTCAAATTATTTGATTTTCAGTTGTATCCAGAAAATTATGTTATGTAATTTTTTGGCTTTTCAATATTTGTGATGGCAATTAAAAAAATGAATTCTTAGCTCAAATGTATCATGTAGTTTAATGTCCTTGTGAAACAAATTTAACGATAAGTAAAGAAAATAGTTCAGTGTATTCTTCGTTCATTTTATTTTCAAATAAAGTAAAAAAGTAAACCATTAAACCCTTGCTCTTTCAATTTTCCATACCGAAACATGAATGAAAATTGGACAATGAACCATTCTTATGCATCTATGGAAAAAGAAAAATTCGGACTTCACAGATCTGTCACATAATATTCATTTCTGCTTCATGTGTAATGCACTGTTCTAATCTCACTAATCTGAACTTGGTTTATCATCATGACAAATAATTTATCGTATATAAAGAAAATGTAAAAATTTTGTACATACAAGGAGAAATAACGTGTGTAGCATTAGTGTTCCAAAAGAATGAGCTAACAGCAATCCCGCTGAGTTCTGGTCATCACAGGATGAACGCATGAAACATCAGACGGCTTCATGCCTATGAACACATGGTTTATTGCAAAGATGAGCCTCAGCATCAGAAAAATTCCTTTCTTTTCATTTCTTTATATATTTGGACATATATACTGATATCTGTTCTGGACCACTAATGTTGGATCAGATTACAAAGATTAGGAAACCATTTTTTAAAAATTCTGACTTCATAATGGAAGGTCAAATTTGAATGTACTGTCTTAAGTAAGAAATCACATCAAAGAGAAATATCAGAATATCCAGAATCTTCTGCCATTCAAATTTTTTGCTGCCCTGATGCAGTACAAAGAGGTGTAACACAGACCTCTTTTCTATTTTGGTTGAGCAGGAAACTCACCAAAACTTGAACCATTATAAAAATTAAAAAAGTACTTCTGTGTTGGTTCTAATATTTTTTTGGATATGTAAATTTCCCTTTCCTCTCATATGAAAAGGAGCATTTAAAACCTGATTTTATTTTTCTCAAAATACTATTACACTTGATTTATGAGATGAGAAGGTTGTATGACGATTGTATATAGGGAGTAGAAGTAATTAGGATATTGCAATTAAGACAAGTGAGGACTAGATATGATAGGGAACATCTTTGCTAGTTTTGAAACAATACTTTGGCAGCAGGTGGAACATAAGATTCAGGGTGATAACCACTTGGCACAATATTTTTAATTTATTGTCTGTCTGAACTATTCTGAAAAGAACAAAGGTTGTAAAGAGTCATTTACATTTGGTGCAAAAAATGGTGGTTCATCATTTAACCTTGATCAAAATATGGGTACCTTTTTGATTCGTTTAGGTTTTTGAACCTTTTGAAAAACCCTGAAAATGAGTTATTGTGCACCAGGGCAAACATGTGGTCAATGAGAATGTCAGATTTACTGTTCCAGTCACATCGGTTTCATCAATAAATTATTCATTCTTGTTTTCACATTTGATATGTAAAATTCATTCGACATAAAAACTCCAGAAAGTAAAATAGATCAGTTTAGTCTTTTCCTGCTCTAAGGATAAAGGAGACACATTTAGCAAGTCAGATTTTTTGAGCAGCAAGAAAAGCCTTGTGTGTCAAGGCAAATTCAGATTTAGAATAAGATTGTTTAACCTCAGACTACAACCTTGTCACCAGTAAGATTCAAGGACTCGTTTTTGGCTAGTTTCTGTACAACAAGAAGTCGGCCACATGATGCAGAGGAGCTGGAACATTGCCCATTCCCACTCCTTGAACATAACTTCAACCCCATTCAAATGAAGCATATGACAGAATCAGAGATTAGCTACCTCTCTTCAGGTAGTCCAGATTTGGCAACAGAAAAATTAACGGTTTTAGAAATTGTACATTTCCTATCAGAATAACCTGTATTTAACCTGTGTTTAGTTGATTGATCTTTTGTGCAACCAGACTTGGTTTAACTGAGTCTTTTTTCAGCTCTTCTTGCAAATAAGCAGTATTTTTCTTTTAGATGTCTTCATCAAATTTAAATACAGACAAAACTAGCATAACACATGGGGTTGTGGAAGAGACTAATAAAACCCCAAGATGTATGTAATAGCCGTGGTAAGAAACATTGACAGGGCCAATTGATAGTATTTCATTTGCAGCAGTCATATTGGCTCTTGTGAGTATTTTGAGAAATTAAGATCAGTAAATTACTAAGTAATATTGAAGAAGAAAACTTTGTCCATCTAAAACTGTTAGACTGGCAACTGATTAATAAATCCTAAAATTCAGTCGTAGCTTTCATTTCTGTTTTTTCATAAGCATGGACTCTAGAACAAAATAATGGGAGAATTTAAGGATTAATTAGAATTGTATATCGGGTTGTTTTCCAGGCTGCTGCCCATTTGGAACTTTCATTATATCATTCACCTTTCATTCTTGGATCTGTTTTGTCAGTGCAGTTAGCTTGATTACATGTTATTGTCAGTTTTACTCTTTGCTTGGTAGATTTAACTGTTTGCTTTGGCTGGAACTTCTGTCTCAGTTCTGATATCCTCTGTCCCTATGATTTATAAAAAATGGGTTGCTTAGTATTTGAATATTTTATCTTTTAAGCTCAACATACATTGATAAAACTGAGTCTGGAATGCCTCACATATTAATGGCTTAATATGCAATTTAGCATGTCTTTAACATTGATGTGATCTGTGCTGTTAGGTGCATTATGTGGCTTCTTTCAGACTGAATCTTCTGTTGTCATTTGTTTTCTCAGTTGGCAGGAGAAGCCCAGGAACTCTTTTCGGTGCGTCATGGGCCTGTGCGAGCCGCTCGTATTCTACCAGCTCCTTATATCAGTAAGTGATTCAGAACTTTCAAGCACTATAAAATTAGTCCATACACTGATACTCATACACATACGGTACTTGTAATACTAATAAAGTGATCCATACTTTGAGTGTACAGTGAAGTTGCAATATCAAAGCGGAAACAGCCCAGCTTTTTAAAAAAGAAAACAAATTATAAAAAAAAACTAAGACATCTCCCAGAAAGTAATTAGAATATTGTCTGTTCCAGAAGAGCAATATGGCTTACTTGTGCTGTATTTTTTTAACTGAATGAGGACTAATGTTAAACCAAACAAATGTTTATCACTGAATCAGTTTTAACACCCAGATAGTAACCTTTTTTTAAATGCTTTTTTTATTTCAAAGACATTTATTATTTAATATATTCAATAGATTTATTTTTTGGTCTTACTAATGTACTTACTAATCCTTCTTCTGCCTAAAAATTCATGTGCAAGTGGTTGTTCCAGCCCCATGTTTTCTAGTAGACTATTGGTCTCCTCTCATTTTCTATTCAGTTCCAAAGATCATTGACGTAAATCTATTTTTTCTACAAACGTGATTTAATGAGACACAACAATTTATATATATAAATATAATTGTTTGACAAACATTGATGTTTTTTTTATACTTATTTAATCTTCATAAAGTACAGAAGAATATGGAGAAGCTACCTACAATGACTAAGATTAAAAAAAAAAACTTACAATTATTTGCATTGAAAAAGGGGACTATTTTGCTATTTTGTCCTTGATTCAACTAATGTAAAAAAATGTTTACATAACTTCATTATCCAAGATCAACACTTAAAACTACATTTCCTATGATGCCGCATATGTAGTTTTGGGCACTTTAAATGGCACTATATCATTAAATTTAAGTGTGCTCGTGGCTAATTTATCATGAAGCTGCAGTCAACGCACAGTTATCATTGGCATCCTCTCAGTCAGTGGTAGCTAGCCTTTGAAACCAGTGCCTCTTTGCTGCCAAAGCCCCACTGGAAATCTTACAGTGCTCTTAGGTGTACTGTTAGTGAATCCATCAACTGCTTTCAATTTGTGCTTACCTTAAATGGTCTTAAATTGTCAGTTGAATACATGATTTATTCTTTTACCATTTTTCTCTGCAACTGTAATTTACAGCAGTGCCATGCAGCTTTGTATGGAAGATTTTAAGGTTCATAATGACACTATGCTGGGTGATGTGATGGATGTCTTGCTAAGTTTCGCTGGAGACATATCTGTGGACCAGATAAACATCCACGAAGCAAAAATCAGAAAACTACTCATGTTGGGGATCAGATGAGCTGCTGCTGTGTGGTATAGATTCAGTGAGTGATATAGTTTCAGCTGAATAAAACAGTTTAAAGATAATTGGGACCCCTAACTGTTGATATGATCATGTCAGAACTAAGCTTGATTTAATTTCAGAAAAATTATTATCATTTAGTCACTTTTTTTTTATTGGATGCCAGGATATATTTCATTCTGATTTTGAATAACTTAATCTGTCTTTGCTTCACAACGCTATTAAGAATAAGCTGTGTAGCAAATAGATAGATATTTTCTCTCTCTTTTTTTTCCAATGTATTGTTTCTTGACTCGCAGTTATATTTTTCTTCTGCTCAATGCTCTGTTGTTAGGCAAAGTGTTTGTAAGAAAAAAGAAGTCTAGTTAAGTCTAAGACAAACTTTTACTTAGTTTTACTGGCTCTTTTTATTTATGCTATTAGATATTGTTGCATAATTATGTCGAAATTACATATTTAGAAATTGTATCTTTAACTAAAAGGTTGAAATTGTGTAATACCACTGTTCCTACACTGACAGACATGTTCTAGTGATTAAATACTTTCCAGACACAAGGAACACATTTAATCATTTCATCAAAGGTGTCAGTTAGAGATGCAAAAGCTGGTTTGTGGCTTTTTTTTTTCATTTTTGGCGAGAAACTCAGCTTCTTGTCTCCTCCATGTTCCGGTCTCTTGGCAAATTTAAACAACACACAATAGAAGCATTTGAAGAGTGCTGGAAGTGGATGAAAGCAGCCACAGTAATCAGAAGCAGCAGATAGTTTGACACATGAGGGAAGTAATTCTCTTAGTAGAAAATAAATATGAATTGTACTACTGGGTGGAAAGAGATTGATTGTAATCTCGTAGGGTGCAAACACTGTTGCACTGTGGTAATCTTTTAAAAGGCCAATTGTCTGGAATTTGAAGCTGTGGATGGGTGGACTTAAAGAGACTTGAAAATAGGTGTTTGATTATAAAAGGGAAGGTTTCCCTTTACTAAAATAGAGACGGAAGTGCTGGTTTTCCAGAGAGAATATATCTAGCCACATTTTTCTTGGTATTCATGACCTATGTTCTTCCACTGTCTTGGAAAGTCAGGCAGGGTTTCCTGGCTGTTCACAAATTAGCATTGAAGGAATGTAAATTATATTATGTGTAAAAGGTGGCAGCCCCTCCCAGAGCCGGCTTATTGTGGTGGAGGGGAAGGAGCCTGAGATTCCGGCTGGACTTAGTCGGCCTAGCCTCGATGCACAGCTCTGGCTCTGGAACCAGCCTTCTTGAGAGGGGTTGGGCACTCTACTACTCTTGAGTTGCCCCCGGTGATGGTGCGAGGCGCCAAGCAGGGATGGGCATACTTGTTACCCCCCATCGTGGTGCCTTTACATTGGGGTTTACCCCGGTGAACGAGAGGGTAGCCTCCCTTCGCCTTCGGGTGGGGGGACCAGTGCTGACTGTTGTTGGTACTTGTGCGCCTAACAGCAGTGCGGATTGCTTACCCTTTTTAGAGTCCTTAAAGAGGGTGCTGGAGGGTGCCCATCTTGGGGACCCTCCAGTGTGTGGTTGGGAGGAGCTTGAGCCTGAGTGGTATTCTGTGCTCGGCACGGATTGTCCATAATGACCACCATGTGCAGGCATAAGGGTGAGCATATGTGCTGTTGGTACCAGGACACCCGAGGCCGCAGCCCAATAACCGACTTTGTTGTTGTTTCAGCTGATCTGTGGCCGGGTGTCTTGGACACTCGGGTGAAGAGTGGGGCGGAGATTTCCACTGACCACTACCTGGTGGTGAGTTGGCTCCGATGGTGGGGGGAGGATGCCAGTGAGACCAGGCAGGCCCAAACATATTGTGCTTTGAGCACTTTCCGGGTTCGTGGCCATGTTCCGCACCTCCGTTGTAGATGCGGCTTCCCAGAGCTTTTCTATCGAAGGAGAAGAGCCTGGAGTCAGGCTCTCCAATCTCTGGGGCTGAAGTCACCAAGGTGGTCAAAAAGCTCCACGGTGGCAGCGCTCCGGGGGGGTATGAGATCGGGTTGGAGTTCTTCAGGGCTCTGGAAGTTGTAGGGTTGTGTTGGCTGACGAGACTCTGCAATATCGTGTGGACATCAGGGGCAGTTCTGCTGGATTTGCAGACTGGGGTGGTGGTCCCCCTATTAAAAAAGGGGACCGTAGAGTGTGTTCCAATTATGAGGGAATCAAACTCTTAAGCCTCCCTGGGAAGGTTTATATGGTGGTTCTGGAGAGGAGGGTCCAGCGGATAGTTGAACCTTGGATTCAGGAGGAGCAGTGTGGTTTTCGTCCAGGCCGTGGAACACTGAACCAGCTCTATACACTCAGTGGGGTCCTGGAGGGTGCATGGGAGTTCACCCAACCAGTCCACATGTGTTTTGTGGACTTGGAGAAGGCATTCGACTGTGTCCCTTGGGGAATCCTGTGGGGGGTGCTCCAGGAGTATGGAGTACGGGGCCTTTTGTTACGGGGTGTTCGGTCCCTGTACGACCGGACTTAGAGCTTGGTTCGCATCGCCGGTAGTAAGTTGGACCTGTTTCCGGTGAGAGTTGGACGCTGCCAAGGTTGCCCTTTGTCTCCGGTTCTGTTCATAACTTTTATGGAGAGAATTTTTAGGCGTAGCCAAGGTGTTGAAGGTGTCCGTCTTGGTAGCCTAAGGATTGCATCGCTGCTTTTCGCAGATGATGTGATCCTATTGGCTTCATCAAATCGCGACCTACAGCTCTCACTGGAGTGGTTCGCAGCCAACTGCGAAGCGGCTTGGACGAAGATCAGCACCTCCAAGTTCGAGACCATGGTGTCTCACCGGAAAAGGGTAGATTGCCTCCTTCGGGTCGGGGTGTACTTCCCCAAGTGGAGGATTTCAAGTACCTCTGGTCTTGTTTGCGAATGGGGTAGGGAGCGTGAGATCGACAGGCGGCGTCGGAAGTTATGCGGGCGCTGTACCGGTCTGTCGTGATGAAGAGAGAGCTGAGCTTGAAGGCAAAGCTCTTGATTTATTGGCCGATCTACGTTCCCACCCTCATCTATTGCCACAAACTTTGGGTAGTGATCGAAAGAACAAGGTCGAGGTTACAAGCATTTCCTCCGCAGGGTGGCTGGGCTCTCCCTTAGAGATAGGGCGAGAAGCTCGGCCACCCAGGAGTGGCTCAGAGTAGAACCGCTGTTCTTCCACTTGGAGAGGAACCGGTTGAGGTGGCTCGGGCATCTGATAAGGATGCCTCCTGGTTGCCTCCCTGGTGAGGTGTTCCGGGCATGTTCCACCAGGAGGAGGCCTAGAGGAAGACCCAGGACACGCTGGAGGGACTATGTGTCTCGGCTGGCCTGGGAATGCTTTGGGAATCCTCCGGGAGGAGCTGGCAGAAGTGGCGGGGGAGAGGGAAGTCTGGGTTTCCGTGCTTCGGCCCTGCGAGCCAACTCCGGATAAGTGGTGCTAAATGGATGGATGGATGTAAAATTGGTAATGTAGGTTTTTGTAAGAGCGATTTTATCATTTTTATAATCAGCATGTTGTTGAGTTTTCCTCTTCTGTAAATTAAAGCATGCAGTTTACCTAGAAGTCAGCAGATCTTGCCTCAGTCACTGTCTCCTAAAATAGTAATTAGATCAGTCTCTGTATTAAGTGTTTTATTTAAACCACGAAAGTCTCATAGAGACATATTTGCATCAGAGCGCAGTAAGTTTCCTGATAATTTCCTATGATGACAGACATAGGAAAGAAGAAAGAACCCATTTGGAAGTGTCAAGGACGGGTAGGGAAGGCCCGTTTGCTCTTATGCCATACCACAGGAACTTGGGCTGATTACTGTCAAGCCTCAAATTACTGTCCTCTAAAGGGTAACATCTTTTTCAACCTCGGTATTCGATTCCCCTCGATACCCTAAGTCTCTGTTTAAATAAAGAAAAGACCAATAAGAAAAAAATATCTCTCCCCTTAATGCAGCATGTTTTTCTCTTAAATTTTAAAAGGTTTTTCTTTATTTAATTTTTTTTAGCATGTTGAATGTGATCCTGATGCTCCAAATCAAACAAAACTAAAACTTTTATTCACCATCACAGCATTCAGATGACCCTGGATTACTGTAATTTGACTCCTTTTTCATATTAATACTCTGATTGACATATGATTGAATATAGATTAATTAAAATGTAGAAGTTGTAATGAATGGCAGTTCTTAACTGCCTGTTGGTTTGAGGCTGAGCACTACCAAAGCCAAATGTATTCTTAGATATGTCCATCTTCGTTGTTTGCACATGGTTCTGTTTGTCATCTGCTTATTCCTTTGGCTTCTGTCTTCTCCAGGTCCTCAGAAGACAGACAATTTTGCGGAAAAGAGGCCCTTGTTGGGTGTCTGCAAGAGCACAGGGTCCTCTGGGTGAGTCCATTCTCATAGGTTTCATCACTTTATCTCTCCACCGTCATCTTTAGATGGATAATACTTTTACTGTTTACAAGGTTTTGATACACCTTCTCATTCCAAATGCATAGAAATGTTTGTCGAAACTTTTGACTCATACTTTATACAGTATGCATCAAAAGACATTTCTTTTGGAAGAATGGCCATTACACCTTCTGAAAAACAACAGAAAGCCATCTAGACTGACTTTAGAAATAATCTATGTGTTCATATGTCGTTAAATGGCAGCTATCAACAACAGGACAGTAAGTTGTAAAAACACATTTTTGGATGGAAGAAAACTTAAAAACCAGAATGGTGGTTGTATGTTGTATTCCGTCTAACTTTTTAGTAAAAAACGAATGGACTCTTTATAGCAGAACATAGAAAACATATTGTATATTGAAAATTATTATCAATATTATTTTATCAAATGAAAAGAAGAATGTGAGTATGTGTGGTTGTTTGTCTCTGTGTGTACCGTCTCTGTGAGCTGTCCTTGGTGTATCCTGCCTCTCACCTCAGCTAGGATGGGCTCCATCCCCTTGGGTACCTTCTAGGAATAAGTTGTATGGATAATGGATGAATGGAAATGAAAGAACAAATGTTTTGTTAAAAGTTTAGTTTTCACCATGTTGGTCACTTTGTATATGCTCTCCTTTTAAAAGATGTCTGAAATAAATATTTTCTGGACCTTTTGAGTCGATTGTTGTAGGATTCTAGCTACTCTTCCATGTCAAATTGAGCCTTTTAGCACTCTCGTGCTTTGGAACATGGCTGTAGTAGATGCAGTATGTGGATTAGGATTGTCTTACTAAAATTGCAAGGCCTCTTCTGAAAAATATGCTGTCTGGATGGAGCAGATTCTGCTCTAAAATGTTTATAAATTGTGGCAATTTCAGTTTTGAGGACAGTAATGATTAGACGAGGTAAAGTGCTCTGAGAACAGAACTCCATCCCTCCGTTCCCCAACATGCTACATAGTCCCCACCTTGCTGGTTAGCTGTCCCCAGCAACCCCAGCGTCCAAATCAATCTATATGATTTTTTGAGGCAAGCTCTGCTGACATGGAGCCCACCCAGATGATCTCCGGGCAGGTTCTGGTGTTTGGATGTCACGAGTTTGGTTCTTTGCCCCAAAACTCATTTTCAGGTGAAGCCTCTCTAGGAATCTTGACTGGGGATATTTATGTTTCTGTTTTTTAAGGAATAAAATCATTCAAAAAGTGACATCAAGGCATCTTATTCAGTCAATGCACTCCATATCTTACATTTCTTCCATGTATTCTTCTAAAGTGAAAAAAAATTTAGCTTAATATATCCTCCTCAGGAAATGAAATGAGGAAGTCTGTCATCAGTTCGGTGACGATGGAGACCACCTTCTTGATGTTTTCCAGGATCTGTTTCCCTGTCTCTCTGACGCTGTTGCCATTGCTTCTGCTTTTCCTATGTCCTCTTTGACACTGAGAAATGTAGTGCTTTGACGGTTTGGCAAATCAACCAGGCGTCGCTTGCCACTAATGCTGAAAACATGCACTGTGTTGAAAAGCAGAAACCCTGACCTCTGGCTGAATGGCATAGCCTGGTCCTTCTTCCTACAGAAGTGCTTGGTAAATAACACTCTCTTCAAAGACAAAAAGGAAAAAGGCTTCCGGGTTTGTACTTTCCACTGGGCCTGTTCATAAAGCTACTAAGGTCCTCTCACAATTTTTTGTGTATAATCATTTTGAAATAACAGCTTTTGTTAACCACCAAAAAGGATGCCGTCCTGACACTTTAATGGAAAACAGATTGGAGCCTTGGCCACTGTAGGGCTGCTGGTTTAGAAGTCAGTTCAGTCAGCTCTAGGCTTAGATTACAAGATTTGCAAATTAAAGGAAAACCAGAGAGGGGAAAAAGCATGTGTTGCAGCCCTGTACTTGTGGATTTCCAGCCAGGCACACTCTACATAATTTTATCAATGGAAAAGATTATGCTTTAAGCCCAAACAATGTATGGACACAGTTATTTTCTTGACAGTAGAACCTACGTATGAGTCCCTTTTGCTCTTTACATTAGTGCAAATTAGCTTTGGAAAAGAGTTAAAAAAAACTCCTGGTACCATTGCATTTTTTTCTTCTAACATTTCTTGGAGAAATATCTGTTTCCTTCTGCTTCATGTCATTGTTACTATTGCCATTTATCTTGTTGGGAATTACGTCAGTCTCTCATTTTATGTTAATTATATGCTCAAGATGTAAGAATTTACATGTTGTGGGTGTTGAAACGCACAGTCCTGTTGGATAAAAAGATCAGCGATAATTGAGGAAGCTTTATTCTGTGGAGTGATGGAAGTATAAGTTATGTTTCCAAAATACCCCCTCGTAGCATCTCCAGATGTTCAGAGGATGTTTTCTTTTTTTCTTTAACTTTGATCCAAAATAGAACTTCTACATCATACTGATGCTAATACACGTGGTTGTCCTGATCCTGTATCACTGTCAACAAAAAAACAAGTAGTTGTGTTTTTTTTAACTAAACATTTGTTTTCAAAGTTTAGATAATTCTTTCACATTCTATGTCTCCATGGTTTAACATTTTGTGGCCAATTAATTGAATGCATCAGCTGTATTACTTTTCACGAGCAGTTAAGTTTCATGGAATTTATTAGAAGCAGACATTTAGTTTAAGCATAAGCTATAGCTGTCATGGCTGAAGAGTGCAAACATGAATGATTTATAAAGAACACTTACCATTTATTATATTTTGGTTGATTTTCTTTGCTTTTCAGACACTATGCAGAATGCAGTTTTTCATCAAGGATGATGTTAATATTTTGAATTTGTAAATTTCCGCTGAAATAATGAGTTGATGATTGAATTTAAAATTGAATCAGCATTTTAATGACACAAACCTTATTTATTTTATTTAGCTGAAAAACAAAATTACTTCACTCCATAACTGACTTCCATGATTTTCTGAAATTTATTTTTTGCACAAAGACACACGCAGACACACACCATTCCAGTTCGTACATCACCATATCTGTTGTTGAGGAACCAGGACACACTGATGAGAAGTGGGCTACTGGAAAACAAAGGCCCAAGTGGATGAGAACAGAGGGCAGTTAGAATGGTACTATGCAAGCAATCCCGGTGGAAGGGGTAACATGAAGAGGTCTTGGGACCCATGGATTCATCAATACCCAACATCCACGCTAACAATGAGGAAAAATAGTAACTCACTATTTTAACTCATTGGCTGCCAAAGACGTCTATAGACGTCAATTCAAATCCGACCACTGACTGCCAAAGACGTCTATAGACGTCTTTTATGTTTTTCAATGCGAGTGGCTTTGGGGAACGATCGGCGAAAGTTTTTCCGTAAATATCGGCTTCTAGACAGAGTATGTAGTAACAAATTGACCCTCTAGGTAACAGTGCCACTTTTGATGGGAGATTAGCATAGATTGTAGGCAAATAAAAACAAACGCAATGGTTCGCTATGAGAGAAATGGCGCCGGTGAGACGCACGTCGAAGAAGAACAGAATAAGGTAGAAACCAAATTTTTTTTCCTGATGAAAGAAGAGAGTCTACTCTTTCTTTTGGTGTGTTCGGTGTTTACATAGTCATAGCACAAACTATTCTGTGGCTCTTGAAAAATCCGTCAAAATGCTAAAAAAACTCTGGCAGTGAGCGACTCTCTGTTCTGAAAATGGCTGGCAGTCAATGAGTTAACGACTGCAAGAAGCTATAATTATCGCAATTTGAATTTTATGAGGTGCAACACAAATGCTATGGCAAAGGGGAGCCAAGATGCTATTTCAACATCATCAACCTACTCTGAGATTGGGTATCAAACCCCTAGTTGAACTAGTACACTGAATACAAGAGCAGTTGACCTGAAAGAGAAGATCATGGTTTAGCTGGAAAACTGAACAGGGGCAGTACCCTCCATTGAAAATGCGTGACATGATTCATGCCTAGTGGCTAAAGAAGCTAACTGCACTCCATGAGCAGCTCGCTGAATAAATTAACCAGCAAGTAATGGATTGGGCACACCCAGAACGATTAACCAAACACTGGACAGTCCTGATCCACAAAGATCCCCAGAGGGGACAGGGGTATGCCTCAGCACTACTTGGAACCTCCTGTCTGGCAGCTCTACACCTGAGCAGGGCCCAGAAAGGAATTTGCAGCAACACCAGAGGGATGAAACACCAGCTCCTGGTAGATAGGGCAGTCACTTGAGACAGAAAGAGCACATAGACCAACCTGTGCACTGCCTGAATTGACTACAAGGAAGCCTATGGCTCAATGCTTCACACATGGATCTGATAATGACCTGAATTATATAAGATCAACAGGACCCTAAGAACCTTAATCAGGAATTCAATGGCAATGTGACAAACAATACTACAGGCAAACTTCAAGCAAATTGCACAAGTCATCATCAACTGCGGAATCTACCAAGTTGATGATGATTGTCCCAGCTGCTGTTCTGCATAGGCCTGAACCCCTTCAGCCAAATAATTGATAAGAGTGGCTGTGAATACCGACTATAGAATGGAGCAAACATCAGCCACTTCCTCTACATGGATGATATCAAGCTGTATGCCAGGAGTGAATGAGACATTGAATCCCTGATCCACACCACTGGGATTTACAGGAATGACATTGGAAAGTCATTTGAACTAGAAAAATGTGGTTCTATAGTAACAAAGAGATGGAAGGTAGTCAGAAGTGAGGGGATTTCAATTCCAGAAAGCAACCTCACAGACATTGAGGACAGCCAAGTACCCTGGAATTCTAAAGGATTAGAGTAGCAAGAGTAAAGATTAGAGTACTAATTCCTGAGTCCTGAAGATTCAGTTGAATGGTAAGAACAAAATCAGGGCAGTCAACATCTATGCCCTGCTCGTCATCAGTTACCTAGCTAGGAAAATAGGCCAGCCAAAATAGAACATAGAAGCCACTGATATCAGGAAAAGAAAGCTTCTTACAATGGATGGAAGGTTTCACTCATAGACCAGTACCCTCAGACTGCATACTAAGCCAGAAGTTGAGTGTCAGAACCACTATCCATGCTGAAACGTTAGACATCAATGAGATGGCAGCAAATAATGCTTAGTGATTACACCAGGCAGCAGAAACCCAAGCAAGAACAGGAACCATCATTGCAGGGCACACCTCTGTACGACATGTACCATTAATAGATGGTAAAAGTTGCTGATGACAAGAAATCCTACCATTGGCTGGCTAAAGCTGGACTGAAAGATAGCACATAGGCACTAATCATGGGAGCACAGAAACAAGCCCTGATTGCAAGATGAATAAAGGCTGGAATCTACCACACTAGCCAGACTATGGTTTGATCTAGTGAGTCAACAATGCAAACATTTATACCATCTTAATGCTCTATTGTAGATCCAGTCTGGTAATATTTTTGTTTCTGTGTTACATAATGGATACTTTGACTGTTATGTGATGTTTCTACCGGTATGTTGTTTAAATTCGACCAAATAACTTATTTTGATGCTGAGTTGATATTTTTAAATATTTTATTTTCCAGATTTCTGTTTGAGAATTATCTAAACAAGCTTTGATTAGCTTTAATATATTCGTAGGCTGTGGTGCAAATGTTTTTTTATGGTGCTGCTTTTAAAGTCAATGTTATGCATAGGTTTAGTTGTCCATTTGTACCACACTTGACGGTATGTACCATATAAAGTTAAATCAAATGTGTTACTGTGGCATATCCTGAACACTCGTAGCGAAATGCAGTTTTAAAAGAACTTTGGCGAGGTTGTAAACGGCAAATTTAACCAAACTTATCAGAACAAAACACTTGATGGCCAAAAAACCATTGTGTCACTAATCCCTGGTGTTCTGGCGACAGGTTTTTATCCATCCACCGGATGTATTCTTCTAAAATGTATTAAATGGAAATCCTCAAGCTTTTGTACAAAATGAGCCACCAGATTAAGGGGATTTGGAGAAGTGATGCTTTCTATCCAGCATGAGGATATGATGTTCCTAGTTTTGTCGCATTATGAAGACATGCACAGACATTCATGTGCTTTTGAAGCCATGCAAATGGAACAATAAAACAGGGGGGGAAATTACATTTACTTTCACTTCTAAAATGAAAAGGCAAGGCATCCCTCACATGTATAACTAGATAGTACAAAAAAAAATCCATGACATTTTTTAATGAAAACAATGTAGACTTCATTTAGAATAAAGAGGTTGAGGAGCTTCTGTGTGATACTGATCAAATGTGCTTAATTAACTGATCACAATCAAGTGTCAACACCTCTATGAAAGCAGATGTTTTGGCGGTTTTCTGGTCTTGAGAATTTAGGTGTGCTTTGATGTATTGGCAATAAGGAAAGACTTCAGGCATGATCTTAAGTGTTATAGAACGTTTTTTAAACTATCGAGAGACCATCGCTCAACAATGACATGAATAACTCTCCAGTGAAAAAACTCATGACAGTTACCAGTCTTTCTTGTAGTTGACACACCACCAAATCTATCACATGGTTGGATTTAGCAAAGCTAAAGAAAAAGAATAGTTATTAATAGTATAGTTGGTAAAAAAAATACATGTATTTAATTAATTATACCACTCTGGAAAGGTTTTAGCCATTTTTGCTAGTTACATATGATGCATATTTTTTCACAAGGGGCGGTAATTTATTTTTATTTATTTATTTATTACAGTTAGCTTCTGCATTTTTACTGTTTCTAAAGACTATATATTGTCGCATGTGCTATTGTTCATCAAAGGTTGGATTTACTTAATAAGCAAAACTAGGCAAAATCAGAAAGAGGTACTTTCTTTTAAACAGGGAAAAGTCCTTGGGTACTTTTAACACACGTCAGCATAAAAATAAGACAAGCTATGATATGGTCTTTCCTTTCTCTCGCCCTATTGCAATGCACCCGGGCACACACACAGACATGCACACTTATTTAGAGTAAAGGCAGAAATGTGGGGCACCATTTTCACTCCAAAGCATTTATTGTGACTTCAGTGTCTGTTTTATGTCAGCGGAAAATGTGTTCTGCCTCGCTAGTTTCCCCCTTTCAAATAGGAAGTCAGATTACACTCAGTAGTACTCCAAGTGGTGCGTATAAATGCAAACGACAAGCTGAATGATTAGTAATGACTGTTTAAACCATTACTACAACCTAAACCCTAAACTAGGCCCATGTGGTCATATCAATTGATATGTTATTGTAGGGAGTTTAAAGGCATCAGGCCAAAGGTAAAATTTCAGAGAAAGCAATCTAAAGACAAGGCACTTGAAAGTATTGTTTTGAAATTGAATTTATGCATTTATGTTGTTTTTAATGAAGAAGCTATTTTTTCTGTGATGCGTGACAGTCCTAAGAAATTGAAATATGCCAAAATGAGCTAGAACTATGTTGGATGCTGAATAAGGAAATTAAAAATGAATGCTCTTCTTTAATCTACATGTTTTTTCAGGTTCAGAGGCTACCGACCTATTCTACATTTGAATTTTGGATAATTTTGTACATATAGGCATCATACATACAAGTTGACATTTAGAAGTATTCGTGCAAGTTCCGCTTTTTTGTACAGACCCAGCTATATTATGAGATATATGACGGCCTTTATAGGTTAAATGCAGAAAATAACAAGGCTTTTCTCTATATGAAACCTTGAATTGATTGATATATAAGATATGCAACTGATTCTGATAATTCGTGTTTGATTTATTTATCACAACCCATGTCATCTGAACTTCTAATATACTGTTTAATTTAAAGTAATTAGAATTAATTTTATTGCAATACAATAAAATCCCGAACACTTTCAGTTGATAAAATCTCCAAAACATTCATTTCATACATCGCCAAATAAAAAGATAATTCTTGGCTAAGGAAACCAGCAGAGTGCACCAAAAAAACTGTCTTATAATAGAAAGAGGCCTCCGGCAGAACCAGACTCAGATAGGGCAGCCATCTGCCTTGTCCAGCTGGGGTTTCAGAGGATAGGAAAGATTGATACCCAAAGAAAAGGTGTCTGGTTATATTTACAAATAAAGCAAAGATTTGTGCTGGGAAAATATCTATTTTTGATGTCTTTAAGATATGATGGTCCTTGATCATTCTTTGCTTTGAGGAGCAAAAATGTAAAAATATGATCTATCGTTTCAATTTTCACAAGAACTCTGGCTAGACACACCAATAATAAAGTATTACAGTAGTCCAACTTTGAAGTAACGAACGCGTGGAGCACTTTTTCTCCGTAACTCTAAGACAACTCCAAGAGATGTTTCTAATTGTAGAGATATTACGAAGCTGAAAAAAGGCAGTCTTAAAAAATCTTTACCCTATGCGAGTCATATCACAAAGTCTGACAAAAAATACCTCAAGGTCCTCACTGTAGCACTAGAGGTCAAAGATACAAATGAAGAGATTTTCCAAGCAGGCCTCTTTTTAACCTCTCATGCCAACTTTTGGGTTAACAATTCATTTGATCAGTCGTATTGAACTAACAATGCCGGATTGTTTGTTATAGACATTAATTTCTATCTGAAATTGGAATGCTGGTACATGCTTTTACTGCTTTCATCTAATGCTAATAATGTAGTACATAAATGCACCATGAGTAAAAATATGCAATCTCCGATTCAGAATACATCACCATTTTTTTTTGCAAATGTGTGTTATGCTGAAAGAAATAGGTAGACAGTGATGCTTACTTTGGTGTGATTGTTGACAAACTTTATGATGACTGAAAAAAGATCACTTATGCCGCAGTAAAAATTCAGTTTTTGGAGTATGTTGAATTGTTAGAGAAAGAGCAGAATGAGAATCCTGTCATTGACAGATCTGTCCTGTGGTGTCCAGAGAGAATCTCCAGATTAATGCTTTGATTATGTAGATTGACTGGCCATATGGAAAATCTGACCTCATGGCTTTATATGCAAAATTGTTACTTTTTGTGTCTACTTTAATTTTAAGGTGGTTTATAGTAGTCAAAATTAATATCCTGTATGTTTTTTATACAAAAAAGTGTTCAATATAACTTAAATTTGAATAGTGAAAAAAAATGTTTGAAAGGAAGCATTGTTTTTGTTTTGTAAGATGATTGAAATGCTGTGTTTTTTTAGTAAACTAGTCATTGAAAATCTTACACTGATAAATGGTAACGGTGAATTAAATGTTAGATTGTCCAGAAGAAAATATTAGAAATATTTAATCCTAAAATATATCAATAATATTAAGTGCTTTATCCAAATTATCAGTATGCAATGGGCAACTTGTTAGTTTTTAAGATCCAGCCGGAATGTCACCATAAGAAACAATTACTCTGTTAGTATATTTTTTTCCGTGTCAAGTGCTTCCACTTAACTTGGACAGAAAATTGGCACATATGGCTAAAATGGCTAAACTGGATCTACTTCAAGCTATGGTTTAGGCAATGAATATTAATATCCACTTGACTGCTGTCAAAAGAAAAGAGAGTATGTTGGATTTATGAATTCCACATGCATACATTTCCATTTTTGTCAGTGTTGCACTACGTTTTGTGATCCTGAAAGTTGAATTATTATGCTTGCATAGCCCATGAAGTCAGATTTACTTGGGTTTTCTGCTAGTTTGCTTCTTTTATAGCTTGTAGCTACATTACACTGTAAGTACACTGTTAAAGAGTTAAAGGAAATATATCTGTGGTAACTCTGGAATCACAGAGTGATTGAACTTCTACCTTAATTTATTTCTTAATAATGCTTGTAGCTTTCCAGGATCACTGTGGCTCCCACGATCTGAGTAACCTCTGATGTGGCAAGACATTTTTTTGGAAGTTAAAATTTTAAATGGGTGGGAAATAGAAAAAAGAACAAAACAAATAAGAGGAGGGTGTATAGAAAGTTTGTTGTTAACATAAAAGATATGTTCATCAAAGTTCGAGAAAAAAGTCATGATTCTAACATAACGTATTGCTCTGTATTGGTTGATTGCCTTATAGTGAAAAACATTATCTAATGTGCTTGAAAGCACAAAGAGAAATACTAATTGAATTAATTGAGATTTACCCTGACATTAAGAGTGTAACTTTATTTTGTATTCCCCAGTCACTTTCACGTCTGAGTCCAGTGTGTCAATCAAGGTGGGATTTGTGTATCTTTTAAAATGTTGCCTCTAATTAAGGTTCTTGCAAAAAGCTTAGCGTTTGTTGGACATTAGGATAAACTATTTACTTTTGGCACAGCTAATCGTTCTTGTTTTGGTATTCAAATGCTCATAGAAGTTAAATGACAGTGGAAATACATTCCATCAAAATTCAACAGTCTCGCTTTGGTCTATGGGTGTTTCTCTTTCAGCAGAGCCAGTGGTGACTCCTCAAATGAGGTTGTGTTTGTATAGCATTTCCACAGCATGTAATTGCTGTACGTATTTGGAGAGCTTGTAAAACTTTGCACCAGTAGGAAATGTGGTAACGTCCTTTTCTTGTAAATTAATTTATTTGCCTGCTTTTCAATTCCTTCTCAAGGCTTCCATCTTTGCTTTCCATAGCCACATGAAATTTTGTGGTTTTGATCCCCTGATTTAGGTCATGTTCATAAAGAGATGTGAGCAGATTGTCTCAGCCAGAAGAAAAGTGCTCATGGAATAAGCTCAGCAGTGATCTAAAAATGAAAAAAACAGATGTCAACATGTTTCATTAAGGAGGAAGAACACTGACCGGACCTATGATATGGAATTATAATAAGACACAAGCTATTCGTAATGGCACATTGAGACCATTGTAAATAGATGTATATATCGAAAATTAAAGGTCACACAAGATTGTAAAAGTCACATCAAACATTATGTTGTCTGGAGGCTTTCCAAATGTGGCACTATGAAGCACTGTCTGCTTCATAGCTATGGAACAGGAAAGAATTAATGTGTCACTACAACACCAATCCAAAATAGGATGGATTTAGCAGCTTTGCCCTCTGCTTTCATCACAGTTTAACAGATATTTATTGGAACAATCCAGTTAAGGACTCTTGTCACAATGACCAAATCTTAATAGTATAGTTTCCAATATGGGTATTCTTTCTACAACAAAGTGTAGCTGTATCATAAGTACAACCAAATATTTAAAAAAGTTATTAAATGGTTCGGATATTTATTTAAAAGGGGAAACAATGCACACACCATTTTGATGGGACTATGCATACTGTAGCTTTCTCTCTGGATACTCCGGCGTCCAAAAACAGGCATTTTAAATTAGTTGGCTACATTGAATTGACCATAATTTTGAGTATGTGTGCAGCCATGGTTCCTCTGTATCCTATGTCTCTGTTTGGCCCGGGGATGGACTACATAGGTCCGGGGTGTACCCTGTTTCTCACCCAATGACAGCTGCAATAAGCTCCAGCCCCCCTGTGAGCCTGCTTAAAATGTACAGACCTTCAGCACTGAAAATTCTGTTTTGTTCCTTGTACAATTCTTTTCCTATTTTAGCCCAAATCATTTTGGCGCAGGGATTTATTCATTGAAGTGCCACAAAAACATTTGGAAGCTCCTTAAAAATACAGGTGGAAAAAAAAAATTGATGACGCCTACAGTTGTGCTGTGTCAGTGCAGGGAAGATGCAAAATACAACTGGTACTTCGTAATATCATGCGGGCACAGTGGAATTTTCTCTCAGCAGAAATACATGTTTTGATTTGTGAAATCATCTTTTGCGATAAAGAGATGATTAAAGATCAGTATGCATTGGCATCAGCCGTCTCTGTGCATTCTGTGAATTGGAATGTGATTATCGGAGGTAGCAAGGGTATGTTGACCACTTCTGCTTTCTGACCTCGTAGCTAGATTAAGTAGTTATTTTCCGCACCAATATCCTTTCCTTAGAAGGGGCAGAGAAGAAATACTTTACATCAGTATATTTATTTTTAAGGTAAAACTTTCAGAGCACTGCAGGTTTAGGCTCAGTTTCTTCGACTAAGTAATGCGGTGGCTGATTTGACCACATTTTCTTCACTAAGTGGCAGACAGGACATGCAGCAATGCTGAAGTTGGCAGATGTGAGCAACTGTGAGATGAAAAGTATAAACATTCTGTCACTTCCAACTTTCTCACTGAGATATCCATAAAAAATCACAGTGGAAGTGCTGTCTTTTACTTTTGAGCTTTGTGGCAGCTAGACCCTTTGACAGTATTCATTTATATCCCCACGAAAAATGGTAATGATCTATGTTTCTCTGCTCTGGGTTTACTTCTTGTTCTATTGTTCTTCCTGTTTTACTTTTTAGGATTTGCCCCAGCGTTTACTCTCTCAAATTTACTTCCTCTCTTGTTTACACCAGTTCTCAATTGCTGGATGCCTCAGACATTTTCCATCCTGTCTTTTTTCTCTATGTGTCTGCATATTCATGTTGCTTCTTAATTTTTCCAAAGCAGTTTTTCCATTGATTCTTTGACAGTTTTGGTTTGTTTGTTAGAGAACATTTACAGGTTACACTTATCTCAGTTATATGCATTTGCATGTGCTCCTTCAACAAACCTGTACAAAAATATATGGATATCATTTTGCAGTCTAAAACCCCACGGTATCAATGCCGAAAAAATTTAAGTTAAATCACAATGGTTTCTAATCTTTTATCTTCCTTACATCTTACTTTATTTCTATCTGGCATTTTGAATGTTATGTGTCTGCAAGGCTGCTCAATTTTCTTTGTAATTCCTGGAGTGACTTCACATCCTATCAAAGGAAGTAAACGAGCAATGCCTTCTTTTCTCCATCTTCCTGCTTTAGTTTCCTTTCAGACCCAAGGGCCAGTTTGAGTAATAGTAATTGACACATTGATCTAATAGGCCCACCATAATAGGCCTGTTACTGAGCTGGGCAATGGTGCTCGGCGTCACCTTAACATGTGCAAGGACTGACATCCTGCCATGATCCATAATGATAATTGTGATTTAGCCTTGCTTTCAACCTATGCCTCAATGTCCCCAGCATGAGAAAATCTTATTATATCTGACCCTGCATTGCCTCCATTAGAACTGGGTCATTTGTTAAAATACTGCAAAAGCAAAACAATTGAACCCTGTGCCATTTTGATTCTATAACAGTGGGTTATCATTGTCCCTTTGAATCAATCTGAGAGCCCCATTTTTCGGGATATAGCTTTGAATTGGATTGATCTGACTCTGATGATGCTGAAATCAATGATGCAGCCGCCTGAAAGTAAATTATCATTGTGTGCAATTTTTGTATTAATCTTAATGCCTGTACTCTTGATTGGTATTGGTCGCTATGAGTAAGGATCTCTGAAATGTTGATGGAGACATTAAACATCAAAATGGAAAAATGAATCAGGGATGCTCTGAAACTTTTTTTCCACTCGCCCATCTTTTGTCAGCTTCCAAAAATATCACAGGCAATAAATGGAGGAACACATCTGAGGACACATACAAGCAGTGGTACAGACACACAATGCCACAGCAAAGCTTAGTACACATTCATCAGAAGGAAATATTTTATGATTCATTTTTAGGAAAGAGACTGCAATTAGCAAGCCTGCATGCATGGCAAGCTTGGAAGAAGAGACTGGACGTCATTATTTTTTCTGATATTTCATTAAGCATGCCTGGGTGTGTTTTCCTTCCAAATATGAATTATAACTCAAACTACATACATACATCTTATATGATATTTTGAAAATTTTGTGTTAACTTTGATGGCAACTGGCTGACTGGTTCTTTTTTGTTCCTGTGATGTGATTTGAATTCTGTTTGATGTAGTTTTGAAAAGATTTGAAAGCTGCACACACACTTCTTTCTAACAGAATTACATAGAAAAGTGTTCAAATGCAAAGATTGTAGGTGCAGACTAAAAGCTCCTAGTGATCTGCTGCTTGCTAGTACATGAGATTGCTTTCACTTATTTAATTTATACATACCTTGTATATACAGCAATGCTTAAACATTTAAGATGTTCTTGAAAATGCTAAAAGCTCTCAATATGAGGGGCTGCCTTGGCTATATTTGCATATTTGATGTTCAATGGAAAATTTTATATTTTTTTCTTGACTTCAGTTTGTCTTATGTACCTTCGTAGTCAGATAGCCAAAGCTGTGAGTTGTTGTTTAATAGTTCCTAACTCATTGGTTTTAACTCATTGGTTTTGTTATTCTAAATGTTAAGCCTCCAAGTACATAGGTGGAATGGACACACAATGAGCTGTAAAGGGCCGTTACTGCTCCTTGTGTTGTTCATTCTTTGTCAGGAGAAATATAAAACACAAAACTCAAAACTGCCAATTTTTTGTGTAGACAGGAGCAGCTTTATCTTAATTTTAAAAATGAAACATGAAAAATATCATATTGCTGGGAGTGCATTCTACGCTAAATAAAATATTCCCAAATGAATAAAAATTGACGACAAAAAATTACATAAAACCATCAAAGTTGTATAATATCATTCGGGATTCCCCCCACCTTACAAAAACATTCAAGTTTGGTTAATTGGTGACTCTGAATTGACGTACGGACTAAGTGAGAGCATTTGTGGTTGTGTGTCTCGCGAAAGCCCTCTGTTGGACTGAGGACTTGTACCGGATGTACCTAACCTCATTCCCAGTGAGAGCCAGGTTAGGCTCCAGCTCTCTCGTGACCCTGGCTAGGAATGAGCGGGTATAGAAAATGAAGGGATAATGTAATAATGTAATCCATTAAAAAATGTTAATAATTGAGTACAGCCAATAGGAATAGTGTTCGACTGTTTCAATGTTCACGGTCGCTAGCCATAACGTCTGGTAGCCACCACCTGTGTTGCATTGCATTTGGGTTCACAAAGCTGACATGTGTGACCACAGTGGTTGGCAGATAATTCTGTGTGGGAACGCATTACGCCAATGTATCGTACCCAATTTTCTGTACCGAAAAGACACAGGCTTAGGTCAGTTGGATGGGCTGTGGGGCTGGAATGTTTAGGTGAGCTGAGATCATCTGCAATCTTGTAATGGATCAAAGTCTTCCCCTTATGAGCTTTTCATTCAAGTAATGTTCCGATTTCCTGAGGTAATGAGGCCATAGCTGTCCACTGTTAACATACATATCTAACATTGTCTTGCACTGCTTTCAGCCAACAAT
Organism: Menidia beryllina; assembly: GCA_013363375.1. Lineage (NCBI taxonomy): Eukaryota > Metazoa > Chordata > Actinopteri > Atheriniformes > Atherinopsidae > Menidia > Menidia beryllina. The sequence goes on along the minus strand of JABUIW010000035.1, from coordinate 2,838,841 downwards.
ACAACAATTAATGTTTGCACTTTGTTATTGTGGTCATGTTATTCGTGTATTTGGTCTTTTTTAATCTGAACCTGCTTTCATAAAATTTCTAAATTGTGAGTCGCTAAGATTGCAAAAGCCTCTCATTGTGCTTTGACATTCACAGTATTTTTAGATCCAGCCATTGCCTTTGAGATGTCCATAAAATGTCTGTGCTGATAAATTGCACATTTCAACTCTGTATTTCCGAGAATAAAGTGGCTGTTGAAAGCACTTACTACTATGGTTCAAAATACAAAAATAAAGCTACATTTTACCCTGTATTCTGGGCAGACGTGGCACCCAAGGCCTCATCATAGAATATTGGTAAAAGCTTTCCTCGCAGAGTTAGAGAGAGGGCATATGGGATAGGGGGAAGTGGTTGTGGTGGGGTCCTTCTTGATTAAGATTTATATCTGAATTTTCCCTTAGCCTGCAGCCATTGCTTACAGTTAGAGAAGCTTGCTCACACAACCCACTTTTTGCCTTTGATGATAGACAGGGTTCTTCTAAATGTGTTTTATATAAACTCATAAACCTATTTATTGCATGTATATTCGTCTTACTTTTTAAACTTTTTTTTATATATAGGGCAGTGGTACAGAATAAAAAAAAAGGCTTCAATATATTATCTACTGTTTGTGTGCAGTAGTAGTATATATGTACATGAAAAGTGAATTATCACAGTGCTACTAATTAAATTATCATTTTAATCATACTGGTAAAGTATCTGATCTGGTTACTACAGTCGTGCATGCTTCTTAAAAAAGTATTTTTATATTTGATATTCTTATTTGATGTCATTATGTCATTGAGTTCCATATTAGTTGTTCAGACTATGCACATTTCTTTCTTTTATTTTCTCAGGACAAGCCCACCATATTGTTGTGCCGACTTGTATTCTTTAAGGACGGGGGAAATGGTTAAATCAATTCAGTTCAAGACGCCAATCTACGATCTCCACTGCAACAAACAGTAGGTCTCACTGATCTGGCAAAAACTGTTATTTTCTGAGCATATGCAGATTTAAATGAATGATATTCACATTGTTTTCTCTATGCCACAGCATTCTTGTAGTGAGCCTTCAAGAAAAAATTGCAGCATTTGACAGCTGCACATTCACCAAGAAGTTCTTTGTTACAAGTAAGTGTCTCTTTATGCAATTAACAAGCAAGTAATGAATTGTAGGGTTGTACAAAAGAACCAGTTAAAACAATTAGTTGAATTTCTATGACCAGGACTTAGCTATGTCTGAAGTTGAAGCTAAGGTTTTGCATTATGTGAACATTTCTTTAAATCTTCAAAAGAGCTTTACATGCAGCAATGGCACTGTGTACCTTTTTGAAATCCTATAATGTTCTTAGGCCAGTTTTACTTTTCCCTAGATATGCTTGAACTTCTGGCATTACTATTACTGTTGTGCTACTGGTCAACACGACTGATTTCAGGACATCATTTCAGGCCTAAGAGAAAGCATGTTCATAAGGCAACTCTTGCATCCTCCTCGTTGTGCCTCCAATATATGCTCAAGGTGGCTGTGAAAGAAATGCCAGACTGTATTACAAGGCAATTGCTGTCCACTTAAGTCATTGACTGGAGTAAACTGACCTTACTGGCTGGCTTTAATGTGTCTCCTCGTTGTCTGCCTGTCTTCCCTATCAGCGTCTCAGCAACAGGAAACCAAACATGCTCAATAGTTATTAATCGTTTTCTGAATGCAAGGGCCTCCTTTTCATAATGTTGTTTGGTCTGTTTTGTCCATAAAAGCAGTACACAAAGGCTGCTTTGATGTCAGAGGATCTGTTTTGGATAAGCCTTTCTGTCACTGCATGTCCGTTTTTTCTCTTGATATACCATGGTGCGTATTTCATGTTAGCCTGCACTTTATTTTAGGTCTAAGTTTATATTTTATCTTTGCATTTGATGATTGTGATTGGTCTCTCTTATTTCAGTTTTTTGTGAAATGGACATTTGAAATAATTTCTTCTTTCATTTGATTTTTTCCAAACCATCTTTAACCAGTTTAACTCTCATGAGTCAGTGTTTTTAAACCAACACTGTTCTGAGATTTTAATCTTTTAATTTTGTCTACTCTTCATAAACATATTTTTATTTTTTAGCTATTGTTTTGTATCAAGATCATAAGATACAAAATAAAAATAGAAACACTTTGTCCTTGAATGTTATTATCTAATTTTAAATGTCAATCCAACACAAAAATGTTCTGCGACTGCACTGTACAAGCATTGGCATTAGATAAGAGATGTCTCATTTGATTTATGTCTCAGAAATGCTTATTCTTATTGTAAATACTCGACACGGTTTCTTTCATGGTAATATTCTCTGTATTTTCTTAAAAGTTAAGAGATATTTAATCCACTAAATTGTAACATAAGAATTGTTAAAACCTTACCGAGCTTCAAATTAAAAAAAATTATTTCACTTAATGGCCACAATCTTCCATGAGAAACATATTGACAAAAAGTCAAAACTACCACATCGTACTACTTTTGATTTAAAAATGTTTAGCTTTAAAATGAGTTTTTTTTATTACTGTACCTTTGTCACGTGCCTTTTTCACAACATAGTTTAGACATAGGAACTACTTTATGGTGCAGTCTGATTATGTTCTTAACATTAATTTTCTCTGAATCAGGCCTTTCACTCATATTGCACATTTTGGTCTTTACAGCTTTGTAACACATAACCCATACAGATCTTGGTGTTATGTATTTGAATTATTAAGGGCTCTGTATTTGTGTGAACCAGTTTCATTCTGGACTAAAAGATATGTTCGCTATTATACATAATACTACCCTTTGATTTCAACAGTATACAAGCCTTACATTTGAAAATGAGTAACTATACACCTCTAACCTTTACAGTGTCAAATGAAACACCAAACAAACAACTTTCAGTGCAAAATCCAAGCTTTTTGTAGTTCCTTACCACTATATTACAGATAAATGGAACCATTTGCAAGGCTGTCTTCACACACATAGGTCAGTCTCACTTATACGCTCTATACTTGTTGACTTGTTTGGAATAATTGACTTATTATTAAGTAAGTAAGGAAAGCAATGACTTCTGCACAGTTTGTTACCATGACTGCTTTGGGTGCACAAAAGTTGGTGCTTTTCTTCAGCCGGTGACAGAAATAAATACAATAATCTTTGGACCCTTTGTTGGTACTTCAACACAAGTAGATGTCCACTACTTCTGAAAAATGAAATGCTTAAATAAGTAATATCAGAGCAGAATTCTTACAGCTCAGCCTTTAAAAGCAGGAGCCTTGCTTCCTATTAATTCTGCTCATCTTATCTGTCCCTGTCCAGCGCTCTGTTCTGCAGCCAGGATGTTAAACACATGTTATCTCCTCGCCGGGCTCCCTTTAGCCTTGAAATGCACATAAGGCTTCTTGCTTTACCAGGAGCCCTTGTGGCTAACCTCAACAACCCTCTCCCCATCACCCCCTTCTCCAGCAGAGCATTCTAGATCAGCGTCTGCTTCCAGCTCATTTGCTCTCTGAGCACTAAATTATTGCCAGTTTGCCAATTCTCCTAATTGGTATAAGTTCTGCATGCATATGTTTGAGGGTGAGGTTCCCATCCATGTACTTGAACACAGCACTTTTGATCATGACTAGATTACATTTGGCTGCCTTCTGAAGTAGGCTTACTTGAAGCCAACAGGCTTTCAGAGCCTATCTGCATGCATGTAAAGATATGTCTCTGTGTTTGTGTATATTTATGAACCTCCACTAGGTCATCCTTGGCATAAACACAAACACGTACAGATGTGTCACCCTCATTAAACTCCCATTCATCTTTAAAACAAGAGAAAACCCATAAATACAGTAATGGGTAAAGATAGAGACTCTGTATGAGAATACACACGTTCCTCTTTTGTCACTCGTTGCTTACCAAAATGTGTATGAATGTTGATCTATGCTTATAGTCTTTATTTTATTCAATGTAATGTATTTTTTCCACTAAGTAAAACCACTGTCATGTTTTGACAGGTTGCTATCCCTGTCCTGGACCCTGCCTCAATCCAATAGCTCTTGGAAGCCGTTGGCTTGCCTACGCCGAGAACAAGGTGGTCTACACATACACACACAGTCATTTAGTCCAGCAGGGCCTTATCTGAGAGCAATGACATGTTTACCTTTTAAAAAAAAGCATTTTTTAAAATCTATTTTCTGCTTCTTTAATCTGTCTGGATAAACAACTCATTCCAAGAAGAGTGCACTAAAGATGAAAACATTTTGAAAATCAACAGATGCACCAGCATTTTCTGTTTAATGGGATTGTTAAGTATTTACAAAAAAAAACAGAATGTTCTGTTGTCTACTCTGCAATACATTTAATGCATAACTGTGTTTTGTGCTGGCCCACTCAAGTAATTGACAGATGGGACTGCTGTTTGTGTGACTGCCTCAGGATTTCCAGAAATGACGAAATCTAGGGTTTTGAACAGCAAGAGTAATATTGGTTCAGAGCTCTTAAAGTGATATTGTATTTGAAATTAAATCAGTACAGATTGGCTGTTTGTTTTTTTCTAGTTTTTTTCTTTACAAAACAAATTTCCTTGACAAAGACTTAAGATTGGAAATGTATTAATGTCTGGATCTGAGTTCATTTCTCCAGATTTTTGTCTCTGTTCAATATTTCACAGTAAGCTTTGTCTCTTGCAGTTGATAAGATGTCATCAGTCTCATGGAGGAGCTTGTGGTGACAATGCACAGTCTTATACAGCTACAGTGATCAATGCTGCCAAAGTAAGTGAAATTAAATACATACACATACCTGTTTGTTTTTTCCTTTTGATATAATTAATTCTTCAAACTACAAAAGAGAAAAGGTAAAAAAAGAAAAAACAAATCAAGAATGCGTGAGCAGCCCTAACTCAAAACCCATAATTTACATTTCTTTTTATTCAGTTTTTAGTTTTTACAGATGCATTGGACAGTTTACAGTTTTGTTAACAGTAAAGTCTGACTTATGTTAATTGTAAAATAAAACATGATGAAATATGATGATATACTTTTCCTTATTCAAGTAACTCTGACATCATGATCAACAATTAGTCTTTCCTTAAAAAAGTTGTTCCTACCAGTCTTTGGAATTAACAGGAAATATATGTGAGAAGAACACCACGGCATTAAAAGTGGTGACATTTTTAAAAGTATTGTAAAATAAATAAAGCTCTTTAACCCTCTGGATGTACATTCAGTAAATAGTATAGTATAATAGTGTGAAGTAAATAGTAGCCCTGAAAATTCCTAGATGGCTTTGACATACACAAATTAAAAACTTAGCTGAAATGCTTGGACCCTGGAATAAGTGTGTTCAGGTGATAATAACAAATGCATGCATGATCATTTTGATTTTGAGACAAGAGGCCAACTTGACTGGAACAATATGAAATACCATGGCCCCTTATTTAACAACCGTGCTTATACATAAACGTCTATGTAATGATTGCATGACAATATAGCTACGCAAAAAGTGCAACTTTTCAACATAGGAATATGTGTAAATTATGCACAACTCAGACCATGTTAACACACTGACCCTGGTGTTTCAATATGCAAAATGGAATTTTGCCGCCAAAGCATGAATTGTCCCCCCCCCTATAAATTGATAATTACACACTAAGAACTGTGTTTAGTTAGTAGCAGACATGCATAATTTCTGGAGTCAAAACTTATTGATGACATCTGTGATAGATTTTGCAAACCATACGTCCTGCAGAGATCCCATTTTAAGAGATCGTCTTGATCTGCTTAGTGAGAGATGAGTGCTTTCTGAGCAGACTCTGCCACTTCCCAGATGAGATCTTGTTAAATTTAAGGCACAATTTGTTGGTGATGCTGAGGCACTATTTGTATAAAAAGCTATCCTATGGCATTTTCATCCACTTTGGGATTTTTGCTGCTAGGTGATGGATCAGCTACATTGTAACGATCACTTAGGCAGACTATGCTGTGATTTCTCATGGTCTAAACAACATTTCTTTCATTTGGACAAAAAAACACACAAACCTGAAGTCAATTGGGAAACAGTTGTTTCCTCAGTTATGCTTGCATCATATTGGTCCAGACATTAATCGTTTTGTTCTGTCCTACTCTCATACCGTTAATATGTTCTGTGACATATTTATAGTATTGAATTTGATATCCAAATTTCCTTTCTCTCTAATTTCTAAAAGATATATTTTTATCATCAGCTGTGAGTATTCCTAATTCAGTCAGTAACCTATTTTTACAATTTATATCGATAAATAAGTTATGTTAATGTTGAGTAGACCCAATATTTATCCCATTTAACTGCACCCCATGCGTCTGCTCCACAGCTACATATCCATGTCATACCAAATGCAGCAGTAATATTTTGCTTTATGACTGTAGGCAAACAGTTATATACGCTCAGAGCTAATAAATTTAACTTCTTCTGCCAGCTACCCCTTATTCATTGTGTGTATGTCCTCTGGGCAGACCTTTATACACTCTTTTGCTGAAAGTTTCTGCTCCAAGATGTCAAAATGTGTTTGAATAACAAAAAAATATACAGGGATATGCATGTCTTGATCTCCGTTTCCCCTATTGGACAAAAGTAGTTTCAGTGCTGGTTCAGGGTTGATGTTTGAGCAAATTTAAAGTTCTAAGCCAGATAACAACCATAGAGGTACATATTTACACGAATCTGTGTAGAGAGCAGCTTTTACTATCACTGATGTTCTTTACACTGCATTGCACAGCATTTACAGAAGAGACTCGCGACGTTAAACACTAACTCAAGGTTTTCAATGGCTGCTTCGACCTCACAATCGTATTAAAAACTAAATTTTTCTTTCTTAACCTCTTTAAACTTGGCAGTCACATGATTTTAGTAGGTGTATTTGGAATCCATAATATTGCTACCTGCCTGATGTAACATATTATTTTCTCTGGCCTTAACGACGATTAGCTCCTTTGCTATTATCAGGTCTTCATGAACTCTAGTCATAAGCCTTTGATCGAATAAAATAAGACAGAATACAGTATCTCCGACTCTGCAAACACCATCTGTAAATCTATTGACATAGGATCCACCTGGCCCGCCTGGCTGACGGGGGCTGAACTTATGAGACACTTCATCACAGTGCTGCGCCACAGGAGAGTGACTCTTAGATGACTCACTAACAGCCAAAAAGTTCCTTTGATACCAGTTGGAATTTATTTTTGTCCTGATTTAGTTGCTTGACAACACTTGCTAACTAGCTTTTTTCTCATATGGCTTTAGTGTGTTTTTCCTTCTGGCGTCATAGGAATGAATCATTGATTTACAAAGACTAAGTATACTTAACAGCTATTGTGTAAGAGGTATTATTTGCAAGTGAATGATAGTACATATAAAAAAAATATTTGTGTCACTAGGAGGTTTTAAGTACTGCATAAAATGGGCAGTGGCTGGTGGTATTGATATGAAGAAAGACAGTCTTCCTGCTCACCCTCTTCTCTTTTAGGACTATGTATCTTCATATAGATGACAAGGTATCTCATTCTGGCTTGTGGCGCGACACACTGGCTCTTAGTGCTGATGTCCAGAGACATGAAAGAGATAGGGAATTGTAATAGCCATTGTTTAAGAAAGATGGAATGGAGAGAGGAAGAAGTCTGAACAGATGTGGATTTTTTTTTTCCCTTTTCAGGAAATCTGGATATTCCATCAGGCATGTTGCCAATAACTTCTGAGTGTATGGCTGAGACAGACATTTCAGATAAATGATGTTGAAATGTGCTGCAATGGTGACATCAAACTGTTGCCATGTGTGTGAGAGATTATGTATGTGTTTTTTGTCAACCATTAGACATGATCTGTCTGTAGAGCCCCCGCATCTTACCAGCAAATCAATAGTCCCTGTTTGGACTGCCACGGAGAACTCCACAACTGCAGTGATTAGAAAACACATTAGTGTTGATCAATTAGGGGCCACACGCCTCACTTAATAATTGATGGCTTTTCTTGCATTTTACACACACACACACACACACAAATCCACACAGGCAGCAGACACTTTTAGTGTGCCTGCCCAAGTGGCAGAGAGAGACACTAGGTGATCCTCAGACCCAACAAACGAGAGGCGCCACACTCTATTGACAGGGCTGCCTAGTCTGAATGCTTGATTAGGCTCTCCAGGGCCCCTTTGGTGCTTACACACACAGAGACACTCAGTCACATGCGTTGGACTCCATTAGACTAAGACAGTGTAGTAGGTGAGATAGACTCCACTTAAGCAGCACTATCCATTTTCCTCAATCAAGCCACAGAGGTGCGTTTGAGCCAGACACCCTGGCTGGGCCTTAAGCTGACACAGAGGAGCCTCCCACACATGCGGTGTCTCCTGAGGCTCCAATGCTTCGAGTAATCAGCAGTACACATTATCAGAAGGCATCAAATGATCATGACGCATGCTTACTCAAAAACAAACATGATGTCGAACACACACACTTGTACTTGTCAGTTCCTCTGTTTTTTATGACACAAAAATGGCTTCAGCCCACGCAGATAAAGAAAGTATTATTTTGGAGTGTGCATTATATCACAACTACACTTCTAATGTTTTATCTTTGTGTTTACAGACTTTAAAAACAGGCCTAACAATGGTGGGGAAAGTTGTTACACAATTGGCTGGCACTTTACCAGCAGGAACTCCAGATGAAGAAAGCACACCTCACAGCGCGAGCCGCCGCAGCCCTCACATCCCTGGTGTGGTCACCATCATTGATATGAATGGCGTTGGTGAAGGACAGGTTGGTTAAATGTTTCAATTTACATTTTCATTTGGTACTTTTGGAATGATTTGGAACATCCATCGATCCATTTTCTATACCGTCTAATCCCATTGGGGTCGCAGGGAGGCTGGAGCCTTTCCCAGTTGGGGCTAGAGGTAGGGTGCACCCTCGACAGGTCGCCAGTCCATCGCAGGGCCACACAAAGACAAACACACACAAATTCACTCCTAGGGGAAAACCCGAAGTAAACTAATTTCTCATCAAATACGTCAAATACCTTTGCCACAATTTGCAATTAGAGTACAGCAGAATATACTTATTCCAATGAATACTTACAGTAATTTCTTATTATTGGATAGGATTGACAGTAAATTTCCGATTTGTGTCTAGCTCAGTATAATTTGGTAATTTGCTTGAATAATTTTGATAAGGTATACAATGGGCAGCACAGCTGTGTCAACCCATTGTTGTGAGATTGTATCACGTCCATAGATATGTAGGATTTTCTGTAAAGTTGTTCAGATGAGAACGTCAAAAGTAGATTCATAAAGATTTTTGTTGTCTTTTTTGTGTTTTTTTTGTGACAAGGTCATATCCACATCACTGCAGATGTTGCTCCCAGTCCACATGTGAATCTTCTACTCCTTTAAACTCTTGCTAGTGAACAGTGTACTTAAACTCCTGCACCTGAGGTAGTCAGTTACCAATATCATAGAAAGTGTACTCTATTCTCTATTAAGAAAGTACCGTAGGCTATCACTTGAAGATATTCATTCTTGTCATGATTGCTTCTTACTTATCGGTAAACTTCCTTAATGTCTGCTGGAAGTCTCCACTCTATGAAGCCTAACCACATCATTTGCAAAAAGCAACAACATAGTTCTAATTCAATCTGAATAGTGGTCTTCGGATTCTTTGCTGTTCCTAGAAATTCTGCCTGAAAATTTTCGGAACTGAATCAATGACTAGTGTAGCCCCTCCAGAGTTGAACACACTACAGATAAGACTGACTTCATACCTCCCACAGGAAACATTGCTTTGTCCGAGTCCACAAATTATATATAAGACTGGTTGTGCCCTCAAGCCCATCTGCCCCTTAGTGGGATCAAAACTTGTTCACTGCAACAGAACTTCCACATTTGTCATAGTTGACAAAACATTGAGTCCAAAACATCACAATCTATATTTCGTAAAATATATGATGTAGAATTTTTGTATTTTCTCTTGGAACAAATAATTGCTTGTCTTTTTGTATTTTTTTGTAAACAAAACAATAAAATAGCGGAATCTATAAGACCAAGGGTGGCATGGTGATGGGGTAGTTAGCACCATGGCCTCACAACAAGAGCCTGTGTTGAGTTTGCATGTTCCACCTGTCTCAGTGTGGGTTCTCTTCGGGCACTCCGGCTTACTCCCACTTCTAAAAATATGCATGTTAAGTTAACTAGAAAATCTAAATTGCCCATAGTAGTGAATGTGAGTATGGGCAGTTGTTTGTTTCTGTGTGGCCCCGGTCCAGGGTGTACCCCACCTCTTGCCCATTGTCATCTGGGAGAGGCTCCAACCCACCCGCAACCCCACTTGGAGTAAGTGGTGTAGATGATGGATGGTGTTAGACCATTAAGAAAATGTGGTGGTAATAAAGCATATGTGTTGTTCAGAAATACCATATTCTTGAGGGTGTTTGTGACTAAATCTGTTTGAGAAAAAGTGACTATTGAGGTTAAGGCAGCACGGGGTAGACACAAGTCACCTTTAGAACACAAAAAAAAATGGCAGTCAGGCATTCGCTTATAAAGTGTGTGAACCAACTCACAGTATTACCCACCAAGATGGAAGTTATTGTGTCCTCTTCTGCTGGTACATTTCACCTCTGTTATAATGCATACCAGGAAAGCTGTTTTACTTTCAGGTCAGCAAACTTTTTGGTTGAAATATTTCAATGACCAGCTAATTCAAACAATAATACCACAAATCAAGATGAAGAGGATCATAGATGTCTATGATGCAGGACATAGAGAAAATGTGGAAAGAAATTAAGCAAGGATAAGGCATTTCTTCCTACTACTGGTAAATACAATGAACAAGCTCGGATCCCCAATGAGGACACACCAGGAATGTAGTAATGGGAATATGATATATTCATTTACACATGGCTACAGGAAAGGGCCTATCAAATTAAACTTAATTGAATTCAATTAGATTTGATGATACCACAATCAGAAATGAAAAGGTGTCATTTTTGACCGGCATCTCTATGACCTTCAGAAGAACCTGTGCACCATTGAAATCATAATGTGCCTGGAACATTTTTAAATCATGCAATGCTTTGTCCTTTAAATGGATTTTTTCTGAAAATTAGGTCTGAAATGAGGTAATCTGTAAACTTGGATGAAGTTATTGTAGCCACTGTTATTGTAAGCTTGTGACTCCTCGTGAACAAGGGAAATCACAATTCCAAAGGAAGGTTACGGGTTACATCATCAGTCATGCTGACCTTATGTTTGTCCATGTCATGACATATAACATTGCAGTATAAATGGATTGTAAGTAGCTTGTTTATTGTTTCAGTATATTGGAAAATTTTCATACGCCTTATATTTAGTGAGTGCTAAGATGTGCACTATTGATTGCAAATCTACATTCCCAAGCCTGTCTTCAAATTGTGTCTGTGAGTAGAAGAAATCCATTTGACTAGCTTCTTACTTTTCAGAATTTTGTATTAAGAAAACATAACAGATTTTTTAAATATTTTTTGTTACAATTGACTGCACAAGGTTTATTTTCTGTATGATTCAACCTTAGATTCATGAAAAATTCAAGCCGGTATATGATTACAGTTTGAAATCTAAAAAGGTTTTTGCCCCTTATTCTCGTTTCCACTCCAATCTGTAATTAATCATGCTGTGCAAAATGCAGTGTTTTTAATGAGGCGTTTGTGTACATGGTACAGTCAATAATGTACTGACTACATATACACTCACTGTCTTCACAGTGACTGTATCCGCTCTGTAGTTTGTGTGATGTCTCATAAGCTAGACCTAAGCCTTCAGAAGCAGGCCTGTACTCTGTCACCAGTTGACACACTGTAACCGTACACTGGCCATAAACACTGAAGGGAGGGGGGGGCACCGGCACACACTCTCCCCTTGTATATTAGACTGAGTTCTCTGGAGGACACTCTAGTTTCAAAGGGCTCTAGCGGGATCCCCTCACAGAAAAACACTGTCTCCCTACACTATAAGAGATCTGCTTCATGTCTCCAGACTCTTTCTTTTCTTTCTGTTCTCTCCCTTTTTTTCATTTCCTTTTTTCTTTGCTTATCTATAGCTCATACTTTGAGATGTCTGATGAGAGTCTTTCGCTTTTAGATGCTGCCTGCTGTTTGCAGCTTAAGTTTCTCATGTGCATGCAGCCTCTGTGACATTAATGGAACGCTGGAACCAAATTTGAACTTATCCTAATGTTTGCTCCCTCAAATACAAGGTTATGCGCACAGAAGCCTCATCCTTGCTTTACTTCTAATCTTTTTTAAGTAAGCGTAAATGTATTTTTTTCCTTTACCAATTCCTATTTTTCTGAATATTGGCAAAGACATGTCTGTGAGATTCAGGGTCAACTTCTAGGAGTGCAAAGCGTTTTAAAAAAAGAAACATAGTTACATTTCTTTGGTGCTAGATTTGAATCCATTCTCTTTCTGTTTATGGGCAAATCATCTCTCAATTGTCAGTTACACATGGAAAAGCCACGTCACCAAGTGAGTTTCCACATTCATGAATCTGTTGCCTTACCATACCTTGAATTGGCTGTTAGGCCAGTACAAGGAACTTACTTTCAGTTTTGTTGCCAAAGCAGACATTTAAGAGGTTCTCTCTCGTTTTCATCCATTGGATGGCAATGGGACTTTGGGAATGGGAATTTGTTTTGGTGTGATTTCAAAGAACAGTGTTCAATGGTGCGATGACTTCGCACCAACCAAAATGTGAAGAAAACATGGGAAAGTCCCACTTTTTGTTTAATGTTCTCATTGTTAGAAAATGATTTTTACTCTTTGTGTGTGTGTGTGTGTACTGTCTTCCAAACTGCAGGTCCTGGTGAGTGAGGAGTCGGACGGAGAGGGAGTGGTGGCTCACTTCCCAGCACATGACAAACCCATATCCTGCATGCAATTCAACCCCAGTGGTGAGGCATACTCATACACACACACTTTGACAAACTTTTGCACATACACATTTATTTTTTTATAAGAAAAGGGGAGACTTGGAGCAAGTTGAGAAGACAGAGGGCCGGATATATTACACTTTTGTTTAAACGTAGCTTAGTTGTGTTGAACTCATTTAGCAACCAGGAACTCATTAACCTACACAGCAGTTGTGTGGATTCTCCTTGAAAATATAATAAATGTTTTGAAATTTTTTTTTCCCCACTACCACATTTTTATACATAGTTTCCAAAAGAAAAACAATCCATATGGGCAAGGCTTCGTATAACATACTGGGTATGTGATATTCATCAACTTACTGAATTCCAAGTCCAATGACAAATAAAAAACTTAAGTCAAACCAAACATTTTCTTAAACTCTGATTCATTCCACCTTTCTGTATTTCAGAGTAATTTTGATCGAGCTAACTATGACTTTTTAAAAAACAGCTTTTTATGGCTCAATATTGAACTTTACCATAAAAATTGGCACTCAAATTGTTGACGGCTTTTTAATTTCGCAACTAATAGCTGTTTTAATTATCCTAATTTTGTTCATTCCGTTAGACTACACAAAGCTAGCATTGACAAGCAAAAGTGGGTCAATGTGAACCGAAGGGCAAGCTGGGGAAAGAAAAATAATTGTCTGCTCGCGTATAATGGACTTTTGCTAAAGACTTCCATTACTTCAGGAATATTGCTTATTTTTGTAGTTATGTTCAAGCAAAAATTTAAATGTTAAATTCTTCAAAAATGGCAAAAATAAGAAAATACGGAATTGCCAACCATGTAAGGAACTGTTTTTGAAGAAAATGATTCTAATTCTGAATTGCCAATGCAGTTATAGTTATAGTGAACATGAGATTAATCTATTTTAACTCTACAAGTGTCTGCATCAATGTGAACATCTTTATTGATGCACTTTTCTCCCAAAAAGAAAAGGACAGTAGATGCTTTGTTTGTGTTATAATGGGTAACCTCAGAAGTTGGTGTGTGCGATCTCTTATTTTGTGGATCTTCCTATTACTCCTGCAGTGTTTGTGTGTGTAAGTTAATAAAGAAGCTGATGAGAGATGACTCTAACCCCGTGACCTCTAAGCTCAAGAATCCTTTACTTACTTGTACATATAACAAACTCGGCAGCTTTGTCTGAGTAGGGATGGGATTAGAATTTAGACAGGGAGGTAACACAAGTTTTCCAGACTGCGGTGTCTAAATCTTTGCTCATATAAATTCAAAAACGCATCTTATTCAATAATTTAAAGTTCCTGAGAACAGTGGGCCAGAAATACTTTTCTGTCTGCTCAAAAGTTGCTTTTGAATTTATTTTCCTAAGTATGATATATTTAGGAAAACATGAAACTGTGTCAGAAATACCTGAACTGATTGGTTCAATTGGGAACAGCAATTTGTGGTATTTTCTATTTGGTATTTTCTATTTGGTTTATTTCTTTTGATAAAGAAATAGCTTTTCCCTGTCTCTTAATAAGCTCCCACAAAGTAGAACCTCTTTTCAACACAAGACAAACTACAAACAGTTAGATATACACATAGATAGAAATTTGAATGGGTTTATTGTAATAATCAAACATTTTTTCGAGACTTTGCAACATATTAGAGGGTTATTTGTGTAAAATCACCCCATCTGGATGTTAGTTCAGTTTACCCTCCAAATGATGTGTGGCAATAGCTTTGCTGGTTCACTTTACAATTGCTTCAGTTCGAGAATAGACATGTTACAGGTTCTGTCAAAGCCACAACAAATGTTGGCATTCATACAGTCAGTGTTGTTAATCTATAGACACATTTTAAGGATAGAACCAAGAGCCACAACCTATTTTCAGTTTTATTCATAAAAGTACACATAAAGGGTATATACCTTTATGTTAGCTGTTGAATTTGATAACTATTCAAAAAGCTACTATCTAGATAATAAGGATATCCAATAAAAAATAAAAAAAACAACTTAAAGGTCTTGAAGTTTAAAGTTTGAAAGATATGGAATAAAAAAAGAAGAAAAATATGTTGAACTGAAAGGAATTATACATTTAGGTATTTTAAAACACAAAGTTGATATTTTTGTTCTAAACTAACTATAGAACAATGTCAGTGATAATGTTTGAGATAATAAATCCAGAACCAGAACTAAAAGAAAATTAATGCTACTGCTATTTTTGGGTGATAAGTCTCTTAAAGGCCTCTGGCCCTAATCTATGCAAACTAACTCCTTGTTCTTTTTATGCTGTTTGATTTTTCATTTATTTTTTGGTTACATAATAGTCTTCTTAATACACAGACAATAATCATGCAGAGACACACCTTTATTTGCTCTGATTCTGCACACGTGTAGGTTACAGTTGTTTTACAGCACTGTCAGTAAGATGACAAATATACTTCGATGCTCTTAGTAGGGCACTGTCAACATCAAAGCACGCTTAATCTTTACAACTCATTTACTCTGAAACTCCCTGCACAAATGGTGGGTTTGGAGTAATCTAAACACATGTTTTTTATGATTGCTACACTGTTTTAAGCTTTTTCTCCTTCTTTACTTTAAACCTGCCTGTGTAATGGTGTAAGGGCTCTCTTATCCCTCTCTCGGATCTGATCACAATCCAGCTCTAACTGGGGAATCTTTTACCTTTACTGGTCTCTGTGTCCACTGAGGCTCTGTACACAGTGGTCGAAGTCAGCATGGCAAAAATGAAAAAGAAATGTGCAGGAAACAATGATATTACTCAAAAAGAGCCTGGAAAGCCAAAGAACTTTGGCTGGGAAGAGTTATGTAAGAAACCGTAGTGGCTTGTGTGTCTTGGAGGCTCTACACAGGGTGGACCGGAGGCTTCTAGTTTTTGGTGTGGCGGCTGGCGCGTTTAGACGCCTCGTTGGATCTGTGGATCTATTCCTAGTGGTATAATTAGAGGGACGCAGATGAAGTGCAGTGGCAAAGTGCTCTCTTTAACAGCTGCAATGTGTGTGCTTATTTTCTTTCATGTCTCGTCCTTTCCAATCATCCCTAACGATCCTTGACTTGATTATTAGGTATGGTGCCAAGTTCAAAATTCGCCCATGTTTTGATGGTGGAGATACTGGCCAAAGGTTTGAGGATTTCTTATAACTGTGATTGGCACTAGATGGAGCGATTGATTCAACAAACATGCAGGCGTTCCTCTCTGAACTTTCATCTCTCAAATGCCTTTACGCAGTCCTGCTCTGCTGATAAGGATCAGGTGCATAAATGGAACCATGGATGGAGTGAATGTAGCTATCCCACAATGTAAACATACTCAATTTGTAGCAACTGGTAACTGCATTTGAAACCTGAGTCTGGTGAAATATTTAGATTTTCAGTATATATTAAAAAAAGAAAGAAAATGAAGCTATTTTCTGAAATTTGATTAATTAATGCATTCATTGAGAAAAAATGACCAGTTTCTAATAAGAGATATATTTGTAACTCTAAAGCTGAAAACACACTGGTAGAGTCTTGGTGCTGCATATCACATGTTGCCCACTAAGTAATGCCACCAGCACCTATAGGAAGCTTTGCATATCACCAAAAAATTTGCTATGATGGCTTTAATTGTAAGTTTCATACTGTGGTTGGATAATGATTCATTTATGAGTTTAAGAACAGAGTTTCATTAGCAAAGTTTGAAATACTTTGTCTCTAAAACACAGAAGATCAAGAGCTTTTGTGTAAAAAAAAAAAAAAGATAATAATTGTTGTAAATGTTTTTAATTAGACCAAAACTTTGTTTTGTACCACTTAATTTGTTTAAACATGAAGATTCTAATAAGCAAAAGTGTTTAATGTTACGATTGTACGCCATATATTTTTAAGTCTCAAAAGCTTCTTACTCATGATCTATTTTTGCAAGGCCTCATTAAATAGAAGATCGAACTGGCTTCCAAACCAAAGAAAATTTCTAAGCGTTGCAGTGAATTAGTGGCTCATGGGGTAAAAACAAACAACTTTTTGTTCATTACTTTGCCAAATTGTAACAATTGTGACCAAATTATCACAGGATTCTTCTATATATTCATTCATGCCTACTGTAATGACAAGTAAACTAAATAAAAAGAGCAAACTGTGCAAAGAAATTATTTTTAAAAACTTCCAAAAAGGTTCTCTACCTCGAGGAAACGTCCATAAAAAATCCATCCTAAAATTTAGATGGGAATTATTTAACTTAGGGTCTTTAGTTTAAGTAAAGGTTCTTTACAAGAGTAGTTAAAAGAACATTTATTACCAACTAACTATTTTTCAACGCTTTTTCACTCTTGAAAAATGATATACTGTACATTGTAAAGTGCCAGTGAGAAGCTAGCTGATGCCAGTGTGAAGAGTTATTGCACAGAAAGTTGTTTTTTGAAGCTTGACGATGGCATGTTTGCCTTCCATTACAGGTTATAGGATCATAGCTGCTGCTTCTATATTACATTTATTTCTCCCTATTCTTCCTAAAGTGAATAACTTTGACGAGAACTTCCAATTATCCCTTTAGGATCAGCAGTTTGCAGCACTATATGTGAAACGGTCCCATTTTTTCATTACTGCTTCCATTTGGGTGTATCTATCATGCAAATAAAAACTTACAGTCTGTGCTTTAAAAATGTGTGCAAGCAACTGAGATTGTATCAGTGCCTGAATATTTCAGTGCCTGACTGTGTGTCCATCCTCATGCTCTTTCATTACCTTTTTCAGTCTCATAAAACACTATTTTTTGTAGCCATCTAACTGTTCTGAATATGGAAGTTTTGAATATCCCATCAAAGCTTGGGGTCATGGCAGATGAATCAAGACTGACTCTCTCTCCGCACGAAACTGTCCCATAAACCATATCCCTGGTTTAGTAACATGCCGGTCTAATGAATAGCCTGGCCCGTTGTGCCTGACCATTGAAGCAGCTGTGCCATGAAGGCAGCTCTCCGTGGTGTAATAACTCTGTCTCTCCGTCTTAGTGATGTGCGAAAGAAACCAGGCTGTTGCTGAAAAACCCTGGACCCACACGCACATGTTGAACACGAGGGGAATTCCCACACACAAGCAGCCTCGCTCAGCCACACATTTACAACCACATATTGAGTACGGATTGAGTTGTGTCTTCACACCAAGATAGTAATTAGCACTCACAGCCAACTCTGATGTGATTTACAGTATTTACTCTGGAGAGCTAGTGTTGACTTTTGCTAGATTTGACTTGGAAAAAGATGAGTTGTTGTCACTGAATTCTACTCCTACTGTTGCAATGGTGATTTTATTTTATTTTTGTAAGTATTGATAGCATCATTTTAGCTTGTAATGGAGGGATTCATTTGAATCACAGAGTGGTACCACCCTAGATATAATAGCAGAAACTGACAGAAATACTTTTTTTACCATTTTATTTATCACACATTAGACTGCTGAATGAGGAGGGGGGGCAGTGGGCCTCTGTACCCATTGCTGAGCACAGTCCATGTAAAACCTACATAAAACTTTGTGCATGCTCACGCGCAGTCACACACTTGTTATCTGTGCCGATTTGTGCTTTAATGCCGTCAAGTCCGTTCAACGTTCTGCTGCAGGTGTTTTTGCTGTCTGTGTTCTGTTGTCCGCTAGTTTTGTCTCTCCACAGGTATACGTGATGTTCTCCTTCGGCTTTCCCCATGGATGCTTCAGGAGCAGTTTGATAGCAGCTGGTTGTCGGATTCGGTTATGTTGTTTCTTTTTTATGTTCCCCCTCATATGCCCCCCACCTTCTCTCTCTCTCTGTCTGTCTGTCTTCCTCTCTCTCTCCCCAGTTATGTTTGGCATCAGAATGTATATAACACACTAATAATAATTAAATCCTTAAAGGTTGGGTAGCAAGGAAGCCTTTATAGGAACTAGAGAGTATATATAAGGCCTCCCTTGCTACCAGGGGCGGGGGACTACCTGTCCTGCCAGGCCCTTGCTGAAAAAGTAAATCTTGCTGTCAGAAATTAATTTTACTTGCCATGATGCTGAACAGGACATGGGGGAAAAAAAAGACAAGGAAAAACATTTTAATATCTATTTGGAGAACCGTAATCCGTCACCTAAATGTGTTTCTCATACTAAATTCCGTCTTGGATTTCTTTTTTTGAGCTGTAAGGTTTTTTTTTCACTTGTAGGAAAAAAAAGAAACATCACTCATTCGAGTGCTCGAGAGCCTATTTAAAAAAATTAAGTAATTAGCTTCAATGACTGAGCTATGTGGACCATATAAAGTCCTCTGAATGAAAATATAAGATTTCTGAAACACTTCTTAGTGGTCTTGTTTAGTATTTCAGTAGATTTGTCAATATAAGTGGGGGAAAACCTACCTCAAAGGTTTGACCATGATTCAACCAAGTGTCAGGGTCTCTGGAAAACTTTACTTTGAAAGACTCACTTCATTCCACCACTTGCTGAATGCCCACTAATACACCAGAAACCTTAAAAGTTTGGGGTCTTTCTCAAGCACACAGTGCAGTGACACATGCATTATTTGAAACTATATGTTGCTGGTTGGCTAAGTGATTAGGGATTTAAAATGTTCTTGCTGCCATGCCAAATATTATTTGCAACGCCACATATAAGTGAAAACGATGTTCTGAGTGGCATTGCCTTAAAAAATTATACTTGAAAGACCAGGTACACTACAGCATTTAAGACATTGCAGACAAAGAGGCAGTCCTGGTTAGTTGTTAGTTTTTGTGTTTTGTTTTATCTTAACACAATACAATGATTTCACAAAAAAAATACGAACTTCCTTATACAGCTAATCAATTTTCCACAGTACACACTTTGTAAGAATGTTTTAGTAAAAACCTTTGGACTGACATTAAAGTGCAACTTAATGTAATTTAGTCATGAATTGATACCAAACACTGCTCAGTATGATTTTGTCCTGAAAAAAGGCAGCCAACAAATGACTGTTTAGCTCTTTTATTCTCCTATGCTAAATGTTGCATTACCTTAAACCACA
Source organism: Menidia beryllina (assembly GCA_013363375.1). Lineage (NCBI taxonomy): Eukaryota > Metazoa > Chordata > Actinopteri > Atheriniformes > Atherinopsidae > Menidia > Menidia beryllina. The sequence goes on along the minus strand of JABUIW010000035.1, from coordinate 2,818,869 downwards.
ATGGTAGTAGATAAAATATTATTGAATAAAGAAAACATGAGTCCCTAACTTATTTTTAAAATATTTTATTATTCTTGAGCATTATTCACATTAATGTAATCAATGTATTACATTGTATTTGTAAATAATATGTGGTAATACTCACATTTAATCTGGAAAATGTAATGGACGAAAGAGCCTGCTGCAAGTTGGATTCCATGTCAGCAGCATTCCTTGACAGTGTGCAAACATCGAAATGCAAATTAGCTGGTTCATGCGGGATAAAAAAAACAAAACAATGAATGTTCTCAACCCTTCTCTCACTGCTCCATTACAAGTTTTGTCTTTTAGACCCATGGACAATGGAAACATTGTGAAATCCTAAATCTGATCAACAGCTGTGGCTTTTTAAGGGCTCTCATTAGTTTACAAAGTGAATAGAAATTTAAGAAAGGCTGTGTAAATACAAGTAGATTACCTCACAAGTCCCAATGCCCTTATCCGAAGATTTTGGAGGGGAACAATTTGTTTTGGGGCTTTTTAAACAGAACATCAAATGAAGCCTGGTGTTAAAGTTCTCCATAAGCTACTGTGAGAACATGTTTGGATTTTGGGAAACCACAAGAAAAAAACAACATCTTAAAAGCCTCAGGATTCACTGGGAATTTGGATTAGGCAATACATTCTGGAGGTTTTGGCAGAGTATTTCTTGCAGGTGAAGTTTGAACACAGCTTTTCTCAAAGTTTACACCTGTTAGAGAAGCCTTATTGTCCAGTGTGATATTCAGCGGATAGCCCTCTTACTCAAAGCTTACTTTTTCTTGAAAAACCATTCCACCAGGAAGTGAGCAAATTTGTAAATGCTCCATAAAAGTGGACTTAAGTGGTGTGTTTTCCGCTTAACTTGATGAAAGAACAAGCCTGAAGCTCTGCCTTGAGAATAGTCACGCTTGGTGCACTTGACCGCTATGCTGCCTGCCCTTGTGTGTCGGCACCACTTTAAAGCCAGGTGACTTTTGTCCTGTTCAACGAGCCGAGGTTCCAGAAAAGTAATCTCAAACTGAAGCAGCTTGTCTGCTAAGTTTGCCACACACAAACACCTTTTTTCATATCTATACATATCTAAGGGCTTACAGGTGGTCTGCCCATAGAGTGCAAAGGAAGAAACAGTCCTATGAGCACCTTTCCAACTTTTCTTTTAATGTTGTTTTGGCTGCTTTTACTTGCAGCTTTTGCTCACATATACTCTCCACTTCCTATCCTTTTTAACTTTCAGGGATCTTCTGTTTCTCATTTTAGAACAGTACATGTGGGTGTTAGAAAGTAGCAGTTTTCCATATCATAGGCACATGGCTATCACTTACTAAATTCTCTGGAAGACTGAAGAAAACTTGCTTGCGTCACTGTCCATATATACTAACTCTTCTTAAAATGGGTCGGTATGTAGCACTGGGTAAAACAGACACTGTGTGTATGTATGCATGCCCACATTTGTGCTGCCATGTTTGCTCTATAATATTATATTATATAATATTACCCCCGTCGCCCCCTGTTAAAAAGTGGCAGAGAGGATTCAGAATGGTTCAGTAGCACAATTTTAATAAGATAGTTAGTAAAGTTACTGACAAATAACCATTATATTGCAGCCAAGTAGGATATTAAAAGATGATAAAGTTTGCAAAACAAACTTTAACAAACAAATACACTTTAGATAACAGCCTCTGTTAATTTTCTTAGTTGATTTGTAATTACTCTAATTCCACCCTTAGCTGCATTAGAGGTGGCTAGCTATGAAACCAAGTAGACATAGAACTGCTTAGATGTTAGTCTAGGGTCACTGTGGTCATAGAATTATAAGGTCCCATCGTTCCTCTTTTACTCACCACTGTAAGTAGACTTATCGCTTGTTCAACACTTGTCTATTAATCTAATGCTCTATTTTTACAGCAGGTTGGAGTAGACCTCAGTTCACTTCAGTTTTTTTAAGATCAAATGTAAAAGATGAATGAATCAATTGGTGGTGAAGAGAAAGACGAGGTACCCATACTAAGACTTAGAAAGTGGTGTTACTGTATCTGAAATATTCATTATAATTTCAAGACATCCAGAAAATCCATTCCATCGCCCTGTATCGCCAACAACGAAGACAAAACCTCATCTTATGATGTCGTAGTCTTTCATTTGTGTTTAGGGCTCATTTGCTCTGAAGTTTATGCATCCTAGTAACAGTAAAGCAATCTGAATCCTCCACCTACTCCATCTTGTACACTTTATGCCTTCCACATGGTTATAATTTGAGATTTTCCCGATTTTCAAAGCTTTTTTTAGCTCAGTGCTGTTAATTAAAAAGTGCGCTCGTTCTGTTGTGGCCTTCTATGTTGCCAAGTAGAGAAATCATCGTTTTTCTTCTTTGCTATTTCCATGTCTTTCTTTCCCTTTTCCATAACTCTCCCTCCCTTCCTCTACCACTCTCTTGTCCCATCTGCCTTTGTCATGTATAAAACTAGTTCAACCACTTCGTAAATTAATCATCCTCCCATTATTAATGGGATCGAGAAGATGTTTTCTGTTTGGATTGTCAGAGATGGAACAGCAAAGCAAAACAAAACAATAAGATTTTTAGGGGAAAAAAATAAGAATGCAAAAAAAGATATTTATGGAAACGATTATATCATTTCCCTCACCATATGGACGCATGTCACACACACATGGCAAATTAGAGGTCACCCTTCCAGTTTAGTGCGTCTTTTAAGTTTGTTCTGGCGATTTTGGTAGTAAAGCATTGTGAATAACACTGTAACCCTTAGGACAAGGTGTTATATATAGGACGTGTCAAACCCTACCCTGGCCAGCCTCTGGTTTCCCTGAAACACTCTCTTTTCACCCGCCGAGTGGCTACGCTGCTTTTTAATTTGGCCTTCCTGTGGGCTAACCGACTGACGCCTCTCTGCGAGTGCGTCTGTATTTCAACATTGCCGCAAAATCCCCAATCCTGAGGCACTCGCACTCACAAAGCTGTTATTTTTCTGGAGCCTAGACTCTACCACTGGTGTGGCAGAGGAGGAACGTTGGCCCAGTGTGTAGCTCAGCGTCCAAATCTCAACTGCTTCAGCTGGCCAGACTCTTCAGCCAGTGGGTGGGCAGGGCTGGACCAAAACAGAGAGATGAGGAAGAATGAAAGAAGTTGGGGAGAGAGGGTTTGAGAGCCAGAGGAAGCTCCCAGATAAACAGACCACAGCGCCTCAACTCCTAATCACCCCGCGCTTCCGTTTCCAGACTCTATAATTAGAAGGGCCCCGTCCCTTTTTTCTCTGTATCCCCAGTTGACGCAAATGCTTCTTGTGGCTTGGCACCTCGTTTGGGGTGTGGGTTTTCAAGAGTTTACAGGCCCTGGGCCTTAGCTCTCTGGCTTTCTGGTCGCTCTGATACAGCATGAATACCTAACCACTGTCTGAGTTCACTTTTTGCTTGGCTTGTCTTGTACTTTCTTCCTTCCATCTCAGATAATCTGCATAAACCAGTCTCTATCCATTTAGTACCTCTCTTATTCTGTCTCTTTCTCGTTTTGAAGTAGAAGCAGGGTAAACTTGCAGCAGTGAATGAATGTGCAAAAATCTGTAGATACATATGTGGCTTCTTTTCTCTATTGGTGAGTGTTTTCCATCTCCCTTGCACATGTTGCTAAATCTTTTTAATCTCATGCCACCCCAGCCTTCTTTTTTCACATTGACATGCCACCCAATAAAGCCCGGTCACTAATTAAAACCTACTGAAGCTTCCATGTAAAAGATTCTTAGTGGAAAAACTCGGAGCGAAAATGCTAATTACTTAAGAGACATTTATGTTGTTAAGTCTTCAAAAGGGTCAGAAACTGAACAGATTTTTTACCCTCGCTGTTATAGATCATTTTTCTGGTCCGTATGTAACATTTCAAGAGGTTCATGGAGATGGGTTTTGGTTGTGTTTAAAAAGTAGCACAGCGGGTTTTTTTTTTTTTTCCTTAGCCAAGCCAGTTTAGATCTGGGTTTGTGCCGGTGTGGTTTGTTGAGGTTGTTGTTTATGGTGAGGCCTATACTTTTTGGAGTTTGACGAGCTTCAAATAAAATGGGACCAAATGAATGGGCCTGTCAGCGTTAGTTACACTTGCACAGAGCTGTGGTTCAGTGTTTCATTGAGTCTCAGTGGGCATGCACACAACCATAGCATGTACTGACGAATGAATTCATAGATTTTCTCCTTTACAGGCACTCATCATCTTGTCTGTCCTTGAAGATTCACATGACTTGAGCCCTGCATTTAACCAAACCATGCTATCCTGCAACAGAAAGCAGCATTTTATGACAGCAACAAACGATAGCTGGTTTAATGGACTGGTTTGTTTGTTTTAAAGGCCCAGTAATTCTGTCATGTGTCTAGCGTGTGTCCTGCACAGCTGGTAATGTTGGCAGCTTTTGTGTGGTCCGCTTGAGTGAAATAACGTTTAAATATTGTTGTTATCCTCACTTTACTGTAGTTTATTTGTGCACATACCTTACTAAGAGTCCTTTGGTATTCACCAAAAATCAAATCAGAGTTCCATGTATTTAGTTATGAATGTATAGTACATTTATTTTATATATGTATATATACATATACTGTATCTGTGATAAACTAGACAATATATAATACCCACAATGAGTAAATCCTTTTTAGATCTGCAAACCCTGAGTAATGCCACTGCGAAAAAAAATAAAGCACACATAGATTACTCAGAATTTCTAGCACAATGGAATACATTGAAACTAAGAGGGAGTTAGTCCTAATTGTGTCTGTGTGCTCTTTGTAGGAATGCTACTGGTGACTGCAGACACACTGGGCCATGACTTTCACGTCTTCCAGATCCTCACCCATCCTTGGGCATCGTCACAAAGTGCTGTTCACCATCTGTACACCCTACATCGAGGAGAGACTGAGGCCAAGGTCTGAGACACAAACATAACTGTACACACTACAATCATCACACTTCACATTACTGTAATCCAATGCAGCATGTAAGAAACTGACAGGGCTGCAAGTAAAGAAATTACATTTCAGACAAAGTACTTCTTATGGTTTTTGTTCTCTGCAAGAGCATCATAATGCACACCACCTGAGATACCATCATACAGTTGATTATTTTTGTTTTTCATGATAAAGTATCAATAGTATCAACACACTGTATATATTTTTCAAAAATGAATATTTAGTTTTTTCTGAAGTTTAGAGGACTAACTTAACTTTGGGCCTTTCTTGCAATCTTATGTAAAATATATGGATGTGTGCTGCTGTCATTGGTCAGCAGGATACAACCTGGACAGGTTGCCAGTCCATCACAGGTCCCTGTTTAGTCGCATTTTACTGATGCACTTATTTATTTTCTGTCAAATGGTCTCTGGGGTCAACGTACATTTTTACTTTTGATTCAATTTGCAATGGGGGATTAATACATCAAACCCCGGTCGATCATGACAAAAGCACTTGGTGTATCCTCTCTCATATCCAAAGCAAACCTCCTCTCGTTATCTATAGAAGCTCTATAGAAATTGGCCCCGAACAATTTTTGGGTCACAGGAGGGGCCTGGGGAGAAAATACCAAGCAGTCTTTTAGTTTACATTGTTTTCTGCTAGCACACACATTAAAATGAGTGGGGTTTTTTTTTTATGTTAATTTAGTATAACGGATAGATCATTTGGTTATGTTATGGGCGCGATGGTGGTTAGCACCGTCGCCTCGCAGCAAAAGGGTTCCTGGTTTGAATCCTAGGGGATTTTCTGTGAAGGTTAAATACTCTCCTCTATTTTTTGTGGGATCCCTTTTACACCAGTTCCCTCTCATAGTCCAAAAACATGCATGCTAAATAAATTGAACACTCTAAATTGCCCAGTGTCAGCAACCCAACTCATAAGCGGTATAGATAATGGATGAATGGATGTATATCTTACCTTTAACATATACAATTGACCATAAAGCACTAACCAAGTAAAACAACACGTTAAATAGATATAGATATTAGATATTCATACAGATTAGCTTTCCTTGATGAATAAAAATAAATAAATACTATCTTTATGCTGTAAGGGAAGCAATAGTAAGATGGGTAGGACATCATATTATACCTCAATACAATATATTTTTATCACGCTATAAATGATATGTTATTGTTGTACATCGGTAGTTGTCCTGAAGTGTCTTAGAGGTTGGTATTATTTGGTGAATTTTGGAATGTGTAGGAATTTGTTATAACATTCAGATTGATATTATACAGCTCTATAGGGATTTAATTTCCAATAAGATAGACCATGGTACTATATTTAAGTTGGCCCTCAAACCCCGAAAGACAGGAAAGGGAAACTACAGACCCCAATTCTGGCAATGAATGTTAAGTTCTCACAAACCCACGGAAGGTAATTGGTTAGACTGAAAGTCTAGACATAAAAAGTACAAAGGAAAAACAGTATAATCCAATAATAAGTTATTTAGTTTAATATTAGCTAATAATTTGTTTTTTATCCTCTTAGTTTTTCTCCTTGCCATACTGAAACTGAGATCGAAATTCTTACTCAACAAAAGTACTTCAGGCCTTGTACAGTTCAGGATTATTGACTGGAAAAATAAACAATCACATACATGCAATCTCACAGCCTGTCTGTAGTCCAGCCTGCTGACCGGATACACATTGAGCCCGCTTTGATCTAACCCGCTGTAAACACTGAATGCCAGCGCAGCCTACTGCTGTGGCCAGAGGTTATCACCATGTACTCACTTACATGCACACAAACACACGGTCACACTCAGAAAACACAGTCAAGAGTGATAAAGTCTTCAGTAAGGTGGGTGGAGAGACGCCTTATCTGTCTCCAGCCACCAAACATGCAGTCGGCTGCCAGTGACCCGAGGCCAGGTAAACAAACCTGCTGCTGATAACAGCTGGAGGAGGCTGAGGGCAGATCAGAATGTGGACTTGGACAAACCGGTGTGATAGTCGGAGAGGTTACAAAGGTGGTACTATTTTACAACTAAACTTTATATTCATATTAATGCCTCTGTATATATATATATATATATATATATATATATATATATATATATACAGGAGAACCTCTACATACGAATTTAATTAATTCTTGGACCTACTTCATATGTTAAAATAATCGTATGTCGGTTCAAATATTCCCATAAGAATATACTATAATTTGTATAATTCATTCCACAGCCCAGAAACCTACGATAACTCCTAGCAACTCATAGCAACAAAACAAATCCATTATATAAGAGAGATGTAAAAAGAAATAAATTATATAGTAATAATCAATAAAAAGGGTTTTTTACTGGCACCTCATAGACTGGCGAACGGAGGTGTAGGCTTAGCGAAGCAGGAGACGGAGGAGACGGTCAGTATGGAGGTAGAGGTGGTGACTGAGATACAGTACGTACCGTAACTTACTCTAACTTTCACTACGTGAACTTTAAACTAACTTAGCTTATTTATTTTTATTCAATTTGTATCTTTTATGTATATTGTTCGTGAGTGTACGTGGTTGTGGTTCTTATTTTTAGGCAATCGTAAGAAGACTACTACTGTACGTGTGTGGGTGTGGGTGTGAACAAATACATAGACTGACCTTGGTCCTGAAAGCCTGGGAGATAGATTGACGCCCATTTTTTATCATTTTTTTTATGAATATCTGAGTGGATTCCATTGAGTTTGAATTCACGATGGATCAGTTTATCGGTTTCAAAGGCAGAAAGCGGATGAATGGGACTACGGTCTGGAGGCAGTGCCTAGGTTGCTGCGTGTACTTGTGGTTGGGTTGATGTTTTCCTACTGGAACAGAGCGAACAGTAACAGTCTAAAAAATCTTTGTCAGTCGTTGGCCACCCACAGGGTTTCACCACCTTGAATGATTTGTGTGTATCAAGATTAAAAAAAGTGTGAGGTGGTTCATTATGTGGGCCAAGCATCAACGGCTGTTCTATCCGCCAGGTGACAGCAGCTATGAGGCAGAAAGGTAAAACTATGCTGTCAGGGCCCAAGACTATCTCTACTGAATTGGATAAGGCATTAGGCCTGATGTGGATGGAACTATAACAATTCCAAGGTAGGCATTACCAAAGCAGATGACTTATGGTAGCTGTTCACAGAATGGGGTCTACAACAGACTTAAAGATTTTAACTTTTCTGGAACTGTTTTAATCTGCCTAGTTTGGAAGATGCATTATTGTGATTGTTTTTCTTACAACAAAGAAAAAACAGTGCCCGACACCAGAAGAAAGTAGTTGGGTAATACCAGAGATCAAGGGCCCATTTGTGCATTTTTCCATCACTGTAAATGCAAATGTTCTGCCCCAGATACCTTGAACAAATGCAGACACACCAGAGGGAGACAAAATTAACACCTGTACGACTCATAATATCTAGGATATAAAAGTTAGCAAATAAAACTGCGTAACTAACCTAGGCAATGCGGTCTTGTCATCTATCACTGGTAACTTTATTTATAACTTCATTGTGCACCAAATACCTTCAATGTGTGGTGGGCATTTTATTTGTGGCTGATAAATTGACTCTGGCCGCATTACTAACATCTATCAGGCTGGCGAGTGCATCAGCGTGGCTGGTTAGCCAGAAATTACAGACATGGGAAAAATGTAATCCAAAGTAACACAAAGCAGATGAAAAAAAAGAACATTTGCAATGATTTAAGAGAAGCAATTTTGTCTTCCCATCAATTTTGATAGATTGATCTGGTATTGGTTGAATAGAAGTTATTTTTGGTTCAATACAAACGATACTACAGAATACATCATGTGAAGTTCTTCATCGATGGCTACGTTTACCTAACTTTAAAATGATGTAATGGTCAGAAATGAACAGTAATGACAACAGTCTTATATTTAAAACTATAGATTATAAACTTAACTTAAATATGGAAGTTATGCCTCTGAAAAACACAAGTTAAGCCTGTGCAATGATGACATGACACTAGAGCTAGTGCTCGTGTGTGTATATATATTTATATATGAGCTTTTTCTGTGGAAATTGCATTTATTTAAAGATATTTTGGCTTGTTATCCATACATCCATACATCTCCTAGTATTTAAGTACTTTGAGTTTTTTTCCTTATCCTTCATTCCATCTCTGTCACATTCTCATCATTCCATAAGAGGTCTTCTCAGGTGAAAAGAGCAGCCTAGTTTCCCCAACTTGTGTCACTGATTGTACAAGAAAAACAGAGGCATTAATCACAGCTCCTTGATCTCCCTGTCTGTCACGGATTTCATCAAGAACCTTGCAAGAACAGGAGCAAGATCGTTTTGGCATCTCTGGAATGTTCTACCTTGACATCTACACCTCCACATCGTGTGACAAAAATACAGTGGCATTCCAGTTTTTAGAGATGACAAGTGACCACTGTTTCATATCTGCAGTGTGTCTGTGCTGTCACTGCCAGTTTCAAGGGATTCCTCCATCCGCTCAAAATGAATGTAACAGAAAAATCCAGGTACTGGTATGTACTATTAAAGCTCTGACAGGTTCATTATGGCCAATTACGACATGCACAAAGTGGGTCTTTATCATCTGCAAGCTATCCCTAATCAGACAAAGAACAGGTCAGGCCTCCTCTTTCGCTCATCTTAGTGAAGTACAGCTACCGTCTGGAATGCAAAGGATGCCCCATTAACTGTCATTGCTGCGAACAATTACCTAGTCTGACCTGGCAAAAGATTAGAAAGGCCTGTAGTTACGGAGCTGTCTCTGACTGACTGGCCAAAGAGTTTGACATTCCCCATCTTAAATTTCTCTTGTACCTTTGAACCTTGTACTTTCAGCTGCATCAATGTTTATCGATGTTTTTTGTTTCATCTATTTTTAATAGCATGCTGAATTGTGGATTTAGCAATACAAACACCTCATCGCTTGGTCACTTGAATCCTTTGTTTCATTTCAAATACGCTCCCCTTAACTTGTATTGTCTCATGCAGTCTGTCTGTCTGGTTTCCTGCATGTCTAACGTGCTCAGGGAGATCATATCTTGTTAAGTGCCTGCTCCCAAAGAGGCGGGGGAGGACTAACAAAGGGTGCCATCAAGTCTTTTGTTTTTTGCAAGTCATGTATGTTTTTTGTGCCACTAAAGCAGTGCAAATCAGATTGTCACCCTTTGAAAGTTACTGTCTAATCCTCTCACCCTGTCAGACACTGAAATGCACCTCAGACAGATTTTTTGTGGGATTAGGACTGCAATCCAGTCACATCGATGTTTTCCTGAGTCCATTGTTTTCTACCTCTGGTGTGCATACTTGTGCACTGGAGCTCCAGATACAGGGGTTGGACAATGAAACTGAAACACCTGGTTTTAGACCACAATAATTTATTAGTATGGTGTAGGACTTCCTTTTGCGGCCAATACAGCGTCAATTCGTCTTGGGAATGACATATACAAGTCCTGCACAGTGGTCAGAGGGATTTTAAGCCATTCTTCTTGCAGGATAGTGGCCAGGACACGACGTGATGCTGGTGGAGGAAAATGTTTCCTGACTCGCTCCTCCAAAACACCCCAAAGTGGCTCCATAATATTTAGATCTGGTGACTGTGCAGGCCATGGGAGATGTTCAACTACACTTTCATGTTCATAAAAACAATCTTTCACCAGTCTTGCTGTGTGTATTGGTGCATTGTCATCCTGATACACGGCACCTCCTTCAGGATACAATGTTTGAACCATTGGATGCACATGGTCCTCCAGAATGGTTCGGTAGTCCTTGGCAGTGACGGGCCCATCTAGCACAAGTATGGGGCCAAGCGAATGCCATGATATGGCAGCCCAAACCATCCCTGATCCACCCCCATGCTTCACTCTGGGCATGCAACAGTCTGGGTGGTACGCTTCTTTGGGGCTTCTCCACACCGTAACTCTCCCGGATGTGGGGAAAACAGTAAAGGCGGACTCATCAGAGAACAATACATGTCACATTGTCCACATCCCATGATTTGAGCTCCTTGCACCATTGAAACCGACGTTTGGCATTGGCACGAGTGACCAAAGGTTTGGCTATAGCAGCCCGGCCGTCTATATTCACCCTGTGGAGCTCCCGACGGACAGTTTTGGTGGAAACAGGAGAGTTCAGGTGCACATTTAATTCTGCCGTGATTTGGGCAGCCGTGGTTTTATGTTTTTTGGATACAATCCGGGTTAGCACCCGAACATCCCTTTCAGACAGCTTCCTCTTGCGTCCACCGTTAATCCTGTTGGATGTGGTTCCTCCTTCTTGGTGGTATGCTGACATTACCCAGGATACTGTGGCTCTTGATACATCACAAAAACTTGCTGTCTTGGTCACAGATGCGCCAGCAAGACGTGCACCAACAATTTGTCCTCTTTTGAACTCTTGTATGTCACCCATAATGTTGTGTGCATTGCAATATTTTGAGCAAAAATGTTGCTTTCACCCTGCTAATTGGACCTTCACAGTCTGCTCTTATTGGTTCAATGTGAAATTAATGAAAATTGGCCACCAGGCTGTTCCAATTTAGCCATGAAACCTCCCACACTAAAATGAGAGGTGTTTCAGTTTCATTGTCCAACCCCTGTATATTCTTTTGTATAATTCTCTACACGTCCATGTTACCATGGCACTTTAAAAAAGTAATCATACACAATATATGCGAGAGAGTAATTACTTCACAGCAGTAATTCATGACTCATCTTTTTTATACCAGAGAATTCAATGCCTTTTGAAAAAACGAGTTATTTTCCTCAAATATTGACAAAAAAATGTGTTCCCATTTGAATTTTATTTATTTGGTATTCAAAGATGTTCAGACAGCTCAAATGTTTCTCTTTAGATTTTTCTAAACTCATTAATCAGATAGGGTGATTGTATTTGAGAAAAGTCTCTTGCAGATTTTAACTAAGATCCAACTCGATTGACTGAGTGTGCTAATGCAAATATTAGTTTTCTTCTCCTGGAAAGTCAGAGGTTCAGCACTGTATACTTGTAATATCAACAGATGACGTAACTAGAGAGCAATATTGTACATTCAGACTGTGTTCCAAATCACCATATACATATTTTTATTTAAAATTATATGTTCCTTTTATGCTCTTCATGTTGACCTCACTTCATTCTGTCTGTATTCTCTTTACCTTTATATTTTCTACATCCAGGTCCAAGACATGTGTTTTAGCCAGGACAGTCGTTGGGTAGCCATCAGCACCCTCCGTGGAACCACCCATGTGTTTCCCATCAACCCCTATGGTGGGGCACCTTGTGCCCGTACCCATATGTCCCCCCGAGTAGTGAATCGGATGTCTCGCTTCCAAAAAAGTGCTGGCCTCGAGGAGATCGAACAGGAGATCAACAGGGCGGCTGCGATAGGAGGAGGAGCAGGAGGTGTTGGAGGAAGTGGCTGCATTCTGGGTGGAGGAGGGGGCATCGGAGGTCGTTGCAGTCCGATACCTGGCCTGTCCAGCAGCCCTTCTGGGTCTCCATTGCATGGTAAGGATCGAGGGAAGATCAGAAGTGAGGGCCTGATTGTTGTTGTTCTTCTTTATCTTTTCAGCCTGTTGGGGCATTCACAATATTTTAGCTGATGGCAGAACTTTGGTTACATACATTACAAGTTTCATATTAATGTAGTGTCCTGAAATTATCCTTTCTATGTGCTCTACCCAAAATATATAACCAGTGTGCTTGTTTGAGGATGCTAACAGCATTAGGTTTCTGTACAATGTTGAATCACCAAATGTATTCTACTATAAGCCTTTCATGCATAAACAATAATTAATACTATGTATTTATTGTAGTGGTAGGACCAAAAAATAAAACAATTTGAAGCTTTTCAATTGATTGAGCTGAGCAAGAGAAGTTGAAGAGTTGAGGGATCTTGTCAGATCCTCTCGTTTCCTTGAGACGATTGGCTTTTATTATCGTTTCATTAAAGCCATTATTTTCTGTATTATTTTAAGCATACTTTTTTTTTAACCTGTTAAATACTAAGACAGGGTGGGGGTTTGTATAGTGGTGAGTGTCCCTGCCTGTCGTGCGAGAGACTGGGACTCGATTGTCGATGGGGAGATTAACATGTATATGTCATACTTTGCAAGTTGCTTTGGGTAAATGTGTCTGTTAAATGCATAAACTTATCCTAAAAGGGTTAACAGAAGAATTTTCTTTGGCACTTTTCGTAGTACAACCTAAGGGTTATTCGAAAACTTGGTGAAGCTGTCACCATTTAAAAAAATCTTTTAAAAGTGTTAGTTCTTATCAGCAATATACTTTTTTAAAAATTATTGTTGTTGCCTTTACCTTGTGTTCATATATGATCAAAATCAGTAATGGAGACAAAATTATTGTAAGACAACATGCTGATATGCTGATATATAATTGATTAACTTACTCCTCGAGTGAGTACAGTTAGATTTAAGGAAATATCTTGAATAAAAAAGACCTTTACCCCGGAAAACAAAAAAAAAGACCCTGCGGAATTTATTCCTTGAAAAATGGATCTGATATTTAGAATGAAAAATTCAGGTCAGAAAAAAAACTTTTTGGGATATCTGCAATGCAGTGTTTAACCTAGAAGTTATGCAAATGACTAATATGGATCAAGTCTACCCAACGTGTGTTGAAACATTACACTTTTATGTAGTTGAGCCTGAGTGTGTACGCGTGTAAGTGTTTCCAGGGACCTGTCATGGCATTGGCATTTTTCCAAGGGCTCTGTCCCCTCTTCCACAACCTTGCCTCACTTGTTTGTTGCAGGTCACTCACACCATTTATGTGTACCTGGGCGACACCAAAAGACACATATACTTTGTGTCAGTTGCACTGCTTGACCCAAAAGGTGATTTCCAGTGTAAAATATCACAGTTCTCATCAGTAACTGATTTCCAGGAATATCCTTGAGCTTTGAAAGGTGTACTGCAGCAGGGGTGAGGCCAACAACCTGGTAAACACTTCAGAGAATTGAAAGGTTGTTGAATAACTAGTCAGAATGCATGTTAGAATGCATTTTACAACCTGTTTCACAATAATGTTTTTTAAGTTTCTTTTCAGCCTCCTGGCGTGGAAACAATCCATTTATATGTTAACAACTCAATATGAAAGAGTTTTTTGAATGAATAGATCATAGAAGTTGTTTTTTTAGCTTTTTCCTCAGAAAATTGATGAAAAGCATAATTCTGCTGCAGGTTAGGCCAGTTTCCAAATATCTGATTCAGTTAATCATATGTCTCTGTCTCTGTGTTATAAGAGAATGGTTTTCCCAGCGTGGGGAAATATCTAAAGCAAAAATATTAAAGATAGACTTTGATATTGCCATAATCCAGAGATTTTTCCAGATTTGCCCCAAATTGACAATAGGTACATTCACACACAAAATTGAGATGAGCACTAGGTATAACTTGAATCTCTCAAGATGTGAGAAAACTTTTTAAATATCCTATTCAACCAAACAATCTGGAATGTAAATATAATATAAAATCAAGTAAATTAGTCCTGCCCTATCTATCTGGTAAAATGTTAATATTAAGGGCTTTAAACCATTTAAGATGATAAATTGCTTATGCATACATGTAATTTTTTTAAACCTAAAATAATTTTGGATGAGTGAAAAACATGAACTTAAAATTATGTGAAAAATAATTTCTCTTATTTGCTTTTATCAACAATTAGTACATATCAATTCATGCTTAAAAGTCGTAATACACCACTAATGTCACAATATCTTCATTATCTTCAAGGGATGCCGGCATTTCACCAGGTCTAAATGAGCAAAAATGTATTTCTACAGTTTTTACTTATTCAGTACCAGTTGTTCAGTGAATATGTAAATAAGCACCAAACCATACTTTTACCACTTGCCTGCATCTTGTTCCTATTTTCACTGTTCCTCTGCATCTGTAAACAAACCTTCATAGACTCACATAGACAAAGTGCCATCCAACGTAACTGTAAATGCTTTTTTAAATTTTCGTTTTATTGTTAAGCAGTACAGGGGAATCTGATTCTTTAGTAATAATTTATGATGTCTTGGAATACAGTGGGGTTGTCTCAAATGGTCTGGTGAGCATGCAGCAGAAAAGAAATTCCTCATTGCTCAGAGATCTATTTGGGAAATCAAACTTGTTTTCAAATCAAACAAATCTAACACCATCTTTTAGCACAGTTCCAGCTCAGGAGGAAGAGCAGTCATCCACTAATCAGAAGGTTGGTGGCTTACTCTTGGCTCCCCTAGGTCACATTCAAGCATTGGCGGACAAGACAATGAACCCCACGTTGCCTAGCAGTGCATCTATGTGTATGCTAGTGTGAAAAAAAAATGTTGCCGAAGTTGAGCTGGTACAACTGTACAAACGAAGACTGTGGAGGTGTGTGAACAGGGCATGTAGTATAGTTATGCTTTGAGCTGTCAGATAGACTGAAAAAATTGTGTATAAGTACTGTCCAATTGCGATCTAGATTCACACTTCTTGGTAACCTTTTAAGACAGTAACAGCGATGTTGTGAGTTGTCGACTCAAATAACATGATCACCACGTTATCTTCCCCTCCACCCTTCTGTCCTCAAGTATTGGATCTGCTCCTTGTATCACACAAGGCACACAAAAGGATAGATGATAACTCCAGAAGAGATGAAAGCTCCTGCTACCAAGAGTGTCTTGGCAAAAAAGCTTTTGAACACCAACGCAAAATCAACATTCAGTCACTATATGCCATCTAGAGCTGCACAAAAGGACAAACTTTCAGGGATTTCAAGCTGATAAGTTGTTGTTGTTGGTCATAAGTTGAAGTTGGGCTTCTGTAAATAACTTCAGAATAGGGTCTGACCTGCTCTGTTTGGAAAGCGCTGTGAGATAACTGTTGTTGTGATGTGGCGCTATATAAATAAAAAGGAATTGAATTGAATTGAATACACATGTTTCAATATAGAAAAACTGAAGACCCCATAGATGGAAATGTAACAGGCAATAATTGTAATGTGTTTTTGTTCATGGTAACTTCAGTTTTTAATGTATAACATAGCTCCTGCTCAGATAATAATGTTAATCTATTGCTTAAACTACTTAAAGAGTATGGAGTCCAAGATAACATCTAAACGCTTTCAATTTATAGACAACCAAATATAAAAACAGCCCAAATGGCCATCAATGTCCACCGACATCTCGTTAGATAGCCTTATAACTTCCATAAGTTTGATGTATTTCAAATTATCAGGTATTTTATTTATGAGATCAGACACCATTTCCTCTAGGATGTCAGCTTTACTTTTAAAAAAAATTCTAAATGTTATGATAAAGCTACAAAACCATAATTATTATTAATACTGTGAAAGAACATTTTTACCCTCTTTAGGGAAAATGCTCAAAGAGTCTTTCCAAATGTACAATTTGAAAGTGACATAAAATACTTTGATAGAGGGCCTTGTCACATTTTTCTATGCTTACTCAAAAACTTGTACTGCTCCACAAGACCTGCACCCCAACGTCTGGTCTGCATGCCTGAGGGGATTGTCTGTTCTGACTGTGCATTCCCTACCCCCTTATAGTAATTTTAATCATCCCAGCCGAACACCCATCCCTAAACCTAACCATAACCTAAATCTAACCTTGATCCTGAAACCAAGAATTACCCTCAGAAGTAATTTTGTACCCGTGAGGACTGGACAAAATTGTTATCCCCATATTTCCTGAAATTCCTCATATGATGATGTTCACTCATATTTTCATCCCCACCATGTATGGAAAACAAGTACACATATACACACTCTCACTCAACCTGACAGACGGCGCCCTTGTTTCCACTGGTCCTTCCTGTCTTCCTTGTCTAGACCCAGACCCCTCTGTAACCTCTACACCAAAATATACACATTCCTCCTTACTGAAAAAAACAGGACATCAAACATTAAAGGATCTCTGTCCATGGAGACTCTGCTTTGCTATGAGAGATATGGGGGCGGGGGGACAGAAACATCAAACTGGCTATGAGGTGAAAGTGAATAAGCAAAGTAATGAGGTGCAATTGAGAAAAATGAAGGAGAGATAGAGCAGAGGGGATAAAAGAGGAGGGAGTTACAGGCACAGGGGGGAGAAAGATAACTTTGTATTGTAGCTGTGCTGAAAGCAGGGGTCTTAGGGTGCATGGTCGTAAATCACACTTTTGTTTCAAAGGGGAGCATTAGGACCACCTGTCAACAATTAGTCTTAACAGTGATACCTAACTGAGTGTGTGTGTGTGTATGTGTGTGTGCTTGCGCATGCATTTGAAGGAGATAAACTGTCGGCAGCACTGATCATTTTTGGGGTAAGATTCATAAAGCAAGCTGTTCAGAAAAAAGCAAAAGACATCCATGGGCACTTGAAGGTTTCATAACTGTGATATCTCACGGTGCTTAAGGAAGACCACAGGAAATTGATGTCAGATTTCACACCACTTTTTTTCAAGGCGTTAACCAATTCCATGCACTAGCTCATGACTTGATTTTTAAACAAGCCTCCCAACTGTTACTAGGTATGCTGTGCTTGTAGTATTTTAACCTTTTAGAAATATACGAGTATAACACTCTTGTTCTTTTTATAACTGACGTGTCCCTATTTTGTAAAGATACAGAATGCCTTGTTGGTAATTGATTACGTCATACATGATTGTAAATTAACCTGAAGCAATCCACACACGACTGTGAAAAAAATTCATTTATTTTGATAAAACTTGATAAAATAAATGTGCATGTGGTGGGCTTCTCAGACTTTTCAGAAAAAAGCCAAAACTTTTGTCCCTGAATCCAAATTCAATTTGAAAGAATTGTCAATAACACTTATTCACATTCTTCCATATCCAGTAATAAATTAAGAAAAGGTTTTAGAAAATGAAATAGAAAAACACAATAAGATAAAGCAGGAAATGCAATTTGAATATTGAAACAGTTTTAAAAATGTTGACCTTTTAAAATGGTAGCCATGTTTTGTGCTCGTCAGACTTTTAAGAGGAATAAAAAGGTTGTAACAGTATTGATTTAATGCAAATTAGGATCGAAATAAATCACTTGTCACTTTCCCTAACTGGCAGTTTAAGTGTGATGTTTTTATCACCACTGTCATAGCAGCAGTCTTAAAATGTAAAGTGAAGCTTTCGTTGTTGAGTGATAAATTAGACTTTTCAAAGGTGTCATGAGCCAGAACAAGTTCATTCTCACCCTTGGAAGCAGCTCATGTTTATGTGATGCACAAATACCCAAAACTACTGCAGAAGGTCATTATCAGTTCACCAGTGAGATCTCCAAAGTAAGGTCATGTAGGTCTTGTGTGTGTGTGTGTGTGTGTTGCTCTGGGTTTTTTTTAAATAAATTGACGCCAAGGCTTCCTGCCACATGTAAATTTAGAAATCTAGTTCCCTCCTCCATCACCCATGCCAGAAGCGCTGATAAAACCGCCATAATTTGTGCACTTTTCACCGGATGCAAACACATTGAGTCACATTTGCTTTTGTGTCCGCCTTCCGTCTGTTTTTGTGAGCTGGGTGTGAATTTTGGGCAGTGAAGGCGGTTTTCGTAGGTTGGCAGTAAAACAGCAGGGTCAGGCAAGCTGGGGCCGGGCCACCTAGCCACAACAGCTGCTCTGTGATTGTCGCCAGTGAGGACAGCGTTGATTTTTGGGAAGGAACTGTAGAAAAGTACACATCCTCCTCAAAGCTGCCAGCCCAGGCCGCCGGCACACCTAAAAATAGAGCCCACAATTGGCCGTTTCTTGTCTTTTAAAATGTGGTATGGCTATTTATGTCCTTGTATACTGTACAAGTTCTCTACCCTCACTTTTCCCCAAAGCTTCTCCTCTGTGTGATCAATTTATTGTTATTTGAGGTGATGACCCATAATGTCAGTGTCCAGTGCTGTAAAGTGTGGTTTGTCTGTGGCACAACTCATGCGAGGCTAGATTAGTAAGTGCAGATTTTCTGCACAGGGTAGAAGTCATTGAGGCTGTACCAGGCAGAAACCACTGTAGACATTATATTATTCAGATACTTTTCAAATCCAGCCACATTCCTGTGCAATACAGCAGGTTATGAGCTATTTTAAGATAAGAATCTTCTGGGTTTAGAGTCTGCATTGACAGTAAGAGTGAGTGTGTACGTCTCATTTGTCTCTTGTGTTGACTCTACAGTAGACTGGCAACCTTTCCAGAGAGTACCCTTGACTGAACCAAAAACGGACTAAATAGCTATAGAAAATTGATTTATGGGACTGTGTTCATATTTCTGGATGCTTTGCATTCAGCTATTCTCTCTAAGTACTGTACTAGTACTTGAGCATTTTCTAAAAAGTGATCCTCGTATAATTTACCTTACATCTGTACTGAAAGCTTCCTGCACGCCCCAAAGTCACAACACATTGTATGTGTTATGACTACGTGTCCTTTTTTAACATCAACGGGTAACTTTTTGCATGTGTACAACACTAGTAATACACTTCCTAAGTATGGAACATCAACACAGGGCGATTAGTCAGTGCAACAGATTTGTTTCCTCACCAAGCAGAAGCCCTGGTGGTCCGATCACAGGGCCATCTGGGCCTTGGCGCTTGTTCAGAGAGAAAGGGGGAGGCAAAAAACAAGGTGTGACGGGAAACTGTTAATTCACTTGTTGATAAAAGGACACTTCCTTTCTGCTATTAGAGGCTGACGGCTTGCTTATTTGGGTTTGGACTTTTGTTTTATCTTGCTCTCTCTCCCCCTCGCACCCCCACTTTGTCAGTCATCGTCCTGCAGTAAAAAACACCGATGCTGTGCAGAGTATGATGCCAAGGAAACATTACCTCATAAGCGCTGGTGTGTGACACGTATGTACACGGCCTTACACTGACCCTGTTTTGTCAGTGTTTTTTTTTCTTCCGGTTACTGTATACATGCAGAATAGGGTTGACAATTTATCTGAATACATTTAGAGTTGATAGATGGTTTTTACAGACCAACTTGAACATTAGATTATAGGGTTTGACACTTTGAGCCGTTTCTCTATTGTCTTTCATAATACTTCTGCAGTGCATTCTATTTATTTCATTTTCTGTTTTGCCATGGTTGTTGAGAAGAACATTTTTTACTAACTAATTACAAAAGGTTGCCCTCCTATAGTCTATGGTAGTGGAGACAGTGGTCTCTTTGTCCTTGTGCTCTGCTTATTGCACATCCATCTGCCCCCTGTATTTCTTTATTCTGACTCTATCTGTATTATTAAGTGAATCAGACAACATGACCAGTACATTTGTGAAGTGTTTGGTAATATGAATGAACTTGCAGTAAAATACAACAGGCATGTTTTACTGTTGTGACCTAAAGTTGTGAAGACATATTTGTCATTTAGTACCACAGTCGTCCTCTGTGTGGCACTGTATGGTCAGGGTTGCCAGCAGAATAATGGCAACCCCGGGACAGAACAAGCAGAGCAGTTGCTCTGACAGAAAGGGCAGGACTTTTAAAGCTTTGGTTGCTGTTGTATAGATTTAGTCTTGATACGAATCTGAAAACAGAAAAAATTTGGCGATAATTACAGAAGCTTTTCTTCTTTGATAGTTGTTTCCTCAAGTTAAACCAGTATCTATACTACAATGATTTTAATAGACTCTTGAAAACTTTTTACTAAACTTAAAGTAATCCTCCCCAACCACCACTGACCATACCTCCCTCTGTTTTAGGGATATTTTTGTCACAGGAAACATTATCATTGTGATAATATTACACAGGTGTTTAAGAGGGAATAAGGAATAATAAAAAAAGAAATGATTATTTCTCGAAAATAGCACACTACTCACTACATTTGATTTAACAGTTTAGTGCTATCAAAGATAAGCTGGTGTTCGTGGTTAGTGTATTTTGCAGTCTCCGTCTGAAGGCTTCTCCCTGTGGTCGGTAGAGGAACCAGTGCCCAGCTCGGCTTGAGTCAATAAACGAAGAGCTCAGCGCAAAACCACACAGCAATCGAACAAGCTGTTTACCCAGAAAATTAGCCTTCCCCTGTACTTTTAAGGCTTTTAAAGCAACCAAAAATACACAGTGCAAAGAATATGTATCTTGGCCAGCGTTTGGGCTCCGCCAGAGACCTCTGTCCTTTTTATATGAACCCTAATAACTCAATCTCCACAACCACTAATCCCTCTTATCACCGGGTGCTCGCTGCTGCACTCATCATTATTTGATTTTCAAAATTGTTAGGTAGAGATAAAGAAATAAAGCTGGCTTGCTATAGCACACAGAAGGCACTTGTGGCTTCCAGCTTATTGCCTGCATGTGAAAAGTGTATTCTCTGAAAAGCCAAACCCTTCTAATGTCACAGAATCAATAGATTTTACATGCTGCATTTGTTCAGATGATACACATTGACCATAACCATTTTCTCTCTTTTTCTTCCTTAATTACTAAAAACCTTTAAAGATTTAATTTTCTTACAGACTACAAAAATTTAGAATGCACATGCTGTAGGGCCTATAATTAAATACAGTTTGCTGTATGTGCTTGGTATAATCCAGATATTATAGTGATATTGTTTTATATCATAGTACAGATATCAGTAAGTTAATAAAACTATGAAAAACTATGTTACACTGTCATGAAAATACATGTTGTGTAAAATTATTACTGACAAGTTCAGGTAATTTTAATAACAACTTCTCTGAAAGTAATTCATTTTAGAATTAATGTTGGGGGAAAAAATAAACAACTTGATTGCAACAAGCAACCGAACACTTTAAACTTAGTCTTTGTCTTTTTTTTTATTGAAAAAAAAACATTTTGGAACCTGAAAAAGAAGCCCATGTTTTTACTTCTTTCACGCTCATCTTTACTGATTTCATGTCTTTGAGATGCCTTTTTTTTTTAATCGGAAGGTCAAAAACTGGATCAAAATAACCTGACACGGACATCTGATCTTATGTATATACATTTACTACAACACCTTTTCTATTCTTGAATACAATGGCATAGCGGACTTTTGAGAAATACATTTTTAAATAAACCTGTCCATAGATAGAATGATCTAGTAATTGTATCTGAACATGACGTTTTTAGTGTTCACTTCAACATCATGTTTTTCATCCTCTTACTCATAGAAATATTATAGGTTGCTTGTAAGGGCAGCACAGTTGTGTCATAATGTCCTCTCTGTCTCTCTTATTGTTTCCTCTATCAGCCACAGGGTTATTAAAGTAGATGCTTTTAGAGTCCGACTGAGCGACTTATGTAGCCAACAGCCTCTGACCGGGGTGGTTGGCTTCCTCTCATTTAGCTGAACTCCGATCTGTTTTTAATCACATACACTAGCAATGCTCTCTTGTCTGGCTGAAACTGAATTGTATTATTATGGCAAAATTTTTCTACTTTATATATTTTCACCAATACGCTTTTCATTTGCTTCTTTTCAGTGAAAGGGGCGGGGAAATAAGGCTAAAATGATTAATGAATACGTGTCCTAGATGTGGTACTTTATCAAAAGCTGCACAGCTTTGAAAATGAAGTTTTGTTGGGTTTTTGCAATGTTTTTAGTTATGTTTTAAGATAATTTTTTAATATCAAACTTGATAAGGTAGCACATAATAACAGGCACATTTTAGCAAAAGCCATGGTTCCATAATGTATTTAAAGGGTATAATTTTATCAATCAGAATGATCCATTTTTATAATTTTTATCAGTCTCACACCGTGTGGTATAATTTTTGTACAACCGTCCTTAAAATATAAGTTCACATTCGTACACATTTTCACTCGTATGACGTTTTTTCTGTTACATTTATTAAACTTTTGTACAAGTTTTTTCCACTTCTAAGAAGAGGCCAAGTACTTACATTTCTGTGGCTTGGATGTTCATTTTCCCATTAAAATAATAATACATAGAGCATCTAACATATTCAGCCTTTAACCAGCATCATCTCCCTCTCCTCTCTCAAACATCCAATTATTCGCCATAACCCGTCCCTCTTTACCATGAAGAACTAT